>AP027114.1:45554496-46069496 GCA_028142955.1 Pinctada fucata | reverse complement strand
AGATGGATATTGTATAACATAATCAAATACTTTTGGAACATTGGAATTCTTTACATGTTAATATATAGACTGTTGTTGATCCCTACTCAGAGATCAATTGATGTTGGTTAGTTCCAAGTAAATTTCGCAAATAAAGTGTCCCTGCTGTAAATTTACTGCTCATAAAGGTAATCAATGAACATGAAGACGTTTGACATTTATAGTCATACCTTAACTTGTGTCAGAATGGTTTTAAGTCACCCAAGCTAATGTATGCATGTGTTACTTTGATGAGGGCGCTATTGTAAACCCCACAATGAGAGCAAAGTTGTATGATAGAAATGGGTTTAACATGTTTTAGTTTCTTTACATGTAACTTTCAATTTATTTCATGTACTTTTATTTACATGTAAATATTTCAGTGATGAGTCAAATTTTTTTTTCGATGGATCGAGTTTATTCCAAATAAAAGACAGGAATCTGTTTCAATTACTATTATTCGACATGAAACAAATACTCCTAATTCCTTTTTTATTTAGAAAAAACTCAACCCATCGAAAACAAATTTTACGATCACCGACGAGGGTTAAATACCCGAAAAATGCATGTCTGGTCCATGCTGTAAATGTATCTGCTTTTGAATTATGCTAATGAATTTGAAGACGTTTAACATTTGTGTCACCTGGTGAGTGTCACTGCTGGTGGAACACAAACAAGAAATCTGATCTGATAAATGATTTTTTTTTAAGTCTAGACGCAATGATCGCCTGGTTTAGACACAGGACATCATTATAACTATGATCATTATACAAAGGGCCCTGTCAGAAAAAGGGCCCATCCTTAGAACTTGAATGAATATAGAAAATAGTTTGTCGCTTTTGAAAAAAAAAAGATTTGTTTAAATTCAATGGAATGAGTGTCGGTTTTGAACACAGGTATCTCAGAAAGTTTCTTCAAGATTATTATGACTCATTCATTGTCTTCTAAAAAAGATACATCAGTTCCACTGGAGGGGGTCTCAAAATCATGTAAAACCCGAGAGTTGCTGATTTTTAAGTTAATTAAATTACACTGTATATATGAAAATAAATTTTTGAAATGAAAGTTTTTCCATATAGAATATGATATTTATCTAACATTCAAGATCTATCTCATTATTTTAATGATATAGAAATGAAGCAAAAGTAGTATAACATTTGTTTGGGAATGCATGAAAATAGATGGATATTGTATAACATAAGCATAAGTGTTCCATCAAAAACTTTTGGAACATTGGAATTCTTTGCATGTTAATTGATCCCTAATTAGGGATTTTGTTGATCCCTACTCAGGGATCAATTGATGTTGGTTAGTTCCAAGTAAATTTCGCAAATAAAGTGTCCCTGCTGTAAAGGAGTTGTAAGCTGTAAGGGCTGTATTTAGCCCTGAATCTCATCAAGTATTTCTTCTACACAATGATCTATACACACAAAAAAATTGACCATTACTAAAATATAATGTATTTGGATATTCATCATACAACTTTTATTTTGTTAAGCTTATTTCTAGATACTTAAGTTACAGTCCAAAGAGTAGGGGGTAGCCATGTTGAAAAGAAGCTAATATTGAGCAAAAAAACATTGAAAATTAAATACTATCTAGCTAATATGAATATCTATAAACTTTAAAACATAGTTATAGTCTACACAAGACACTAGAAATCAAATTTAAAAGACTGGTCACAACTTTATCCATAAATTTTAGAATTTTTAATCTGAATTATGGTTGTATTTTGTATCAATTGGCTGAAAAGCAGGCATTTTACCGTGAAATACACACTGTTTAGAAATAAACAGCACGCTCTTGTTTATTTCATTCCAAAAATTTGTGCATTTTATGTGAACATGTTAAGAATAAATAAATGAATGACTTTAAAAAGGAAAAAATGAAACTTTGCTTATAATATGGCCTAAAACACATATTCGTGAAAAGCCCCACACCCTCCCTTTTTCAGTTTTTCGTCTCTGGGGAATCGTTCCCCCCTAGCTACAGAACCCCTCTTTGTCAAAAGATGTGTATTAGTGATATACACCTTCTGTAAAAGTGGCGTTCTGTAGCTAGAGGGGGGGGGGCAATGTTTTAAAAAACTTTTCCATTTTCCATTGATTTCTATGGAAAAAAGACATATTTTGCCCGAAAATTAAGGAAAACGATGCACGATATATCTAATCCAACTGCTGATTATGATGAAACCAATAAGTGGCATCAATTTTGTGAAAGAATTTTCTTGAATTTCCCATTTTGAAAATTCCACTTTTTCAGGGCAGATTTTACGCCTTATCTTATCAGCTCCTTTATCTGCTCATAAATGTAATCAATGAACATGAAGACGTTTGACATTTATAGTCATACCTTAACTTGTGTCAGAATGGTTTTAAGTCACCCAAGCTAATGTATGCATGTGTTACTTTGACGAGGGGGCTATTGTAAACCCCACAATGAAAGCAAAGTTGTATGATAGAAATGGGTTTAACATGTTTTAGTTTCTTTACATGTAACTTTCAATTTATTATACGCCCGTCATTTGACGGGACGTATTATGGTATGGCGAAGTCCGTCCGTCTGTCCGTCTGTCCGTCCGCCTATGGAATGCAATAACTTGAATACGCGTCAACGGATTTTTATGAAATTTATACATAGTGATCAGTCTGTGGAGAGAAAGCCGCCTTTCGATTTTCAGGTTCATCCGATTTGTCGTTACAGAGTTATGGGACTTAGATTTTTAAAATACAGTGAAAATATACTAAAATATTTAAAAATTATTTAAAAATCTATTTCTGGTCGAAATGCTTTGAAATTTGGTATACTTCAAGTAGATAGGATGTTCTTTGACATATGTAACGGGTTTTTAATTTTTTTTGTCGCATAACTGAGATATTGTGTGTAATGGGAAGGGGGGGGCTGGGTTATATGCACATACATTTTAAGCTAAGGGCAAAATATAGGCGCATGGAACGCGATAACTTGAATGCGTCAACGGATTTTCATGATATTCATACATTATGATTGGACTGTGGAGAGGAAGCCGCCTTTCGATTTTCAGGTTCATTCGATATGTCGTTACAGAGTTATGGGACTTAGATATTTTAAAATACAGTGAAAATATACTAAAATAGTTAAAAATTATTTAAAAATCTATTTCTGGTTGAAATGTTTTGAAATTTTGTATACTTCAAGTAGAAAGGATGTTCTTTCATATATATAAGGGGTTCTTGAATTTTTTGTCACATAATCCAGAAATTATGTGTAATGGAGGGGGGGGGTTGGGTTATATGCACATACATGTTAAGCTAAGGGCAAAATATAGGAGCATGGAACGCAATAACTTGAATATCTGTCAACAGATTTTCATGATATTTGTACATTTTGATCAGACTTTGAAGAGGAAGCCGCCTTTCGATTTTAAGCTAGGTTCATCCAATTTGTCCTTATGGAGTTATGGGACTTAAATATTTTGGTGTTGTGAAAAAAATCCCAACGGGCGTATCTTGCTGCGTGAGCGTAGGCTTTATTTCATGTACTTTTATTTACATGTAAATATTTCAGTGATGAGTCAAATTTTTTTTTCGATGGATCGAGTTTTTTTTCCAAATAAAAGACAGGAATCTGTTTCAATTACTATAATTCGACATGAAACAAATACTCCTTATTCTTTTTTATTTAGAAAAAACTCAACCCATCGAAAACAAATTTTACGATCACTGACGAGGGTTAAATAACTGAAACATGCATATCTGGTCCATGCTGTAAATGTATCTGCTTTTGAATTATATTTGTGTCACCTGTTGAGTGTCACTGCTGGTGGAACACAAACAAAAAATCTGATCTGATAAATGATTATTTTTTTTTTGTAGTTTAGATGCAATTATCGCCTGGTTTAGACACAGGACATCATTATAACTATGATCATTATACAAAGGGCCCTGTCAGAAAAAGGGCCCATCCGTAGAACTTGAATGAATATAGATAATGGTTTGTCGCTTTTGAGAAAAAAAGATTTGTTGAAATTCAATGGAATAAGTGTCGTTTTTGAACACAGGTATCTCAGAAAGTTTCTTCAAAATTATTATGACTCATTCATTGTCTTCTAGAAAAGATACATCGGTTCCACCCGAGGGGTCTCAAAATCATGTAAAACCCGAGAGATGCCGATTTTTAAGTTAATTAAACTACACTGTATATTGAAAAATGAAAATAATGTTTGAAATGAAAGTTTTTCCATATAGATTATGATATTTATCTAACATTCAAGATCTATCTCATTATTTTAATGATATAGAAATGAAGCAAAAGTAGTATAACATTTGTTTGGGAATGCATGAATATAGATGGATACTGTAAATTGGTTTTTATTCGTCAGGTACCAATTTTCGTCATTTTCGTCAGTGCCTCCCTTGACGAAATTACGTATCGACGAATATAAATACTCTTGACAAAATATAGTGTAGAAAGGAAAAATTGAATCTTAAGAGTTTAAAATGCAACAGGCAAATGATAAATCATTGAAAACTGAATACGCACACAAAGTCACATATAATGTACTTCTAATTACCAAATGATTTGTTTTCACAACAAGCTAGGTGGTATACATGTCTCTAATTGTTTGTTTACCAATAATTGTTAAACAAACAATGAAAACTATACCTGAATATTAAGTTGGCATTTGAATAGACGAATTTATAGTTTAGGGACCCTTGGATGACGAATTTACGTACTGACGAAATGGTAATTTTGAACGATTTGACGAAAATTGGTACCGACGAAAATAAAGCAATTTACAGTATTGTATAACATAATCAAATACTTTTGGAACATTGGAATTCTTTACATGTTAATATATAGACTGTTGTTGATCCCTACTCAGAGATCAATTGATGTTGGTTAGTTCCAAGTAAATTTCGCAAATAAAGTGTCCCTGCTGTAAATTTATCTGCTCATAAAGGTAATCAATGAACATGAAGACGTTTGACATTTATAGTCATACCTTAACTTGTGTCAGAATGGTTTTAAGTCACCCAAGCTAATGTATGCATGTGTTACTTTGATGAGGGCGCTATTGTAAACCCCACAATGAAAGCAAAGTTGTATGATAGAAATGGGTTTAACATGTTTTAGTTTCTTTACATGTAACTTTCAATTTATTTCATGTACTTTTATTTACATGTAAATATTTCAGTGATGAGTCCAAGTTTTTTCGATCGAGTTTATTCCAAATAAAAGACAGGAATATGTTTTAATTACTATAATTCGACTTGAAACAAATACTCCCAATTCTTTTTTATTTGGAAAAAACTCAACCCATCGAAAACAAATTTTTCGATCACTGACGAGGGTTAAATACCCGAAACGTGTATGTATGGTCCATGCTGTAAATGTACTTTACATGTTAATATTAGAAATCGTTGTTGATCCCTACTCAGGGATCAATTGATGTTGGTTAGTTCCAATTAAATTTCACAAATAAAGTGTACCTACTGTAAATTTATCTGCTCTTATAAAGGATGCTAATGAATTTGAAGACGTTTAACATTTAGTCATACCTTAACTTGTGTCAAAATGATTTTAACGTTTAACCAAGCTATCCTATGCATGTGTTACTTTAATGAGGGCATTATTGCAAACCCCACAATGAAAGCAAAGTCGTATAATAGAAATGGGTTTAACATGCTTTATTTCTTTATGTTTAACTTTCAATTTCTTTCGTGTACTTTTATTTACATGTAAATATTTCAGTGATGCGTGAATTTTTTTCTCTCGATGTTTTCACGTGGTAAAAAATGATGATATTTTTGGCAAAGTCTTATTACAAGGAATACACTGTGAAATATTAACGCCCTTACACTTACCAATCAAAAGATATATCCAATCTTAACTTTTTTTGAAAAGTAGGTCTAGTTTAAAGTCATGAGGTAAAAAAATTTGGTATGTTTAGAAAAGTCCAGTCACAAGAAATAAACATGATTATGAAATATCAAAGCTTTATCACTTATCAATCAAAAGGTATAGGCAATCTAATTTTTTTCAAAGTAGGTCAAATATTTAGGTCAAGGTCATAAAGTGAAAAATTATTGTATATGGTCTTGTTACAAGGAATATACATGTGAAATATCAAAGCCCTATCACTTACTGATCAAAAGATATACCCTATCTTATCTTTTTTTAAAAGTAGGTCAAATATCTAGGCCAAGGTCACTAGGTCATAAATTATGGTATGTGTAGAAAGGTTTTGTCACAAGGAATACACATGTGAAATATCAAAGCCCTATCTCTTACTGATCAAAAGATATAGCCAATCTTAATTTTTTGAAAAAGTAGGTGAAATATCTAGGTCAAGGTCACTAGGTAAAATATTATGGTATGTGTAGAAAGGTCTTGTTACAAGGAATATGCATGTGAAATATCAAAGCCCTATCACTTACCAACCAACAGATATAGCCAATCTTATCTTTTTTTAAAAGTGGGTCAAATATCTAGGCCAAGGTCACTAGGTCAAAAATTATGGTATGTGGAGAAAGGTATTGTCACAAGGAATACACATGTGGAATATCAAAGGCCTATCTCTTACCAATCAAAAGATATAGCCATTCTTATCTTTTTGAAAAAGTAGGTCAAATATCTAGGCCAAGGTCACTAGGTAAAAAATTATGGTATGTGGAGAAAGGTATTGTCACAAGGAATACACATGTGGAATATCAAAGGCCTATCTCTTACCAATCAAAAGATATAGCCAATCTTAACTTTTTGAAAAAGTAGGTCAAATATCTAGGCCAAGGTCACTAGGTCAAAAATAATGGTATTTGTAGAAAGGTTTTGTCACAAGGAATACACAAGTGAAATATCAAAGCCTTATCACTTACCAACCAACAGATATAGCCAATCTTATCTTTTTTGAAAAGAAGGTCAAATATCTAGGCCAAGGTCACTAGGTCATAAATTCTGATATGTGGAGAAAGGTCTTGTCACAATGAATACACATGTGAAATATCACAGGCCTATCTCTTACCAATCAAAAGATATAGCCAATCTTAATTTTTTGAAAAAGTAGGTCAAATATCTAGGCCAAGGTCACTAGGTCAAAAATTATGGTATGTGGAGAAAGGTATTGTCACAAGGAATACACAAGTGAAATATCAAAGCCCTATCAATTACCAATCAAAAGTTATGGGCCTGTGACACCCTAAGTGTGCCAGACAGACACAGACTGACGGACAGACAGATGGACAAAGTGATCCGTAAGTGTAGGTATGCTTTGCAGGCGACACAAAAATAGATGTGGAAGTAACAATAAATAGACAGTCTGACAGCTGCAAAGTCTAATTTTAAGATTGAATCTTAAACTAATATTCCTGTGTGCATTTAAATCAATAGAAAATGAAAATCAAATGACATATTATTAATCTTTAATACTGAAGCCAGTAGTATTTGTAAAACGATTAAGAAATAAATAAATATGTCCTTTGAAGAAGGATATTATTGTAAGTAACATTCCTCTCTGCATGTATAGTTAAATGCAGTATTTGCTCCCTCCTGATACATCACACCAAATAACTTAATCATGTTGACAGCCTCAATGCTTATCAAAACAAGTTGAGCGCAAGCCTCCTGGTAGTGTTTATTGTGATAACAATGGAACAGCAGTACAACAACACTCATTAAAATGAATGACAGTTTTCCAGTGGAAAGGTTATCTCATGTAAAAAAGTGTCGCATATGTAATTATTTGTACTGTATGTATAAGTGATATACATTTTATTCATATTTAGCCTAAAATATATAATACATTAATACCTGTATCAAGTCCCTGCCTTTAGCTGATAGTTTAGGTACGACCTGCATCCACGTGGTGCTTACATGATACATAGGGAATGGCTACAATAAAGAAATACTTCTTCAGATGCATTTCAAAAAGTTTAGAATTAACCTCTATCAAAAGTTAAATCATGTACAATTGCTTTTTTTCGTAATTTTTTTTCACGACCTTTCCTTTCTCCATCTCAATAAAATAAAATCACAGTACGTCATAAACTTTATAAAATCACTTTGGAAAATCTAGGACATGCCTTGTCACCTGATTTTGGCCTTTCTAGAGAATTTGTCTATGTATGTTGTGTGGAGCCAGTTTGAGACTTATTCTAAGGTCAAGCAGGGGACTTGTGAGGTCATCTGATTGTAACAATTTTTATAGGACTATTTGGGGAGACCCATGAATGCTCAAAACATTATAAAACAATCAAAAGGCACTATTATTTATCAATCACATGGAACCAAGATTCAAATTCTAATTACATTAAGTCATCCAAATTCCCAT
This sequence comes from Pinctada fucata, assembly GCA_028142955.1. Taxonomy (NCBI): domain Eukaryota; kingdom Metazoa; phylum Mollusca; class Bivalvia; order Pterioida; family Pteriidae; genus Pinctada; species Pinctada fucata. The sequence goes on along the minus strand of AP027114.1, from coordinate 46,061,170 downwards.
GAAATGATTTATTTGATGACTTGAATTTTTGTGATTTTAAAAAAAAATACCTTAATGATAGTTGTGCATATATGAACAATTCTAAATAAAGCCTAGGCAATGCAAAGCGTAGCATCCCCTCGCACGGCATGTAAATCAATGTACTCACTCAGGGTTTATACCAGGATTTCTACTGTTTCAAATCTATGACCTTAACCTTTGACCTTGAAAATCAGTAGGGCTCTTCCTCCTGACATGAGCAGTAATTGAATAAAATTTGGTAAAGATCCAACCAAAACTTCGTCCTCTAGGATGTATACAAGTATTTTAACTAATTCCAATCTGTGACCTTGACCTATGACCTTGAGAATCAATAGGGCAAGAAGTGTATGAAGTTTGGAAAAGATCCAATCAAAACTGCACCCTCTAGGCTGTATACAAGGACTTAAATATTTCCACTAGGATTTAAGCTATTTCCAATCTGTGACCTTGACCTTTGACATTGAAAATCAATAGGGCTCTTCCACCTGTCATAAGCAAAATGTGTATGAAACTAAGTAAAGATCAAACCAAAACTTGCCCTCTCTAGGCTGTATACAAGGATTTAAACTATTTCCAATCTGTAACCTTGACCTTTGACATTGAAAATTGACAGGGTTCTTTCTCTTTTCAAAAGGAATAAATGTATGAAGTTTGGTCAAGGTCCGATCAAAGTTGTGCCCTCTAGACTGACCTTTGACCTAGGACCATGAAAATCAATTGGGTTCTTCCTCTGGCCATGAGGAATAAATGTACAAAGTTTCGTCAAGATCCAATCAAAACTGTGCCCTCTAGGCTGTATACAAGGATTTTAGCCATTTCCCATCAGTGAAATTTGACCTTTGACCTTGAAAATCGATAAGGTTCTTTTTTTGACCATGTATGAAGTTTTGTCAAGATCCAATCAAAACTATGCCCTCTAGACTGTATACAAGGATTTTAGCATTCTCCAATCTGTAACCTTGAACTCTGACCTATGGCCTCGAAATTCAATAGGCTTCTTTCTCTTGCTATAAGGAATACCTGTATGAAGTTTAATCAAGATCCGATCAAAACTGTGTCCTCTAGGCTGTATACAAAAGTGTGACGTTCACAGGCATCCACTTACACACGAACGATGGCGTTACTATATCCTCCTGCAATTATGTTGCGAGGGGATAATTATATTGGGAAATTGTGATAAAACTATACCTGAACTTTGACTTAAAATTCTGAAAGTATAATGTAACAGTACTGTTTATGTACCTTATATTCAGGAAGTTGTGAGACTCCTGGCCACGACTCCTCTGTGGGTGTACCAAGTAACCTGTAAAAAAAAGTAGGGAATTCATAAAAAGCTTCATGAACAACTTTCATACACAAGTTACATGTAAAATATTGAATGAAATAAAATTCAACACCACTAAAAGTTATTTTAATCTTGTGCTACATGTAACACCAAATTAGATCAAATGACATCAAAACAGGCAAATTATTTGAACTTCTTTTTTGTGCAAATTTTTGCCAAAGTTGATGCACTGATTGACAGGTTACATCATAAAGTTGAAGCTTTACATTTGGGTGTGACAAAGTGTTCAGTAAGGAGAGATAAATGTGATAAGGATATACATGTACATCTAATGTATGTGTACATACTTTAGTAGAATGCATATTTTAGCGGAGTTAGCACTGCTAAGGCTGCACTAATTCAAGAACGCTAAATCATGAAATAGACCTCTAATAGATTAATGTGGAAAATAAATCAAAGCGCTAATTCATGATTACACTGATATGTCAATTTACCCAATTCTGCTCTGTTTCCACTAAAATTTGGTTGAGCTAAAATAAGTACACGTACAGACTGTTTTTTGCCTGCATCACAGCATCAAAGACAAGATAAATTCAAATGAAAATTACTTGAAAATTCTTTTGAGCTGATCATCTACATCATTTCCTGGGAAGAGCGGGCGTCCAGCATTGGTCATTTCAGCAAATATACATCCTGCTGACCACATGTCTATAGATGTGGAGTACATTTTGGCTCCAAACAGTACATCAGGCGGTCTGTACCATAGTGTAACTACCTGTAATAAATTGGGCAGTTCCTTGTCAGTAATTACAAGTAAATGACGTATGTTCTCCACTCTCATTTTCTGTTAAGTCTCAATGTGATTGACCATTCTATTAAGTATGATGGAATTATAATGCATTTCAAGTGAGTTACAGCCATATACATGTATATTTCCACACATGATGAAATGATACTGATGATTTACTTGATGTATTTATACTATTAGTAATTGTATACTGGTATGTGTAACAAAACTTTGTTAACATTACCATAATTACGGCCCACAAGAAAATGGACTTAATAACATTCCAACAACGAGAATGCATTAAAATCAATTTCTGAATACAAGCAAATTTCATCCTTGTTCTGATTCTGCCCTATAACCTGAAGGTATGCATATCAAATAACACAAGTTGGATTGTTAAACAAAATTTTTCAATACTAAATGGAATGGAATGTCATGAGGGCAAATAAGGATGGGTAGCACACTCTCGCCTTTAAGGCCCCAAGATGGAATCCTTGATTGGGCAAAGGGGTCTTATATGGGAGGGTGTGGTGGTTGCCCACTCAGTCCCCTTCATGCCAACATTTGAGCCACATGAGACATTAATATAAGATTATGACTTGTTTGTTAAACGTTGTCAAATTAATAAAGTTTATAATTAAATGAGGGTGAAAATGTGACTGGGTGAATTAAAATCTGTAAAGAGTAATGTAATTACATGGAAATTAATTGTTTACCAACCTCTGCGGAGTAAAACCTGACAGGGATGCCAAATGCTCTGGCCAGGCCAAAATCTGCAAGCTTCAGCTCCCCATTCTGTACAAAAAATGGCATTTTTTATCCAAAAATTGTATAGTGTAAACAGCCACATGCATGAATGTAAACTGAGATTATTGCCTGGAAATGTCTAATAAGCTCAAAATGCATCGAAGATGCAAAATGCCAAGTTGCAAAACTGGAATGTAAGTATGAATATGCAGACTAACATGAAATGTGTATGGTTTGTAACAACATTTTGTGGTCCTAAATGAAAATTTCTGGATCAAGAAATGGTCTTCTCTTTATTCTATATCAGCGTGTAATATATTTTCAAGGATACAGATTTTCAATCTCATCATACAGAATACTTTATGTATTTGTATGTACAATATGATTTAACAAAGCATACTCTAAAGATACAGAATAAGGTACAATTCATATCTTAAATCACGGGAAACATTTCTGGCAAGTTTCATGATTATAGGTGCAATACAGGCTCAAATATGGTTGGGAAAACATTTTCAATCATCTGAGTCCTGTGACCTTGATCTTTGCCCTTTTGACCCAAAAATTAATGGCAAGTTTCATGATTATAGGTGCAATACAGGCTCAAAAATGGTCTGGAAACCATTTTCAATTGCCTAAGTCCTGTGACCTTGATCTTTGACCCTTTGACCCCTAAATCAAAAGTGGTCATTTTCTATTCACTGGAAACATTTCTGGCAAGTTACATGATTATAGGTGCAATACAGGCTCAAATTCAGTCGGGAAACCATTTTTAATCATCTTAGTCCTGTGACCTTGACCTTTGACCTTTTAACCCCAAAATTAATAGTGGTCATCCTTGATCCATGGGAAACATTTCTGGCAAGCTTCATGATTATAATTGCAATACAGGCTGAAATATGGTCCGGAAACCACTTTCAATCATCGGAGTCCTGTGACCTTGACCTTTGACCTTTTGACCCCAAAATCAATAGGGGTCATTCTTGATTCATGGGAATCATTATTGGCAAGTTTCATGACTTTAGGTGCAATACAGGCTAAAATATGGCCAGGAAACCATTTTCAATCATCAGAGTCCTGTGACCTTGACCTTTTGACCCCAAAATCAAAAGTGGTCATTTTCTATTCACAGGAAACATTTCTGGCAAGTTACATATGGCTGAAATATGGTCCGATAACCAATTTCAATCAACAGAGTCCTGTGACCTTGACCTTTGACCTTTTGACCCCAAAATCAATAGGCCTCATCCTTGATTCAAGGGAAACATTTCTGGCAAGTTTCATGATTATAGGTGCAATACAGGCTGAAATATGGTCCGGAAACCATTTTCAATCATCTGAGTCCTGTGACCTTGACCTTTGACCTTTTGACCCCAAAATCAATAGGCCTCATCCTTGATTCAAGGGAAACATTTCTGGCAAGTTTCAGGATTATAGGTGCAATACAGGCTGAAATATGGTCCGGAAACCATTTTCAATCATCTGAGTCCTGTGACCTTGACCTTTGACCTTTTGACCCCAAAATCAATAGTGCTCATCCTTGACTAATGGTGAGTAAGTGTATGAAGTTTAATTGTTATAGCCTCTTTCGTAGTTGACTTATAGTCCGGAAACCAATTGTTGACGCCCTCCTGCCCAACCGCCCGCCCAGACGCCCGCCCGCCCGCCCGCCCGCCCGCCCGCGCGTCTCACATCAAATTAAGAGCCGAGTTTTGCAACTCGGCTAAAAATGTGTTGGAGTAGTGTTGTAACGGTTATCGCCGACATCGGCATCATCGCTAATACCCTTCGATTTCGATTAATCGATTATGTTTTCAAGAATCGATTATAATCGGAAATATACAACGTAGAAAAGAATGACATAATTCTCGGTCGAATACGCGTGTAACAAGTATGAATAAAATGAAAGTAGATCGACGATTGTTTCCACGAGTTAAAGTTACGGTCGTAGTGTAAATAATTCGAAAAGAATACACTTTCTAAGTCATACAATGTGTGGAATAAGGATTCTCATTGAATCTAATAGTAATGACAATTAAGTACTCTTATAGAAAACTTAAACGTCAGATTCGATACGTCAATAATATGTACTCGTCTAGGAAAAACAAACTTTTTACGCCGAACTCCAGAGCTTTGTAAGAACGACAAGGCCAGCCTAATCTCCACGAAGATATTGTTTGATTCCTCATTGAATGAGCAAAAACCTTGCTCTTGGGTCGAATGGAGACCCCCCTCCCAAAGAAAAAAAAACTGCATCTGGCGTGTAAAGTTGCCGACTATATTTGTATTACAATCATATACATGTATTTGTTTTGGCTCCATTACTGCTGTGATCTTGACAAAATACTTCATTTACTAGATAGGATTTTATCATTCTGTGGTTGGAGTTCTTTCTAGACATTTTACTATGTATATTAGCATATGATTTAGTGAAGTTTTATCACTACTTGTCATATTCTTTTCTGTAAAAGCAAGTAAAATTTATTTCCGATTAAATCGAAATAATCGATTAAAATCCTCTCCGATTATAAACCGATAATCGATTATGAAATTTGTCCGATTATACAACACTATGTTGGAGGAATACACACATTATCTTATCTATAAAATTTACATTACACAATAAATCATTATATAACTATCTGTTTCTAATTCTAACACCCAGGAGAGAATACTTTGATTTCAACATGGACTTATTTTGTATTCGGAAGGTTAGAAAGCTGTAAAGCGGTCAAGTACAAAACTATGAATGAATGAGTAATCTGAATGGTTGAGAGCGTGGGATATTGAGCCACCATAACAGAGTGACACTCAGTTAAAACTGAGTGTCACAAAAACACAAAAACACAAGGCACTTGGTAAGACTGACAGACAGACTTACCTTGTTAATAAGTAGATTCTGTGGCTTCAGATCTCTATGTAATACATTGTTACTATGGCAAAAACCCAGACCTCTCAACAACTGATACATAAAAGACTGTAATATAATGATCAGAGGCCTCCATTACACATGTTAAAAGCCAAAATCAAATATCAAAATTGATGATTATATCTCATGTAGTATTTTTTTCTTATTCGTGTTCTTAGGAGGAAGAGAGATCAAATATGCACTATGTTTTCAATGACAATCTCAGTAATTTTACCTTTACAACATCTTGATCTATTTCCCCATTACATGTATCAAAGTATTTCTTGAGATCCTGGTCACAGTATTCAAACACTAACGTAAGCTTCTTTTCACTGTGTAATACATCATGAAGCCTGTAAAAAACCAAATAAGAAGCCCATGAGGTCCTGTATAGCTGACCTGAGAACTATTTAATGGGCCTGTATAGCTGACCTGAGAACTATTTAAGGGCCTGTATAGCTGACCTGAGAACTATCTAAGGGCCTGTATAGCTGACCTGAGAACTATCTAAGGGCCTGTATAGCTGACCTGAGAACTATTTATATTTAAACAAAAATGAAAACTTGATTATAATCAGTTTGTAAGAACTGAGAAAGCTTGAAAAAGAAGAGAATCCTACCTCTAGCCCTTAGTAGTACATGTACTACAAATATGTTGTTAGAAGATATTGAATACTTGCTTAACTACAAAGCTTATTACTAAAAATATCCATCATCATTAATATAGTGTTCTCATTCTTTTAACCCAATAGATGATTTTCACATTACCGCCATTGACTTGCATTTTACACATCCAAAGACCCAGCATCACAACATTTGATGTAACTTTTAACTGTGATGATCATAGCAGACTTATGATGTCTCAGTTAGAAATTGACCCTTCCGATTGCGGGAAAAAAATGCAAAATTTCGTGACGTCACAATGCTTTTGCCTTGGACAAACAAGCTTCGAACCTCGGACAAACCTCAAAATTGCATTGTGACGTCATGAAATTTCTGAAATTTTTCCCGCGTTCGGAATGGTCAAGTCTAGCAGTAATATGAAGAAGGTCAATTACAGCCTTATTTTTTTGTCACATCACATTTGCTGATCCTGGTATATAATGGACAAAAATTTTGTTAAATCATCCTCAGTTGGATGCCTTTGGCATCTTTGGCTCAGATGAGCTTAGAATAAAAGTCTTCTTACCTTACAATGTTTTTATGTTTCAATTCCTTCAAAAGACAAATCTCTCTTAATGCTGAGCTGGGAACTCCCTAAAACATAGCAAAAAGTAGCATAAATATGTCATCAAGACAGCATAATTACCTGAGGATAATAATCAAGGGCTTTAAGGATCACATACCCTAATAGTGTACTTCCAGTTAAAATTCATGCACATTTTCATAATTTCCCAACAACTGCCAATGATTTCATAATCGGTAATCTTCCGGATGACAGAGTAGATCATTGTATGAGAAGTGAAACCCCTATTTTTGCTAGAAAAGTATATATAGCATTCTTTTTGAAGAGATTGAAAATTCTTATATCAGTTATTTATTATTGAAAATGCATTAGGGGTTGAATACCTTAATCTACAGTGTTTGTAGACAAATAGCCGAATAGTAGATTCATTTGGCCGACAGACACCAGACATCACAAAATTTGACGATATTTTCATTGTGACGTCAAAATAAAAATTCAAATTCAAAAATGACGTCACAATTCAAAATTTTGCCAAATGATGTGATGTCTGGTGTCTGTGCATATAAAATCAAGGTTCAAAACAGTCATAACAGTCTTCACAAAAACTTTTTTCAACCACTAGCCCGAAGACAATTTCTGTAATCTGGATATCTGACAGTGTATAGTTTATTAGTGAAATTCTACTAGTCCTGCAAAATTTCTACATGCCAAGGGCGACGGGCTAGTGAGTTTTCATGAACATGATGAAGACTGTCATAAATATTTTCTGAAAAATGGACTATTACATTGAATAGGACAATGATATGTCTACATGTATATTATGATATGATGACATTACTGTTTCATCTGAATCTGCTGATGTGATGAGGAAGAAACACAAAAAATTTCCCAGTATTCACGAAAACTCACTAGCCTGACTCCCATGCCTAGTAGAAATTTTGTGAGGCTAGTGGAATTACACTATATAAACTACACAAAAAAACTTGTAGAAATTGACTTCAGGCTAATGGTTTCAAACAGTTTTTGTGAAAACGGGGTAAATCTGAAAAATTTACAGTGCTGGAATGCTACTGTTGCCTAAAAGTCTTTAGTAATCAATGAGATGTCAAATATCAACAGATTTTAAACTCATTAAAGACAATGCAAGTTTATATGTGTGGTAACTACCATGTCTTTGAGTATTTGTGCATTGAAAATTTGAATATTTATTATCTAACTTACGTATCACATGTGACTAAATCGATAAATCCTTATCAGCTTCAGATTATCTATGTCCTAATAAGCATCAATTATTGATGAAGACCACAGAATCATTAAATGTCACCAAATTACACACGAATCTAGGTTTATATCACGAATATGACATATGTCTGATCTTATACTGATTACACTGTTATAGAATATGCAAGAACGAACCTCGTCATCATCATCCAGTCGAACTCTCTTTAAGGCCACAACTTCTTGAGTCTCTCTATTCTTGGCTTTAAACACTGTTCCATAGGTGCCTGAAATTTTTAAAGATGGCATTATTAAAACTGTGACAGGCGGAATGGAAAATGTGGTCTGTACGGGAATCGAACCCGAGACCTTCTGCTTACAGGGCAGACGCTCTTACCGACAGAGCTAAACGGGCAAGATACCAAAACTGTCACAAAACTATGTCTGAGAGTCAAGCCAATTCAAGGCATGAGACAAGGGCGCACTTACAGTAATGACAATGAAAAATTGACGCATTTATTCTTACTTTAAATATTGATTTTTGATACATTTATTTTTTAGATAAATCTTAAACTGCTTAAGGCTACAAGTATGGCCAGATTTGGCACTCTCTTTTCATTATACCCCTTATAAATGTTAACAAGGCTTCTGGTAAGGGTTTGCGATTTGCCCCACTGGGATGCATGGATAAATTTGTGAGTTAATATAGAAAATTATTCTTCGTTGTCACAATAGGGGCTTTCTGGCTAAAAATTGTGACGAAAAGATATGATTTCCCATTGGACAAAGGGCCGAATTTCGTCCCCAAAATGAACAGAAAAAAGCGAAGTAAATTCAATGGTAACAAGGTCACATACAAGGTTTGAACAATTCAATCTATTTTGACCTTGACCCTACTGTCCGCACGACACACTCTGGAAACTAGATATACACGATTTTGATAACTTTGTACTGCAAAATTTATTTAAAATCTATATCATCAGACATGATGAAACTAATCGGGACCGGCAAACTGATTAAAATTTGAAATGTCTGGTTGGAAATCTAATGACCGGTAAAAATTCCACGGCAAAGTTTTTTTTTTCCTTTTCAAAACCCATAGATCACTCTCCATATGTTACGGCTATTAAATTCATATAGATCAACTGTTAAGATACAGCAATTTTATATCTGGCCACTGTAGGTATCTAGGGAAATATTGTCCGTTTAAAGTAAACACATTTTACGTCTTTAACAACGTAGGAGACATGTTTGAGTTCTGGTCATAGATAATGTTGTGAATGTTGTGAAAGTCATGAAACAAATGGCATTGTCCGATTCAGATAAGAAGAGATTATGGTTCTGTTGAATTCTCTTTTATCCGTATTACCAACAAAAGGGTCATGATAAAGATTGAACAGGGATGGAAATAAGTGCTCGCCCACTCGCCAATGCGACTAAAAATTCAGTGTGGACTACAAAAAATGTTTTTCTGATCACCCACTTGGCGACCATAAAATTCTAACCTGATAATCGTTTTCTTGTTTTCGTAGTTGTCGTAACTCACGTTGTGAAACAAAAATCAAGGGTTATTTACAAATGTTTGGTTCGCTTTCATCATGGTTCAGAAAGTCGCTTTAGAAATAAATTTTGTAAAAGTTTTATGATATATGTTGACATAGAATTCTTCAATAAGGATAAAAGGATAAAATAACAAAATTTTGAAACATTTGATTTATATTTGATCCCAGGAGGGACTAAAATGCAAATCGTTCGGAAATACCTTTAGTAACTTGCGTAAAATGGCCGTTAAAAGGGGGTGTTAAAATACCCTCAAATCAGCATTTATACATGTTATAGGTCGATTTTCAAAATTATATTTACATAGGCATTTGTATAAAGGGTGAAGCATTATTTGTTCCAAGTTTCATGGTGATTGGACGTACTGGTCGGGCACATATTATCGCCACTTTTTTCAACACTATTTGCTCTAAAATCTTCAATTCTTCACGATATTTAATGAAATTTGCACAGAAGGAGGAAGAACTCTCAATACACATTTCTTACAATTTTCATGAAAATATGATGATGGGCTCTTCTTTACCGATTATTCGTGAACGTAAGGGTTTATCTAAGTTTGAAAGAAGGGAGGGTACATATTATCGCCACCTCCATCTGTTCTTTTCCACAAAATTCACATAATCTGAATCTTTGAACTTTCTTCTTTTTGCCTGTGAAAAAAATTCATACTAAAAAATTCAAAAACCAAAGAGATATAGGAAGATGGAGCGACCTACCCTTTCCCCGGAGAGGCGGGGGAAATACATTCAGATTTACCGACTTTATATAATAAAATTCAGTATTTCCAGGTCATGGAATTATTTGAAATTTTGTATACCTTTTCATGTATCAAAGATGTAAATATGGTGAAAAAATTAAATTCCTTCATCAACAATATGTGGAAATATAGATGAAGTGGCGATAATATGTGCCCAGCCGGCGATCACAGGCACATGTAGAACGAGCGTCAATATCCTGTATGGTCATAAGAGAATACTGGTATCTATAGAGAGACAAGGCTTCCGACTTATTTTCAGCTAGAAGTAGCATTTCTGCAGTTTTTTGCATTTGAAGGGCGAAACGGGGTATGACCATAAAGATTGATTTGTATAATTCCTAAAAACATCAACAATTCACCCAAAAAAATCTCATAACATAGCCTAATCGTCTACCTAAGTTGGACTGTTTTCTACTTTCTGTCTTGAACCTCCATTGCCAGATTAGCTAGTCAGAATCACCCAGGTGTTTTACTTAGCTTACAGTAAGCAAAGCCTCTGAATGAATCAGTATTCATGGTATTTGTCCAATCTGGCAATGGAGATTAGAAAACAGTCAAACTTAGGTAGAGGATTAGGCTATGTTATGAGATCTTTTTGGGTGAATTATTGATGTCTCTAGGAAGTATACAAATAAATCTTTATGATCAAACCCCATTTTGCCCTTCAAACATGACAAATGCAAACACTTTAGATGCTACTTCTAGCTGAAAATTCGTCAGAAGCCTTGTCTCTCTATACATATATTCTCTTATGACCCGTAAAGGGATATCATACAGGATATTGACGCTCTTTCTACATGTGCCTGTGCCGGCGATAACCAGTATAGAAGCCGAGTTATTGACGAAAAACCGCAAAAATCGTTCGGAATTATCTGCTCGACCAGTAACTCGATCCGGATCTGCCTACGTTTATTCAAAGATAGAAAGATAATTCAACCTTCTCCAATTTTCTCCAATTTTTCATATTTTTGCATCTCTGTCAGAATCTCCTTCGGTAAAATTATTTTGATCAATGTCGCTAGATTTCTTGAACAAGAAACGATTTGTTTTCCCTTTTTGTAAACACTTGATAAACGAAGATTAGCACGAAAGAGTAAAAACCATCACGTCAATCTATATTCCGGTTTCGCTCAAATGCTATTTGATAACCTTCGGGGGGGGGGGGAGGAGGCTAATGACAAGAAAGTCTAATGACAAGAAAGACAAGAAAATGATATTTTAATGTATTTAAGTCATTCAAAACCATTTTATATATTATGTTTTATGTTTTAATGATGGACAGTGGTTATAGAAACGAAAATAAACCAATAATTTCACAAAAGTGACTTTGATTGCTTCCCTACGACAGTTTAAGTATTGACAAGAAAACTGAAAAGGTCTAATGACAAGAAAACAGATTGACAAGAAAGTATTTCTATCGAATAAAGAGCTGAATAAATTCATTATGCCTGACAATTTTAGCATTTTATCATTCAAATGTTTGGAAACTTTTTTTGTCAAAAGAAAGAATGTTGGTGGCTTCATTACACAACTAGTATTTTACTAGTATTATTGACAAGAAAATCATGAGAGTCTATTGACAAGAAAACAGATTGACAAGAAAAAGTGTTTATATGGAATATAGAGCTGAATAAATTGATAATGCATGACAATTTCAACATTTAATCATAGAAATTGCATAAATGAATATTTAGAAACTGTCTTTGACAAAAGAAAGAATGTTGGTGGCTTCAATACACGGGGTGGGGTATCAAGACTAGAAAGGTATAGTTCACAAGAAGAGACATTTTTCAAGGATTTAAAGTATAAAATTGGGAAAATGTATGGAAAAGTTACATTTTATTTTAAGATTAGGTCTAATAATAATATTTAATCCAATTCTTATCCATGTTTTGTATCATTTGGGATTGTGTATTGACAAGAAAATCCCAGGGGTATACTGACAAGAAAACGAATGACAAGATATTGATTATCAAAGGTTTTTTAATGGAAATGGAAAAATCATAAAAGTTATATTTTATATAAAGATTAGATATTAAACTAAAATTCCATCCAACTTTTATCTAAGTTTTGTACCATTTGGGATCACAATGACCGAATGTAGATTGACAATATAACTCAAGGGTACAATGACAAGAAAACGAATGACAAGAAAACACTTATATAAGGAATTGAAGTACAGAATAGGAAAAGTTATACTTCGTTATAAGATTAGATGTAATACTAATATTCCATTTTACTTTTATTCAAGTTCAGTATAATATGGGGTTATGCATGTATACAAGTCGGCAATTTGTGTATTGACTGGTAAAATATTTCATTTTTTTCTAAATTAACATGTTTGAATTTCTACAAAAAATTTAAAATGTCTGGTATTAGTTGTAAAAACTTTCGCGATGTCTGAATTCTATTGAAAGATTAGATATGATACTAATATTTAATCCAATTTTTATTCAAATATTGTATCAGTTGGGGTCACGATTGCCATTTGTGTATTGATGAGAAAATCACAGGCTAGGAATGCTATGACTAGAGAATGCAAAGAGCTGATAGTATACATTTTTTCAGTATATATATATATATATGTAATGAATGAATAAAGTGTGTAAGATATTTTTAATCCAAATACAACATTAATAGCAATCAGTGTGTTACCGCTTAATCGAGAGGATATATATACAACGGTGAGCAAGGATTCATATGACTTTCACAAGAAATGTCAGCGTTCCGTAAAAAGGGAAACACAATTAAGTTTCATTCTGTTGTCTCTGTTCTTTTGGATTTGCTTTATAGGTCAAATCTATTTCCTAACGTTTTTTTTTTATTCATGTCGCACACTGAATGAGTATATGTAATAGATAAATGTAATTGAACTGTATACAATATGTCCTTCATTTCAATCGTTCCTGTTCCTTTCTTCCTTTTTCCTCTCCGTTTGGTACTCTTAATATCAGTGTTCATAAAAGTCATATTAAATATATATAATGTTTCGACACAATTTATGGACATTTCATATTTTAAAACAAATTTGATTTGGGTAATGTCCTTGATGAGCGGCAGAAATTTTTCAGTCACAAATAACATTTTTTTAATCAAAGCTTCTCATTAATATGATTTGACAATCATCTCTGAATATCGCTTTTTTTGTGTGTCTATAACTATAATTTGCATTTTAAAATAGCTTAAATATTATTTTGCAAACTAAGTTTCAAATTTCGATCTGCTATGCGGATGACACAGTTTTAATGGGCGAATCTCCACTTCAACTACGAAACCAACTAAATAATTTTGAAAATTATTGTAAGAAATGGAATTTAAATATTAACGTAGATAAAACAAAAATTGTAATATTCAGCAAAGGGAGACAACTCAATTCAATCTTTATTTCCTCTTTACAAGAGATTATATAAACATTCTGTATACAATGTCATTACAATGTCAATACACAAGTTAATATCAACACAATGTGCAAGAAAAAGTCTATGAATGTGCACAATAATGATAGAAAACAAACAAGTGAACAAAAATTAGAAAAAAAAAGAAGAAGAAAAAGTAGTCATTTAGACATCTTCTGTATCATGACTGTTCTACATATTGTTTATATTGAGCAGCCTATTGTAAAAGGCAGCAGCAATTCTTATAAATCTGAAACACAGAAACCTAAACTCTTTTAGGTCATTACCATCTAATTGCAAGTTTAATGGTTTTCCTAATAGCGTTAGGTAAAAATCGTTATCATCTAACCCTGCTAGTTCTACGCAAAGTCGTAAATCAAAATATTCAATTATATCACACCAAAAATTGTCCCGAATGAGCGAGGTGCCTATACAACTGACCACAATATGAACAAACATGTCAAAATAGGAGTTTGTACAAATAGGACATGTTCCACGTTCGGACACTGGCGGGGATGCCCAAAGCTTGGCAATAAAATAAGCAAGTTGGGTCTCCTGAAAGTTAGTAGAGCTGGTCCATATAAAAGCAGGCCCAATCGCATCATGTAAAGCTCTAAAGCGAGTGAAGTCCGTATCCGCACTTGTTCTTATTGACCATGCTCGGTTATGGTACCCATGTATCGCATTTTTTACTAATCTTTTCCATGTAACTTTTTGCGGAAAGGAGCCGTAAAAGATATATGCACCGATATGCTCCATCAATGAATATTTCGAAAGAAGAGCAAATATATCAGGTACGAAACCAACATTTTGTACATTGTTACCTGGAGTGATGTAATGGAATAATCTTTGCAAAAATATTTGTTTCGAGAGCGTTTCCGCGGAAAGGTTACACAATTTTTCTAGGAAAAGCAGTTTTCGTTTGTCTATTTCCGCCGAGATCGGTAGTAAACCAAGCATTGGCTCACAAATATCGGACCTTGTTCTTGTTGGTAATTTTTGTATGTCCTTAACTATGAAATGTTGCATTTTATTCAATTGAACAAGATCACGGTTCCTTGTGTTATTCCAGAGTTCACATCCATAAAGTGATGCTGGAAGAACTACTTTCTGGTAAAGGCTGCAGAGAGATAGTGGGTTTGCGCCCGACGATAGACTAGATTTAATCGCAAAGTAGGCGTTTCTACCTTTAGTACAAGCATTCATTGTCCTGTTAAAAGAGGAGCCTGTTGAACTTTGCAAAATACCCAAGTGTGTAAAACTATCTGCGATTTGAAGCTCGTCCATTCCTATCCTCCATTTGTATGTAATGCGGTTACGGGCACCAAACACAACTACATAAGACTTTGCAGCATTAAAATGAAATCTCCATTTCTTAGAATATTCCAAGCAACAGTCAAGGAGTTTCTGTAAGTTCAGAGCGCTGCTCGTCAAGCAAGTTATATCGTCCGCGTATGTAGGGTTCGAGGTTCGAACGCCACCTATACCAAAATTAGGATAATAATGTTCAAGCTGGTATAAAAGGTCATTTATGAATATGTTGTACAAAATTCCAGAAAGTACCCCACCTTGTTATATGAATATCGCTTTTTTTGTGTGTCTATAACTATAATTTGCATTTTAAAATAGCTTAAATATTATTTTGCAAACTAAGTTTCAAATTTCGATCTGCTATGCGGATGACACAGTTTTAATGGGCGAATCTCCACTTCAACTACGAAACCAACTAAATAATTTTGAAAATTATTGTAAGAAATGGAATTTAAATATTAACGTAGATAAAACAAAAATTGTAATATTCAGCAAAGGGAGACAACTCGTAAATCATAATTTCAATTTAGGCGGGAAAACAATCGAAGTAGTATCAGACTTCAATTACCTAGGACTAATCTTAAATAAAACAGGTTCATTTGAAAAAGCTAAGCAAAAACAAATATCAAATGCAACAAAAGCTCTATATGATGTGTTAAAAAAAGGCCGAATGCAAAACCTTTCAATTAAATGTCAATTAGACCTCTTCGATAAAATAGTGCAGCCTATCTTATTATACGGATGCGAAGTGTGGGGTTTTTCCAATGTTGCTAAGATAGAACGAGTTCATCTGAAATTTTGTAAACTTTTGCTTCATTTAAAACAATCTACTCCTGATTTCATGATATACGGTGAGCTTGGTCGACATCCTCTACACATTCAAATACAAACACGTATCATTTCATATTGGGCTAAATTAATTAATGGTAAAGAAACAAAAATAGCTCATTTGCTATACAAATTAAGTCATAATATCAATGAAGAAAATGGAAAATTTTGCTGGATACAAAGTGTACGAAATATTTTGAATAATTGTGGCTTAACAAACATATGGCAAAATCAATTCTCATCATCAATGAACTTTAAATGGATTAAGGCAAAAGTTAAACTTACTCTAATTGATCAATTTAAACAAACCTGGTACTCTAATTTAGACAACTCACCTAAAGCACTTAATTACAGAATTTATAAACATGAATTAAAATTTGAAAATTATTTAGATATACTAACAAAAAAAGATGCCATAACTTTCTGCAAATTTCGCACTTGTAATACGCATTTACCTATTGAAACAGGACGTTGGGAAAATATACCTCGCGAAAACAGAATTTGTCAAAAATGTAATTTAAACGATATTGGAGATGAATTTCATTATATTCTAAATTGCAGTACGTTAACTGAAGAGCGAAAAAAATGTTTGAAAAATAAAAATATTAGAAATAGAAATATAATTAGTTTTGAAGAAGTAATGTCTTCCAAGAAACCGTCTTTCCTCAGAAAACTTTGTATATTTATTAGAAAAATAAATCTCTTATGCTCCCCTAATTAAAATTCAAATTCAAATTTGAAATTCAAACTAAATCAACTTCATCATTGACTCTCATATACTTGCTCCTTTTAATTAGGTATCTTTATTTGTTTGTATTAGCTTATCCATACTTTGATAATAAGAAATGCCGTTTATGTTCACGCATGCCACACTTTTTTTTTCATTGTAATGTCTTGTATTATATGTTTATCTCTGTGTACCATTGCATTGCAAAGGTGAAGAGCAATAAATTCAGTTCAGCTAATATAGAACTACCCACACATGTCGAAACATTTGATTAATTGGATAATTACCCGGTAATACTACATGTATACATACGCATTAATTGGATAATTAGCCGGCGAAACTACATACGCATCAATCACTGGGGGGTAAATATTAGGGCTTCTTAATTCCATTCTTTTTTTCTGTATCGTTCTGCTCTTATTTTTCAATACTGACAGATTTTTGATTTACGACTGTGAGCTGATTTCAAGAAATTAAACGTAAGTTTTCACATAGACTTTACTTTAAAGAAGGCATGCCACGTCTCAAATTTTTTATTTGAATAATACAACTTACTTAAATATAAAGGGATACCTTAATTTTGAATCATACTTGACATTACGCTTACAACTTACTTAAATTCCTTATCTGATAGTTGTGACTTTATAGGAATTAATTCATTTCAATCCTCCGCAGTAATTTTGACAACTAAAAAAGAAAATTAAATGAATAAATAAAAAGGGAATAAATCTGATCATAATGTTTTGTCCGCCTCTCCACTAACGATTTTTGAATTCGCTAAATCATCTTTTTAAAAATGTTCATTTGACTCCAAATATTTAACAAAATAATTCAAATTCAATTAATTTTCAATAATCAGGTTGAAATTAAGCTGCCTTTACGCCAGAACGCCATGGCGTGCACATCGCGGAGTTAGATAAAAAAAAATGTGCACGATCAAGATATCGAAGAGAAAGAGTGTGGAATTTTAGAAAAAATAGCACAGAAGATTGTCTCCCATATAGTTTTACATACTCTTCAAATAATCTGAAGTTTGATGCACCAAATATGCATGTTTCGGAAAGGTATCCTCATCAGTGGTACTTCAAACCAAAATTATTTTAAAATGACAAAATATTTAAGTGTAGCACTCACCGTCGTCGAAATGCAGCAGCCTACGATTATAAATACGAAGTATTAGGTAGAAGATGCCGTGGGTTTCCGACGATGAGCGCCAAAATGAAATTAGAAATATTATTTCGTCAAAAGTGAGCGGATTCAAATTTTTAGTAGTATATAAAAACTTCTAGCTACGCCCCTGCAATTCGTTTCCATGTAATCTTATTCTGAAAATAGAGGATATGCTCATTTTATCAAAGGAGCTGATAAGATAAGGGCTGTATTTAGCCCTGAATCTCATCAAGTATTTCTTCTTCACAATGATCTATATAGTATTTATTGCACATATTCAAAGGAATTACGTTGTCCCGACTAAGATAACGATATTTTCTTTCATGATGCTATTGAATTTGAAGACGTTTAACATTGACTGGACTATTACAATTGATTGTCACTGTATCTGTGGACAGTCAAATTGCTTAGAAGAATTGGTAGAATGTGATGGGATGGACGGTAGTGTACAGCCCCAGAAGACATTGATGGTGACTGCAGGTTTTGTACCCTGCACAGAGTGTAAATTGCATCTTTGTTTCCACAGACTGAACACAATCAGTTGAACACCACACAGTATTAGGTTACATTGAAAAAAAAAAACAGATTAAAAAATGTTATGATCGCTGAGCGATATAGTCCCCTACCGGCGGCATATATTTATGTCCTGCAACTCTGCCTATGAATTACTCTTCAATGAAACATATATGTGTTTAAATTAAACTTACTGTCTGTGCAGCTCAGTTCTGAGGTTTTATCTGCTTTATCGATTCGAAAAAGAGGTCAAGCGTGACGAAAGTTGAACTTGCTCTGTAACTATCCAAGACTAAGCTGAGTATCAAATTTCACCTGAACATCTCTATTTGTTGCAGAAAGAAGTCTGGAAAACTGACAAAAACTGAATTTTCCAAGTCATAAAGGGGCATAACTCCTCGAAAAATAGGTCAAGCGTGACATAAGTCGAACTTGCTCTGTAACTATCCAAGACCAAGCTGTGTATCAAATTTCATCTGAATATCTTCATCCGTTGCAGAGAAAAAAGTCCAGAAAACTGACAAAAACTGAATTTTCCAAGTCATCAAGGGGCATAACTCCTTTAAAAATGGGTCAAGCGTGACGAAAGTCAATCTTGCTCTGTAACTATCCAAGACCAAACTGTGTATCAAATTTCATCTGAATATCTCCATCCGTTGCAGAAATAAGTCCGGAAAACTGACAAAAACTGAATTTTCGAAGTCATCAAGGGGCATAACTCCTTGAAAAATGGGTAAAGCGTGATGAAAGTCAAACTTGCTCTGTAACTATCCAAGACCAAGATGTGTATCAAATTTCATCTGTTGTACTTGGAGAGGGCTGTCTTAATGTTGTAAAACTTGTTGCCCGATCCATTTCAATGTTTACGTTGAATAAAATATGTTTAAACCAAACCCCGGCAAAGGGGGCGCTAGATCCGCAACTGACGTCCACGTCATGGGAAGCGGTAATCATCTTATCTTGTCGGCTAACGAGGCTATGCAGTACATATAAAATTGATTAAATAAATAAAATTGAGCAACCAAAGTAATCAAATAATATATTTTATTACGAAATAATATACATAAAAAGTAATTACTTATCTTTACCTTGTATAAAATCTGATATGTAGACAATTTTATGATGATTCTATTTCTAGTCACTATTCAATTCTCGTCATTTGTCCTTACGTCTCGAAAATTCTGATGTGCCATTTTTACATTCTTTTTTTTAATCTTCATTCAAAATATCCAGAGATAGGTTAAAAAGCGTTAAAAACAAATTTTCTTGCCATTTCATTTTCTTGTCATAAGTCCTTTTTGAACTGGTGCGGTAATAAGTAGCCATCAACAATGATTTGATAACAAATTTGAAATACAATTATTTATATAATATATTATATCCCTTCTATTGATAAAATAGAGAAAGAAGTATCTTAATAACCAGGGTATAGCTTAAAAGCATTTTTAAAAAGCATAAACTTTTCTTGTCATTTCATTTTCTTGTCATTAGACCTTTTGGAACTGGTACGGTAAAACGAAGCCATCTTAATTTTTTTCATAAAGTTGATGATATATTACTATTCAAATATATCCCTATTATAAATAACACAAAGAAAGAAGTAAATAGTCGAGATATAACTTCAAAGCATTTAGAACAAATGTTATTGGCTTTCTTGTCATTTCATTTTCTTGTCATTAGACCTTTTTGAACTGGTGCGGTAAAACGAAGCCATCTTAACTTTTTTTTTCATAAAGTTGATATATTACCATTCAAATACATCCCTTTTATTAATAACATAAAGAAAAAAGTAAATAAATAGTCCAGATATAACTTAAAAGCATTTAAAACAAATTTTATTGTCATTAGACCTTTTTGATTTTCTTGTCAATATTTATTGGCCATGTAGAAGCCACCAATGTTATTATTTTAACCAAACTTGATATATTTTTACTTATTTATGTCTTCTTTATTAAAAGATCATAGAAAAATTGTTTTTAAAAGTCCGGGGATAACTTAATAGCGTCCAAAACTCATTTTCTTGTCTTTCTTGTCATTAGACTTTCTTGTCATTAGACCCCACCTTCGGGGGGTTCGAGTATCGTTATTTTGACACTGCTTTAAATCTAAAATGTACAAAATATTTATATGGTATTACTGATACAGAGCAAAAACTTGAGCAAAGATAAGCATCCTCCTTCATGCAAATTAAGTTTGCGACGCGGATTTATGAGTTCAATGAATTTTCACCATAAGTAATTGAATATTTATTCTTACTAAGTTAATAATAAATGGAATACGTCATACAGTATGTGTTGTAGTTATTCCTTTCCAGCATCTTCTTTAGTATATGTTTAAAATTCATCCTACATTTTTTTTCTTGAGCTCAATGAAATCCAGAATCATCTACAGGAGAGGGGATATCATTATTATAGACAATTCCTGGATCGATAGCATGCACATGTCGGTTTCACCGTATACAACGTCACATTAGGGGAGTCAGCCATGTGCGGCACGGGGAGTCGGCCCCGAAGCGGACGCACGACAAGATCGGCGAGTATTTCTTCAAATTTATCGGATATTATACCATATATATCCAAAATTCAAATTGCATCGAGTGTGACAAACATTTCTTGATCTATCACGTTTGTCACTTGACTTCAGATACCTCTTCATACCTCAAACACTTCGTCCGCGTTTTACGAGTAGACCTAAATCATGGAAATCTACGACTTCGATCAGTCTTTTTCGCACATTTCTCTTCCATACTTACCTAATGTGCTCTGTTAGGAATGACAATAGCATCCTGATACTGTTTTAAATGTGTATTGAGTATGTTTTGTCTGTTTAATGCACGAGTTTTTGATAAAATATCGCAAATTGTAATGTGTCACAAGGGGAGTCGTTTTCAAGTACGCCGCGGGGAGTATTCTCAAAATATAATGTGTTGTCCGCCTGTAATGGAGCGGAAAGGGGATAACACTTTCATCCCTTCTTTCCCATATCATCCACCTCCCATCCCACTTTATCCCATGGAATACTTTTATTATCAATATCAAGCTGTTTAGACACAATTGGTGGTTAACTAGCTAGCCGTGGTTTATTGCCAAGTAATTTCCCGAGTCGAATGAACCAATCAAATTATCATCAACCCGCGAAGCGGCTAACTTGTTCTGCAGACGACAATGGGCGGAGCTACGCTGACTGTTAGTTTTTTTGGAGAGTTTACACCAGGCGAGTTCTATATCACATACAGGGAGGAATTTCAGGTCATGTTAGGATAAATGCCTAGCTCTGATGAAAAAAGAGGCAGGGGCTTCTGACTATTGTTAAACAAAAATGAAATAATAATATACATGCATCTATATAAAAATAAGATAAAGTAAGTAAAAGAAAAGACAGGTTTTTATTTATGGCTTATTGTTCTTTTGCGGGGTAATTATCTACCTGCCATCTATAGACATATCTAAAAGAGCGATGTACCCGATAGCTTATCACCCGTAGTTCGTTCGTCCGTCCGTCCGTTGACTTACCACATTATTTTTAGCTCTACTGGTCAAAGACCAGTCGAGCTTATGCGATACCATGTTGTCCGGCGTCCGTCCGTCCGTCTGTCTGTCTGTCTGTTAACAATTTTTTGTGAGCGCAACTCCTCTGAAACTATAAATGACAGAAAGCTAATTCTTTTTGCGTTTAGTTTGGTCCATGGTCCAGTTGTGCACCTGATATTTTGTTTGAGCCTCTGAGCCCCAGGGTCTTCGAAAATGGGTGTGGTCATTTTCTCCTATATAAGTCTATGTAATCTAGTGAACACCAATTCTCAGAAAGTATAATTGATAGAGAAATAATTCTTTTTGCAATATAATCAGTCTCTGGTCCAGTTGAGAACCTGATATTTTGTTTGAGCCTCTGACTCCCAGGGTCTTCGAAAATGGGTGTGGTCATTTTCTCCTATATAAGTCGTCTATGTAATCTAGTGAACACCAATTCTCAGGAAGTATAATTGATAGAGAAATAATTCTTTTTGCAATATAATCAGTCTCTGGTCTAGTTGTAATCTGCTATTTTGTTTGAGCCTCTGACCCCCGGGGTCTTCGAAAATGGGTGTGGCCATTTGATCCTAAACTAGTCTATGAAATCTAGTGAACAAAAATTCTCAGAAAGTATAATTGATAGAGAATTAATTCTTTTGCAATATAATCAGTCTCTGGTCTTGTTAAGCACCTGATATTTTGTTTGAGCCTCTGACCCCCAGGGTCTTCAAAAATGGGTGTGGTCATTTTCTCCCATGTAAGTATGCAATCTAGTGAGCACCAATTCTTAGAAAGTATAATTGATAGAGAAATAATTCTTTTCTCAATATAATCAGGCTCTGGTCCAGTTGTGCACCTGATATTTTGTTTGAGCCTCTGAACCCCAGGGTCTTGGAAATTGGTGTGGTAATTTTTCTCCTATATATAAGTCTATGTAAGCTTGTGAACACCAGATCTCAGAAAGTATGATTCATTGAGAGTAAATTCTTTTTGCATTATTATGTGTCTGTGGTGTAGATGTGCATCTGATATTTTGTGTGAGCCCCCAGGGTTGGAAAATGGATGTCAATTTAGTGAATTTAACAAAACAGCCAGTAGAGCTTCAGTCTCATCAGAGACTTCTGGTTTAAAAAGTACTTCTAGATTATTTACCAATCGCCGATCGTGGTCGATGTACACGTATTTAAGTTCGATTCTGTAACTGCTGCAGAATTTCAAGAAACCTTACTGTTCAGGAATTAGGTAATTACTCAAGGTCCCATAGCTTCGGCACATCATTGCCCGTTTATTGATATTTTCACTGATTTTACCGTTTTTAGACGTTTTGAACCCCTTTAGTATACGATGTAGGGCTTTGAAATCAAACCAATGTTTTCTCAATTCGATTGATCATACCTTTGACTTTATGTAAACTATTTTAAGGAATATCTGATCGTCTTAAAATATGGCCAACATTGCAGGCATGTGTTAACACGCGTTGGTGCAGTGTAAGGGTGTACGTGTGTGTGTTTATATCAAGAAACCTTAGAAACAGAGCTAGAATACATCGTACCCTCAGAGATCTACTTATAATTGCACGAAACGGCGGCAGACATGAACTGCTTCATGCTCTCTCATCAATGCCAGCAGTTCAATTGAAATCTATCTTGGATGAAGCAGAGGTTGCATTCTTAAGAAATACTGATTGATTCAAACTTAATATCATTGTTGCATTCGCACAGAATAAACTTTTTCCTGTCATTAAAAACATTCCCCTTAGAAGACGATTCATAAAAATTCCATTTATTAACAAAGGTTTCGATCTTCTTAACATCTCTAATATTTTTCGGGATCATCGCGTCCAAAGTGCTATTTAAGAAATGACTGTCTTACTTTTGGTGTTCATGGGTATATAATTCTGGTTGGACACGTGCAAATTCCGTGAATCGCGAAGCGATTCTCGGAAAATTTGCACGTGTCCAACCAGAATTATACACCCATGAACACCAAAAGTAAGACAGTCATTACTTATATTTACATTTATTCTAAATATCGGTCATTTTTATTTGCATGCACTTCGCATATTTTGCCTGTTTTAGCGTCAAATGTATTTGAACGTTGGTAAATTCTCCCTACATGCAAAACTTTCACGTGAGCAACCTAAGTTATTGGAATATAATTCTAGTTGCCTAATGGGCGTTTAACATGGGGAATCTACTAGTAATGTAAATATTCCTCAATATTTTGAGAATTTTGAACCTCCTCTTATTTGTTACAAGTATAAAAAACCTATTCGAAATTTCGTATTTAACTACAATAAAGTAACATCAGATCCTAAAATTCTTGAATCAAGTCCTACTTCTTGAGAATGTGCAACTTCTGAATACCTTTATAAACCAGCTGGCCATATTGTAACAGGTGACTTTTCAATTATCCAGGACAGGCAGCTCCGCAATCTTCTCAAGAAAGGACCTAAGTACAGAATTCCATCCAAGATAGATTTTATCAAATGTCGCGAAGAACTAAAGGAAGCCTTAGATAACTACACAAAAAGATGGTGTAAATCGGAAGGGGTCGAATCACATTCTCTGAATGACTGGAAGAACCTCATATTGGATATTACCGATATTCGAATAGATAACTTCCACAAAAATCCTCATCTTTTCGAAAATCCAAGTTCTAAATCTGAAAGATATTTCAAATCCAAATTACGCAATTTACACGAAAAATATGTCTTCGCTCCTGCAGACAAAGCAGCCAACAACACCATAATCATTTGAAAACGTTACTACATATCAACTTTGGTTTCGGAACTTTCGTCTACAAACACTTATATCAAAAGCAATGAAAGTGTTCCTAACATTTTGAACAAACACAACAGTGAAATTTCTTCATTCAAGATCCCTATTTCTAAACTGGATCTTCCTACACTATACTGCATACCAAAATTGCACAAGTCTCCTTACAAATTTCGATACATTGCTAATTCTAGCAACTGCTCAACTACAATTTTGTCTAGAAATCTGACGTCAGCACTCACGGTGATAAAGGAACACGTTGCAAAATATTGTGAAACTGTTCTAAACAGGAATGATGTAAACTTATTTTGGTCTATTAAAAATTCAGGGGATGTGATTGACAAAATGAAATCGAGAAATTTTCAAGCCAATTCGATTTCTTCGTACGACTTTTCAAATATGTACACCACGCTTCCTCACGATAAGATTAATGATCAATTGTCCAAACTCATTAAATGGTGCTTTAACCGAGAGGGTAAAACTTATATTTGTACATCTGAATCAAAGGGTTTCTTTTCCAATACAGAATACAAATCATATAAATCATGGACATGTAGTGACCTTTGTATTGCCTTGTCCTTTCTTTTGGACAACATTTATGTAAGATTTGGTGAGAATCTCTACAAGCAGGTTGTAGGGATCCCTATGGGTACTAATTGTGCGCCTCTTGTTGCAGATTTATTTTTATTCACGTATGAAAAAGAATTTATCCAAAATCTTCAAAAACAAAGAAAACATGATGATGTGAAATGTTTCAATGGTACTTCTAGGTACCTGGATGATATCCTTACTATCGACAATCCTGTTTTTGAAAAGTATAAAAATGTCATTTATCCACAGGAACTGACTCTAAACAAGGCGAACGTCACAAACACAGAAACACCATTTTTGGACCTGAATATCAAAATTATTAATGGAGAGATTCATACCAGGGTGTATGACAAAAGAGATGACTTTGGATTCAATATAGTAAATTTTCCCTGGCTTGACGGTGATGTTCCTAGATTACCGTCTTATGGTATCTACATTTCGCAGCTCATCCGGTATGCTAGAGCATGTACTGATGTTTTGGATTTTCATGATAGAAATTTACAAATAACAAAGAAACTTTTAGGTCAAGGTTTTCGCTTTCACAAACTTGTCAAGACATTCTGGAAATTTTACAAAAATTATTGTCAACTACTTTTGAAATTCGGACCCATACAAGCAACAGAGTATATTACTTTGGGTATTTCGCAACCTGCATTTTATGGTGACATGATCAACAAAATTAGAAGGATCAAAGGTAGACAGAATTACTATCGAAAATGTGTCAGAATCATCAAACGCCTCTTATACCGTGGATATGATCCTAATGTCACCAGACGGACACTAGGCTTGGTACTTGACCAATCTATAGTCTTGTACCAGCGCATCCTTAATACTTGCACGCTGACTGACTGTGACGACGGGACTCCATGACGGGCCCTATCCAAACCTCTTTAGAGAAGACAGGGCCCCGACCACCTGTCCTCTCTGAATGTCAGTCGGACTCCTCGGGTGATAACATACATTAGCTCGCTACAGCCGGCAGAGCACAGGTCGTATTACGCATGCCCTCTTTTTATATCAATTTACATATTCATCTGTGTTGCTTGGGCCCCTGCGTCTTGCGGTCTTGTTTGTGTGTGGTCATCTGACAGTGAGGAGGTTGTTTTACACCACAATTGTACGTTCTTCGAGACCTCTGGGTAATCGGAATAGTGGGAGGGTTGTGCGCACGTAATCCAGGATAACCACACCGTCTGCTACTGACGAGGCAGATGGCCGTCCTAAGTCGGCACCGTTTTCCCATTGGTCTCGTTGGTTTATGTGTAGTCATTTGTGTTTTATGTTTTTCTGTGATTTGACGTTCATTGTACTACTGCGTCCCTTTCTGTGCGTGTCATTTTTGTATTTTACAGTGGGTGTTTTGGGAGGTTGCTGTTGATGCTGCAACTAGGTGTTGTTGGAGATCCCCTCCTTTCTTTCATCCTGTTGAGATAATTTGATCCGAGAGGATATCTTATATATATACGGACTTTTTTGTGTCAAAACATCCAAAACATATCAACTCGCTTAAAAACCGGCCTTCATTCACCATAAAAAGAATTACATTCAAGGATGGTTCCAGAATTTCAAGGAGATAAAGAGGATCCTGACGACAATCTCAACAGCACTCAGAATAGAGCACCAAGTTGAACATTGACGGACCAATAGCAAGCAAGAGGTGAGACCAGGCGCCAGGAAGGAACAAGCATCCTCCGTTTGGCCAGCCGCACCCGCCGTCGAATATGAAAACAATATCTACAAAACATACACTGTCCGAGGTTATGTCTATAGTACAAAGTGCTATGGCGACCATGTCAGGGTAAACACTTACTGTCAAACCCCTCGCCTAATTCTTTAAGTTAGATAGGGTGGGCGTTCTCAATATTCAAAATAAAAAAATCCAAACAAAAACAAAACTAGAGTGCTCGGGGGAAAGGGGTGGGGGGCTAGACCACCAGTATTTACGGGTAGTATGGGTATGTTTGCAAAGATCCAAGACGCAAAATGAAACCTAAAATCTATTGCGAAACGGCTATCAATTATATCGCTGTTTTACAGATCTGTTTTAACCAATGGTAGTCAAACTATCAGTTTTTGGAAATATTCCGCAACTCTTCCAGTCCGCAAAGCTCCGCACATTGTCGTCTGCAGAACAAGCCAGCCGCTTCGCGGCTTGGTGATAATTTGATTGGTACATGCGACTCGGGGAGTAACTGGACAATAAACCACGGCTAGCTAGTTAAACCTCAAATGTGTCTCAACAGCTTATTGAAAATAAAGGTGGTGGATATTATAATATGGGAAAGAAGGGATGAAAGTGTTCTCCCTTTTCTGCACCATTACAGACGGACAATCAGACAGTCACTGTGATCCCTATAAACGCAATAGCCATCGTTTCCTATGCTTATTTCAACACATTATTTTGAGAATACTCCCCGCGGCATACTTGAAAACGACTCCCCTTGTGACACATTACAATTTGCGATATTTTATCAAAACTCATGCATTAAACAGACAAAACATACCCAATACACATTTAAAACAGTATCAGGATGCTATTGTCATTCCTAACACAGCACAATTGGTAAGTATGGAAGAGAAATATGCGAAAAAGACTGATCGAAATCGTAGATTTCCATGATTTAGGTCTACTCGTAAAACGCGGACGAAGTGTTTGAGGTATATATGTAGAGGTATCTGAAGTCAAGTGACAAACGTGATAGATCAAGAAATGTTTGTCACACTTTATGCAATTTGAATTTTGGATAAATATGGTATAATATCCGAGAAATTTGAAGAAATACTCGCCGATCTTCTCGTGCGTCCGCTTCGGGGCCGACTCCCCGTGCCGCACATGGCTGACTCCCCTAATGTGACGTTGTATACGGTGGGTTTGATGTCACAAAACAATTAAACGAAATCTCAATGCTTGATTTTGAAACATATATAATAAATGACAGATGAGAAGAGACGAAGTTGTGTAATCTTAAACGGCAAGGAAAAGAGAACTCGGACAAGAAAAACATGGGCACAAACCATTAAAATTAAAAGAAAAAAAAGAAAAGAAAAAAAGAATTGTACTGTTTTCTTAAGTATTTATATTTTTTCTATTGAAAGATTTATCTCGATTATTCTATAATTTTTATTTTTAAATTTCATTGGGTGATGGAATGTCAGTTGTATCAGGAATTTGTGTTGAGTAAAGTGTAGTGAAGCTATAGTCTATTGCAACTCATCTTTGCACCCACCCCCTTTACTTTCACCGAAAAAATAACATTCTAAATGTAGAAGAGAGAGAGAAAGCCTCCTTTGTTCCGGCGCCGTGGTATATCGTATCACCACGCTGGTAATTCCACACTAGAATTTACCTGAGAGCCATGACGATGGAAAAATATGAGTACATGTTTTAAAACACGAATTTATCGACCGGTGCATTATTTAATCCATGAATGTGTTCAGTATCAAACTATAAATAAGTTACGTCTACGTTAAGAAGCAGGGCATAAAAGGTTTTGAACAGTTATTGCACTTTTTAGATTTCAAACACGTACTACGTGAAACTTGCCAGAAACAATTTCATTGCGTCAAGGATGATACCTTTTGATATTGTGATAAAAGGTCAAGGTCATGGGTCTCTGATATTTGAAATTGGTTTCCGGATCAATTTAGAACGTGTATTGAATCTATTTTCATGACATTTATCAGAAATATTTCCAGTGAGCGAAGAATGACACATAGACAACATAACTATCGAAAATGCGTCAGAATCATCAAGCGCCTAGCTATTATACCGTGTAGTCTAGGTGCCATTCATGAAACCCAAAAATTTCTTACGCACAAAATGTTTTTGCATGAAAGTGTTGTCAATACCCTCTTATTTGATAATCCGGCGGATGCCACTCTGGCATCTTTGGGCATTTCGAAATTTTGGGGTAAAATGGTATTTTTCGAAGAAAAACCATTGAAAATAGGAAAAATTAAATTACTTTTTCCATGCTGCAGCTAAATCAACAAAATTGGTACCAAAAGAAAGGCAATTTAATTGTCTTTAAGTCTCAAGCTCAATTTACCAATCTACCTGTCAAAAAAATGGGGAAAACTATGGATTTTCGATGAAAAATCGTTGAAAATTGGGAAAATACAATATCTTTTTTTATTTGGTACAAAACGCACAATAAATTTGTTGCCTTTCATTTTAAATAATACCGAAGTCAGATTCACAATTTGCTGGTACGAAAAATTGGGAAAAACAAATACTCTTGGATGTAAAAACGCTGAAAATGTGCAAAATGCAATGAACTTTTTTCAAATCGTAGTTAGTATGAGGTACAGCAATTATGGTACCAAAAGAATTTTTTTATTGTCTTTTATTCTGAATTCGTATTAAGCAACTTGCTCATAAATAAAGTGGGAGAAGACCAATGAGGGAGAAAACTTTGATTTTTGAAGAGTATTTTCCATAAAAAGTTGTGACTTTGAAAAATGCAAAACGTTAACAGAAAATCTAGAACAAAGATACGTGTATTCAAATGAGTTAAAGAAGATCCTGACGATAATCTCAACAGCACTCTGAATAGAGCACCAAATTGAGCATCGACGGACCCCCAGCAAGCTAGAGGTGGGACCAGGTGCCCGGGAGGAGTAAGCATTCCCTGTTGGCTAGCCGCACCCGCCGTCGATGTTCATGCACGACAAAATACAGAATACATGCATTGCACTGTCTGAGGTTATATCTATACAGAAAGTGCTATGGCGACCATGTCAGGTGAAATATTCAAAACACTTACTGTCAAACCTCTCGTGGGGAACTTTTTTTACGAGCTCCACACGGCAAAGGGCATAAGTGTGACACAAATGAGTTAAAGAAGATCCTGACGATAATCTCAACAGCACTCACAAGTCAACACTCTTTTTAAACAATTTACTGGTACATGGCGTCTTGTAGCAAGCTTTTGAAAGACGTGGGTGAAATTAGAAAAGAAAGGAGGGGATCTCCAACAACACTAGGTTGCAGCACCCACAGCAAAATCCCAAAACACCCATGCAAAAAACACAGAACAGATACCCACAGAAAGAGACGCAAAAGGGACAAGGAACACCAACTCACAACATAGAAACATAAAAGACTACACATAAACCAACGAGACCAATGGGCAACCGGTGCCGACTTAGGACGGCCATCTGCCAAGTAAATAGCAGACGGTGTGGTTATCCTGGATTACGTGCGCACAACCCTCTCACTTCTCCAGTTACCTAGAGGTCTCGAAGAACGTACAAATGTGGTGTAAAACAACCTCCTCACTGTAAGATGACGTCACACAAACAAGACCGCGAAACGCAGAGGCCCCAGAGACACAGATGAATATGTAAATGGATATAAAAAGAGGGCATGCGTAATACAGTCCGTGCTCTGCCGGCTGTAGCGAGCTAATGTATGTAATCACCCGAGGAGTCCGACTGACATTCAGAGAGGACAGGTGGTCGGGGCCCTGTCTTCTCTAAAGAGGTTTGGACAGGGCCCGTCATGGAGTCCCGTCGTCACAGTCAGTCAGAGTGCAAGTCTTAAGAATGCGCTCGTACAAGACTGTATATTGGTCAAGTACCAAGCTTAGTGTCCGTCTGGTGACATTAGGATCATATCCACGGTATAAAAGGCGTTTGATGACTCTGACGCATTTTCGATACATATGCTGTCTACTTTTGATCCTTCTTATTTTGTTAATTATGTCACCATAAAATGCAGGTTGTGAAATACCTAAAGTAATATACTCCGTTGCTTTTATGGGTCCGAATTTCAAAAGAAGTTGATCATAATTTTTGTAAAATTTCCAGAAAGTCTTTACTAGTTTGTGAAAGCGAAAACCTTGACCTAAAAGTTTCTTTGTAATTTGTAGATTTCTATTATGAAAATCCAAAACATCAGTACATGCTCTAGCATACCGGATGAGCTGTGAAATATAGATACCGTATGACGGTAATCTAGGGACATCACCGTCAAGCCAGGGGAAATTTACTATGTTGAATCCAAAATCATCTCGTTTGTCATATACACTTGTATGAATTTCTCCATTGACAATTTTGATATTTAGGTCCAAAAATGGTGTTTCAGTGTCTGTAAAGTTTGCCTTGTTAAGAGTCAATTCTTGTGGATAAATAACATCTTTATACTTTTCAAAAACAGGATTATCGATAGTAAGAATATCATCCAGGTACCTAGAAGTACTAATGAAGCATTTCACATCATCATGTTTTCTTTGCTTTTGAAGATTTTGAATAAATTCCTTTTCATATGTGTATAAAAATAAATCTGCAACAAGAGGCGCACAATTTGTACCCATAGGAATCCCTACAACCTGCTTGTAGAGATTCTCACCAAATCTTACATAAATGTTGTCCAAGAGGAAGGACAAGGCACTACACAGGTCGCTACATGTCCATGATTTGTATGATTTGTATTCTGTATCGGAAAAGAAACCCTTTGATTCAGATGTACAAATATAAATTTTCCCCTCTCGATTATAGCACCATTTAATGAGTTTGGACAATTGATCATTGATCTTGTCGTGAGGAAGCGTGGTGTACATATTTGAAAAATCGTATGAAGTAATCGTATTGGCTTGAAAATTTCTAGATTTTATCTTGTCAATCACATCCCCGGAATTTTTTATAGACCAAAATAAATTTACATCATTCCTGTTAAGAACAGTTTCACAATATTTTGCAACGTGTTCCTTTACCGCCGTGAGGGCTGACGTCAGATGTCTAGACAAACTTGTAGTTGAGCAGTTGCTAGAATTAGCAATGTATCTAAATTTGTAAGGAGATTTGTGCAGTTTTGGTATGCAGTATATTGTAGGAAGATCCAATTTAGAAATAGGGATGTTGAATGAAGAAATTTCACTGCTATGTTTGCTCAAAATGTTAGGGACACTTTCATTGCTTTTGATATAAGTATTTGTAGACGAAAGTTCCGAAACTAAAGTTGATATATAGTAAAGTTTTCATATGATTATGGTGTTGTTGGCTGCTTTATCTGCAGGAGCGAAGACAAATTTTTCATGTAAATTACATAATTTGAATTTAAAGTATCTTTCAGATCTAGAACTTGGATTTTCAAAAAGATGAGGATTTTTGTGGAAGTTGTCTATTCGAATGTCAGTAATGTCCAAAATGAGGTTTTTCCAGTCATTCAGAGAATGCGATTCGACTCCTTCCGATTTACACCATCGTTTGGTATAGTTATCTAAGGCTTCCTTTAGTACTTCGCGACATTTAATAAAATCTATCTTGGACGGGATTCTATACTTAGGTCCTTTTTTGAGAAGACCACGGAGCTGCCTGTCTTGGGTAATTGAAAAGTCACCTGTAATAATATGACCAGCTGGTTTATATAGATATTCAGATGTTGCACATTCTCAAGAAGCAGGACATGATTCAAGTATTTTAGGAGACATTGTTCAAAAGAAAGCGGCTACTGTCTATGATACATAACGTGCATGTCTGGTCCACGCTGTTAATTAATCTGCTTTTAAATGATGCTAATGAATTTGAAGACGTTTAAAATTTGTACCGCTTGGTGAGTGTCACTGATGGTGGACCAGGAGTCCCCAAGGCTACATGTAGCAAAGATCAATCAATTTCGGTTGGTCGTTTCTTCAAACGCATTCGAAAATTTCTGTTTACAAAATTGTCACAAATTTCTGAAACCTGGGTCCTGTAGCATCATATCTCAGTCATCTTGCTACGTCTTCTGGTATATTTTGAACATAATAATCACACATTTTGGCCATATTTCATTGTTTGGGTTTAGGATCACTGACGAGGGTTAAATACCTGAAACGTGCATGTCTGGTCCACGCTGTTAATTAATCTGGTTTTAAATGATGCTAATGAGTTTGAAGACGTTTTTAAAACATAAATGATTTCTGCAAGGGTTGTGTAGTTGTTTTCAATTAATGAAGTGGATCTTAAAGACCTGCTTACTCATGACGTTGTTCTAGTCCCTACGTCGATGTTCAAAAGATGACTTCTGTTTTGCAACTTCCAAACTTTGCAATGTATTTTTTTAAAGACAGTGCATGAATTTAATATATTTTTTTTCATTTTCGTGCGTGAACATCGACGGCGGGTGCGGCTAGCCAACAGGGGATGCTTACTCCTCCCGGGCACCTGGTCCAACATCTATCTTCCTAGGGGTCCGTCGATGCTCAATTTTTGCTCTTTTGTGAATGCTGTTGAGATTATCGTCAGGATCGTCTTTAACGCATTCGAAATATGTTCTTAAAATAAGCTCCAGGTTATTCATTCGACAATAATGCCAAGGAGCTGATGATCGATTGATGTATGCAGGACTCTCATTTATGCAGAATTAATACCTTGAATGTTTCTGGTCGTATATTTCTAAAAAGACTAAACACTTCAGATGTTCAATAATAAGTGTTCCAACTATTTACCTTCTTGAAGAAAGTTTTAAACCAATTTTGATGCACCAGACGTGTGTTTCGGATAGAACTAGAAGTCTCTGACGAGACTGTAGCTCTCCTGGTTGTTTTTTTTCAAAAACATCAATTTCCTTTCTTTTTTTTTAAACCAAGACCATAGGTAGCAGGCGCTCTAACAAATTATAAGTAGCATGACAAAACTACATATCCATTATACTGCAACTATAATAGCACTCATATAATTCATAATATCCGAGATAAAGTATTTCTAAAAAGAATGTCACACCCATTTTCCAAGATCCTAGGGGCCAAGGACTGCTAGCTCAAATGAACTACCAATGACACATCAAGACTTGGATAAAGAATTAACTCCCCATCATAAATAGCTTTAAACGAGAAGAGAGCACAACTATATAGGAAAAATTACCGCACCCATTTTCAAAGACCCTAGGGGTATAAGGCTAAAACAAAATATCAGGTGCACATCTATGCCACAGACCAATCATTGCAAAAAGAATTAATTCTACATCATTTATAGTGTCAGAGGAGTTGCAAGCACAAGATTACATTTACTTATATAGGATAAATGACCACACCCATTTCTGAGACCCTAAGGGTCAGGGGCTAAAACATAAAAACAGGTGCACAACTAGACCAGAGACCCATAATATTGCAATAAGAATTTAGTCAGAGGAGTTGTGAGCACAAGATTACATAGAGTTATATAGGAGAAAATGACCACACCCATTTCTATGACCCTGGGGGTCAGGGGCTCAAACAAAATATCAGCACAACCAGACCACAGACCCATCACATTGCAGAAAGAATTAAGTCTCCATCATTTATAGTGTCAGAGGAGTTGCGAGCACAAGATTACATAGAGTTGTATAGGGGAAAATGACCACACCCATTTCTAAGGTCCTGGGGGTCAGGGGCTCAAACAAAATATCAGGTGCACATCAAGATCACAGACCCATCATACTGCAAAAAGAATTAAGTCTTCATCATTTATATTGTCAGAGGAGTTGCGAGCACAGATTATATAGAGTTATATAGGAGAAAATGACCACACCCATTTCTAAGACCCTGGGGGTCAGGGGCTCAAACAAAATATCAGGTGCACAATGAGACTAGGAGTTGCTAACACAAGGTTACATAGAGTTATATAGGAGAAATTGACCACACCCATTTCTAAGACCCTGGGGGTCAGGGGCTCAAAAACAAAAATCAGGTGCACAACTAGACTACAGACCCATCATATTGCAAAAAGAATTAAGTCTCCATCATTTATAGTGTCAGAGGAGTTGCGAGCACAAGATTACATAGAGTTATATAGGAGAAAATGACCCACCCATTTCTAAGACCCTGGGGGTCAGGGGGCTCAAACAAAATAGCAGGTGCACAACAAGACCACAGACCCATCATATTGCAAAAAAAAAAAATTAAGTCTCCATCATTTATAGTGTCAGAGGAGTTGTCCGGACAAGATTACATAGAATTTAATGACCACGCCCATTTTATAAGACCCTGGGGGTCAGGGACTGAAACTAAATGTCAGGTGCACAACTAGACCATGGACCAAGTAAAATGCAAAAAGAATTAACTTTCTATCTCTAACAGTTTCAGAGGAGTTGTCCGGACAAGATTACATAGAATTTAATGACCACACCCATTTTCTAAGACCCTGGGGGTCAGGGAGTGAAACTAAATGTCAGGTGCACAACTAAACCATGGTCCAAGTAAAATGCAAAAAGAATTAACTTTCTATCTCTTACAGTTTCAGAGGAGTTGTCCGGACAAGAATTGTTTACGGACAGACGGACAGACAGACAGACGGACAGACGTACAGACGGACGGACGCCGGACAAAGGGTGATCGCATAAGCTCGACTGGTCTGAGACCAGTAGAGCTAAAAATCCTCATCAGTGATGATTTCAACTGAAGTGTTTTCATGGCACAGCCAAACTCATCTCCAGCAGCGCCCATGACCATATTTTCTAAACTTAAATTGTTATCACTTTGCAGAGAGCAAATCTAAATGATGTTCAATTGACCCCTACTTACCATTACAATGACATATATGATTCAGTCAGGAAAGCTACATCTCAGGAAATTAAGTGCAATCGATTGATATTACATGTACTTGCAATCAGTTGATCGAGAAAGCAATCTAGTTGATTAAGAACTCACATTCTACACATTCTGAAGATGAAGGTATTGAGAACAGATCATGATGAAGGGTATCATCAACATATTGTGGTATTGGAGAAATTGGTTGTTCTGTGGGAAGTTTTTGAAGTGGTGTTCCAAGTCAAGTTTTAGAGAAGTTAATTCAGATATTGAAAAGATGGTGACTGAGGCCATGATATTCATAAAGACTTACACAGAGAAGACACACACAGCAAGAGAAACCAGAGAATCTAGAGTAGAAAAAAGGGTAATGAGAGAGTGCAAATCTAAAACTATCAGTATGCAATCATTTTGATACGAAAATTGTTGTTCTAGAATCTCTTTAAACCGATTATATTTTTACAATTTAAAACCTTTTTTTTTCAGAAAAACAACCAACAAAACAAAAACAAAACAAAACAAGAAGATAACATTTGCTTGAGTGGAATTCTGAATTTAAATCAATGAAATGATTTTCTTGTCGTTGTTCTACCTACAGCATAAAAAAGCATTACAATATCCCAATTTTCAGCGATTTTTCATTCAAAATGTATTCTTTTCCCCATTTTCGTACTTGCAAATTGCTAATCTGATATTCAAAATGAAAGGCAATACATTTATTGTGCGTTTGGTACCAAAATTGTTATTTTATCTATAGTATGAAAAAAGATACGACATTTTCCCAATTTTCAACGGTTTTCATCGAAAATCTAGACTTTTCCCCCATTTTATGGACGCGTAAATTGTTAAAATGAGCTTGAGACTTTAAGGCAATGACATTGCTGTTCTTTAGATACCAAAACTGTTGTTCTAGCTACAACATGGACAAAGTAATTGCGTTTTTCCAATATTTAACGGTTTTTCTTCGAAAAATCACACTTTTCCCCAAAAATTTCGAAATGCCCAAGGATGCCAGAGTGGCATCCGCCGGATTATCAAAGTAGAGGGTATCAATATCACTTTCATGCGAAAACATTTTGTGCGTAACATTTTTTGGGGTTCCCCCCAAAATAGCCATTTGGCAACTAGACTAGTGGATATGATCCTAATGTCACCAGACGGACAATAGGCTAGGTACTTGACCAATCTAGTCTTGTACCAGCTCATTCTTAAAACTTGCACTCTGACTGATTATGACGACGGGACTCCACGCCGAGCCCTGTCCAAACCTCTTTAGAGAAGACAGGGCCCCGATCACCTGTCCTCTCTGAGTGTCAGTCGGACTCTTCGGGTGATAACATACATGAGCTCACAAACCGGCTGAGAACGGACTGTATTACGTACGCCCTCTTTTTATATCCATTTACATATTCATCTGTGTTGCTTGGGCCCCTGCGTTTTGCGGTCTTGTTTGTGTGTGGTCATCTGACAGTGAGGAGGTTGTTTACACCACAATTGTACGTTCTTCGAGACCTCTGTGTAATCGGAAAAGTGAGAGGGTTGTGCGCACGTAATCCAGGATAACCGCATCTTCTGCTATTTCCGTGGCAGATGGCCGTCCTAAGTCGG
This sequence comes from Pinctada fucata, assembly GCA_028142955.1. Taxonomy (NCBI): domain Eukaryota; kingdom Metazoa; phylum Mollusca; class Bivalvia; order Pterioida; family Pteriidae; genus Pinctada; species Pinctada fucata. The sequence goes on along the minus strand of AP027114.1, from coordinate 46,023,783 downwards.
CAACGGTTGCCCATTGGTCTCGTTGGTTTATGTTTGATGTTTCTGTGTTGTATGTTGACGTTCCTTGTCCCTTTTGCGTCTCTTTCTGTGCTTGTCTGCTTTGTTTTTTTGCATTGGGTGTTTTGGGGGTTTGCTGTGGGTGCTGCAACCTAGTGTTGTTGGAGATCCCCTCCTTTCTTAATTGTTTTGGAATGAAAACTTTTGAAAAAATACTTTAAACGTGAATTGTCCTCTTTGTCCCTGATTTCACGACCTTCATCTTGAAGTCAATCAAGACTTAATGAAGAATGTTGCATTGATTGAAAGTCAACTTTCCGGAAAATTAATTCAAAACAAGCTTCCTATACTAAGTCTTGAAGTCTTGCGCCTATGTAATTTTGTACATTCTATTAGTGTCCGAAAATCTAATTTGCAGTACGTAATAGCATCTATAGTCCAAAGGCATGGTAGGAAATTTCTGAGAAAAGAAAGGTTAACAAGACGAAATGTATAAGGTTATCTTTCTTTTTAAGTATTTAAAAGTTTAACGAAATCCTTCATCACGACAAAACATTTCTTCGGCATCTATTCTTGATTCAATTACGTCGACATATTATTAAAACCAATGCCTCGTTCACACGGTTGCGCAATAGATTTATTTCGCAATAACTTTATTGCGCAACAAATTTGTTTCGCAATAAGCTTTTTTTGCGTTCACACGAGACCGAAACTATTGTGCAATAAAATGCCAATGAACATTCACAAGAATCATGAATAAAAGTGTACAACGAATACCTTAAGGAAAAATTGTTCGAATAATTTTCGTAAGGTCAAATTTAAGACTATTTAAGGAGGTAGTTCATTCATTTATTTGTCATTTCATTCTAGAGCACGACGTCATTCAATTATGATGTCATTCTCTACAAGGGGCCCACATGGAAAAGCAGACCGAGCTGTACATCAGGTTCTATAACACTGTGTAGCATCACGTGACTAAAGTTGGTGAAACCACGAACACAAAATGGAGGCATACCGCTCGTTTGGGGGAAAGAAAACAGGTACTGTTATGATTATTTTGATTCAATTTTATCTTTTCATAGCCGATGTTCTAGTAAAAAATGATATTTTCATGATTCTTTGTTTGTCGATCAAGAAATCATTGTAGTTTTTACAAACATTCTGACGAAAGGAATGTCGTGGTCGAAATATGTTAAACACAATGTTGTGGTGGTTTTCACGCACATATCTACAGCTTTTGTCACAATGTTTGTGAAAACAACGGCGTTTTATTTTTTAGCTAGTCAAGGATTGTAAAAGTATCAGTATAGACAAGGATATAGGCTATGAAGAGATATAATCTAATCAAAGCAATTAATTATTGCAGTTCCTGCATGTTTTCTTTCCTCCAACTGAGCATTTTATTTATTCGTGGTTTCACCAACTAAAGTCACGTGATTTAACTCCAGAAGTAAGATACCCAGGCTTTTAAAACTGCATTATCATACGGAACTCAGTCCGTTTCACATTCTTTAAAGACAGACTCTGATCGCGGATGTTCACAGTTGATTGTAAATGGTAAATTGCATATATTGGAAAAGGTCGCAACGATGTCCAATTTTTATCCTTTGTCCACACAGACATCAGCAGGTACAGATTTTGGGGGAATTGCATCTAAAGAATTTTGCCTTAGGCATAACTGAAATTATGTTCTTTTTTTTTAAAATATCTTATAGAAATGCTTCAAATAATGGTTGGTGAGTGATTTCGGTCACTGCCCACTTACCTCAGATGTACCGTCTATAGATTCTTTTGATCATAGTATGGCTATATAAATGTGGTTGACTCAGCCACCACGACTTCAAAATCTGAATAAACGTCACCAAGATTTGACATGGAGTACACAGGTGCCTGCAGATATGATCGTTTCCCCTCTTTCTTTCTCAGAATCATGGCTAAAATGGGGGTCCCTGTAAAGTGCGAAACGAAACAAAAACGAAACGAAACGAAACAAATCGAAACGAAACGAAACAGATCGAAACGAAACGAAACAGATCGAAACGAAACGAAACTAAACGAAACGAAACAGATCGAAACGAAACGAAACAAAACATAAATCTTAAAGAACTTGAGAAAAAATGGAGAAAAATTGATGTAAATGCAGAGAACTAGCACGGATGTCAATATCTGCAAATATTATTGCCTTCAACCATAAGTTCTTGTGGCTGGAGGGTTTTTTAAAGGGTCAAAGTTGACGTTCAAAACATAATATATACGGTATATAACACAATTGCATTTTAAAAAGATTAAAGGAGAGTGAACGGGATGAATAACCTCGTCATAGGCGGAAAAAATATTATCTAGGAGGGAGGAGTCTAGTACAGAGGAAACGAAACTGTTCCGTTATGTGTATTTGAAAACTTTATCAGAAAAATGTGAACAAATACTTGGGGGCACATTTCGTTTGAAAAAGGATAAGATTTTTTTTCCTGAAATGCCCCCCCTCCCCCCCCCAGTTTTATGATCTCATTACGGTGTCATAGCGTGGTTTTCTATCCCCTCCCCTTTATTCCTCTTAATACATGAATGGCCTTGGCACTAGTTACAAATGTAGAACTCTTTGATTAAGGGGTACCTGTAAAATGCGAAACGAAAAGAAACGAAACGAAATGGAAACAAAACGAAACGAAACGAAATGAAATGGAAACGAAACGAAATTGAACAAAACAAAACGAAATGAAATGAAACGAAATGAAAACGAAACGAAATAAAACAAAACGAAATGAAATGAAGCGAAATGGGAACAAAATGAAACGGAATACATGTAAGAAGAAACGACATTTATTTATTCGTCAGTTTTTTTAGAGGAGGGGGGTTGGGGTGGGGTGTGTGTGGATGGGGTGGGTGGGTTCGGGTGGGGTGGGGTGGGGTGGGGTGGGGGGAATTGAAATATCTGTTTTGAAAGTGGGAATGAAAGATCCAGAGGGGATCGGATGGTCAGGATACCCTTTTAATATAAATATGAAAAGTAAATTTGAAGTCGTGGTGGCTGAGTCAACCACATTTATATAGCCATACTATGATCAAAAGAATCTATAGACGGTACATCTGAGGTAAGTGGGCAGTGACCGAAATCACTCACCAACCATTATTTGAAGCATTTCTATAAGATATTTTAAAAAAAAAGAACATAATTTCAGTTATGCCTAAGGCAAAATTCTTTAGATGCAATTCCCCCAAAATCTGTACCTGCTGATGTCTGTGTGGACAAAGGATAAAAATTGGACATCGTTGACTGGCTTCAGCCACAGACTGTTATACGCATGCCATAGTATTTTTTAGATCCTTTTACATAGAATTTGTGCTACAAAATGCCGATGCGTTTAACTGTTTTTTTTTTTAAGAAATTTTATGTTTATACAACTATTGTGCGTCTATGGAGACTTCTGTGTATCCGGAGAAGTGGGAGAGTTGTGCGCACGTAATCCGGATAACCACACCTTTTGCTTATCATGCTTATAGCAGATGGTCGTCCAAAGTCGGTGCCGGGTGTACATTGGTCTCCTTCCTTTTATGTGTTGTCATTAATGTTTTATGTTTTTGTACGTCTGTTTCGATTGTTTTGTATGATGTTCTAGTGAATATTGTTGTCTTTTTGTGGTTTGTAGTTTTGTCTGGTGTCATTTACCTGTCACTTTCTTGTGGGTTTGTTTCGCTGGGTGGGTGCAGGGTGGTCATGCTGGAATCATCCCTTTTTCTTTCAGCTTAAGTGATTTTCAGACATATCCAAAATTCATTTTAGTAGCAACCTCTGAATTTATGTGCAATATTTTTTTCTTTGAAGAATGAGCGCGGCTCCAAATTAGAAAATCGACGACTAAAATAGCATTGAAGAAATGGTGTTAAGATGTTAACCTCCTTTAATTTCGATGTTATTCTTGGATGAAATGACAAGTTTCCGAAATGGCAAAATAACATACTAGTATCTCATTTTGTGCTGTATACAGGGATATGGTCATTATCCATATTTGTCATATGATGTCAAATTGATAAAGGATCAACATCAAAGCTTCTTTCTGGTGACAGAGCTGGAAAGAAGTAATAGTGTAGCCCTCTCGGGTCTACAAATCATGTACTTCGCGTTGTGTATTTTACTTAGTCATTTTTAACTCGGAATAAAAAGTCCTGGTAAAGTTTTACCGTTTATTAACATACGAATGAGAATCGTTTTACTGAATGTAATGAATCTAACATACAAAATCATGCGCGCAGTATATATTAGGAGCCTGGGATATTTCACAATCAGGTGGAAATCGCCATCGAAATTCATGACTAAATTGGAATTCAGACGTATAAACAAAGTTGCCTAAACTTAGAACAAATCCTCGCCATTTCGTCTATTGCACCCAGACCGGTGACAGGCGAACCACTATAGTTTCTGTGGCTGTCAATTGACCCAAGAACACCTCGTATTGACAGACGTAGGGTTATACACTGGCGGAAATGACAATCATTTCTATTACATCAATTTAGCACGTGATCGTAAAGTTAACGTTTGAAATTAGAGTTATCTTCTCCTAGACGATTGGAAATATCCCATAAACAAAAATAAATGGAAATTAATTAAAAACCAAAATACTCAATTTGCATAATTATTGTGGGGGAGAGGCCATATGGTTACAATAGTAATAATTATTACACTTCAAAGATCAAGCGACTGGGGAAATAAGTGTTTATAATGATGATACGGAAGTTCTGGACAACTCTTTACCTTCTAGAAGAAAATTTTAAACCAATAATGCACCAGACACGTGTTTCGGATGCTTCTAGTCACAGTGATTTTCAGACACAGCCAAAATTCATTTCAGTTAAGCGCCATCTGGTGTTATTTTTGGAATTTAAAAAACTATTCCACTTTTACTTGCTGTCCCTGCCTATTATGAGCGTCTGCAATACCATAGCAACTTACAATAGTGGAAAGGAGGGGATCTCCAACAACACCCGGTTGCAGTACCAACAGCAAAGAGACAAAGCTTGTTGTGTGCGAAGCCTTTGAAGGGGTACTCCATCACAGGTGCCTGCAGATATGATCGTTTCCATCCCCCCCCTCTTTCTTTCTCAGAATCATGGCTAAAATGGCCGTGGAGAAACGAAATGAAACAAATCGAAACGAAACGAAACAGATCGTAACGAAACGAAACGAAACAAAATGAAACGAAACGAAACAGATCGAAACGAAACGAAACAAAACATAAAACTTAAAGAATATGAGAAAAAGAGGAAAAATAGCCGAGACGAATATTTAAAGACAAGATCAGCATGTAATATTGCCTTAATCAAGGGTACCTGTAAAATGCGAAACGAAAAGAAACGAAACGAAACGAAACGAAATGGAAACAAAAAGAAACGAAATGAAAACGAAACGAAACGAAATGGAAACGAAACGAAATTGAACAAAACGAAACAAAATGAAACGAAACGAAATGAAAACGAAACGAAATGAAACAAAACGAAATGAATTGAAACGAAATGGAAACAAAATGAAACGAAATACATGTACATTTAAAAAGAAATGAAATTTATATACTGGTTATTTTTTATATGGGGGAGGGGTGAGAGGTGTGTGTTGGGGGTGGGGGGAGGGGGTTGAAATATCTGTTTTAAAAGTGAGAATGAAAGAGCCATAGGTAATTGGATGATCAGGGTACCCTTTCAATATAAATACATTTGTAATTAAATATGAAAATGAATTAGATTATTAGTGAATATCTTATTTTCAAATCCTTACCCCAGAAATAATGATGAAATAAAAATGCATAATAATTGTAAAAAGTGTCGAACTGGTTCAATATTGAATATAGCTTGATATTCTTTTTCCTTTCTTTTTCCTTTCTTCTCTGTGGTATTTGTGCTTGAACGAACAATTTTTCGCCTCATATATATAAACCTCACCCTTTCATCCCTTTAAAATTTATCCCTTTTCTTTGAAAAGATTTGAAAATAAAATATTCACTAATACTATTAGTAAATTTTATTTTCAAATCTTTTCAAAGAAAAGGGATAAATTTTAAAGGGATGAAAGGGTGAGGTTTATATATATGAGGCGAAAAATTGTTCGTTCAAGCACAAATACCACAGAGAAGAAAGGAAAAAGAATATCAAGCTATATTCAATATTGAACCAGTTCGACACTTTTTACAATTATTATGCATTTTTATTTCATCATTATTTCTGGGGTAAGGATTTGAAAATAAGATATTCACTAATAATCTAATTCATTTTCATATTTAATTACAAATGTATTTATATTGAAAGGGTACCCTGATCATCCAATTACCTATGGCTCTTTCATTCTCACTTTTAAAACAGATATTTCAACCCCCTCCCCCCACCCCCAACACACACCTCTCACCCCTCCCCCATATAAAAAATAACCAGTATATAAATTTCATTTCTTTTTAAATGTACATGTATTTCGTTTCATTTTGTTTCCATTTCGTTTCAATTCATTTCGTTTTGTTTCATTTCGTTTCGTTTTCATTTCGTTTCGTTTCATTTTGTTTCGTTTTGTTCAATTTCGTTTCGTTTCCATTTCGTTTCGTTTCGTTTTCATTTCGTTTCTTTTTGTTTCCATTTCGTTTCGTTTCGTTTCGTTTCTTTTCGTTTCGCATTTTACAGGTACCCTTGATTAAGGCAATATTACATGCTGATCTTGTCTTTAAATATTCGTCTCGGCTATTTTTCCTCTTTTTCTCATATTCTTTAAGTTTTATGTTTTGTTTCGTTTCGTTTCGATCTGTTTCGTTTCGTTTCATTTTGTTTCGTTTCGTTTCGTTACGATCTGTTTCGTTTCGTTTCGATTTGTTTCATTTCGTTTCTCCACGGCCATTTTAGCCATGATTCTGAGAAAGAAAGAGGGGGGGGGGATGGAAACGATCATATCTGCAGGCACCTGTGATGGAGTACCCCTTCAAAGGCTTCGCACACAACAAGCTTTGTCTCTTTGCTGTTGGTACTGCAACCGGGTGTTGTTGGAGATCCCCTCCTTTCCACTATTGTAAGTTGCTATGGTATTGCAGACGCTCATAATAGGCAGGGACAGCAAGTAAAAGTGGAATAGTTTTTTAAATTCCAAAAATAACACCAGATGGCGCTTAACTGAAATGAATTTTGGCTGTGTCTGAAAATCACTGTGACTAGAAGCATCCGAAACACGTGTCTGGTGCATTATTGGTTTAAAATTTTCTTCTAGAAGGTAAAGAGTTGTCCAGAACTTCCGTATCATCATTATAAACACTTATCTCCCCAGTCGCTTGATCTTTGAAGTGTAATAATTATTACTATTGTAACCATATGGCCTCTCCCCCACAATAATTATGCAAATTGAGTATTTTGGTTTTTAATTAATTTCCATTTATTTTTGTTTATGGGATATTTCCAATCGTCTAGGAGAAGATAACTCTAATTTCAAACGTTAACTTTACGATCACGTGCTAAATTGATGTAATAGAAATGATTGTCATTTCCGCCAGTGTATAACCCTACGTCTGTCAATACGAGGTGTTCTTGGGTCAATTGACAGCCACAGAAACTATAGTGGTTCGCCTGTCACCGGTCTGGGTGCAATAGACGAAATGGCGAGGATTTGTTCTAAGTTTAGGCAACTTTGTTTATACGTCTGAATTCCAATTTAGTCATGAATTTCGATGGCGATTTCCACCTGATTGTGAAATATCCCAGGCTCCTAATATATACTGCGCGCATGATTTTGTATGTTAGATTCATTACATTCAGTAAAACGATTCTCATTCGTATGTTAATAAACGGTAAAACTTTACCAGGACTTTTTATTCCGAGTTAAAAATGACTAAGTAAAATACACAACGCGAAGTACATGATTTGTAGACCCGAGAGGGCTACACTATTACTTCTTTCCAGCTCTGTCACCAGAAAGAAGCTTTGATGTTGATCCTTTATCAATTTGACATCATATGACAAATATGGATAATGACCATATCCCTGTATACAGCACAAAATGAGATACTAGTATGTTATTTTGCCATTTCGGAAACTTGTCATTTCATCCAAGAATAACATCGAAATTAAAGGAGGTTAACATCTTAACACCATTTCTTCAATGCTATTTTAGTCGTCGATTTTCTAATTTGGAGCCGCGCTCATTCTTCAAAGAAAAAAATATTGCACATAAATTCAGAGGTTGCTACTAAAATGAATTTTGGATATGTCTGAAAATCACTTAAGCTGAAAGAAAAAGGGATGATTCCAGCATGACCACCCTGCACCCACCCAGCGAAACAAACCCACAAGAAAGTGACAGGTAAATGACACCAGACAAAACTACAAACCACAAAAAGACAACAATATTCACTAGAACATCATACAAAACAATCGAAACAGACGTACAAAAACATAAAACATTAATGACAACACATAAAAGGAAGGAGACCAATGTACACCCGGCACCGACTTTGGACGACCATCTGCTATAAGCATGATAAGCAAAAGGTGTGGTTATCCGGATTACGTGCGCACAACTCTCCCACTTCTCCGGATACACAGAAGTCTCCATAGACGCACAATAGTTGTATAAACATAAAATTTCTTAAAAAAAAAACAGTTAAACGCATCGGCATTTTGTAGCACAAATTCTATGTAAAAGGATCTAAAAAATACTATGGCATGCGTATAACAGTCTGTGGCTGAAGCCAGCTCAAGATAAATCACCTGAGAAGTCTGACCAACTTTCAGATAGGACAAAGAATCAAGACCCAGTCTTCTCTGGCGGGATTTAAACAAGGCCTTGAATTCATGGAGTCCTGTCGTCACGGTTGGCCTTTGGGAAAGACACTGGTACAAAACTGTAGATTGGTCCAGTACAATGCCCAGTGTTCTTTTGATGACGTTTCGATCATATCCTCTGTAAAGCATCACTGATGAAGATTTACTATCCGAAACGCGTCATGTCATTTTCAACTTGTTACTTAACGATGGTTCGTGACCGAGTTAAAGAAGATCCTGACGATAATCTCAACAGCACTTACAATAGTCACCAAATTGAGCATCGACGGACCCCTAGCAAGGTAAAATCAAGATTCATTGGTTACATAAAATGTAGAAAACCAAACAAATATTAAAAATTCGCAAGCCAAGGTTTCATCGTTGTGATTCTGGATTTCAAACTCAAAAAAAAAAAAAAAAAAAAAAAAAAAAAAAAGAGCGGGATCGGGCGTTTGAATCAGGTGCCCTCAGAAATGGCGATTCGCTGGTTGTACAAGAAGAAAAATACACTATTTATTTGCTTATGTGCATCCACAATTTGGTTTATATACATGTTTTTGTCTTTGCCGTCAAGTAAGTATTTCCCTGAAATATAAATGCAATGTCAGGCTAGATCACAGGGTCTTTCTTTGCCAAGTTGTTATATTGTTTATTTGTTGAATTGTTTACATTGATTTCTTGTGACTTGTCTCTTAGATCGGACAGTGCATTTCAATTTCGGAAAAATCTGCGACATAATCAAGATATTTGGAACAGTTATTATCAAAATACATCTGCCTTTTTTGTTCCTTAGAAGGCCATGTTGTTGTTGTAGTTCGTATATTCCATCTTTAGGTAGGTGCACCCATGAATTTTGGTAGATACCATATTACCATATACCATGTATACCAATGACCATGAACCATACTATATACATGTGCCCTCCACTGTGTATGCAGTGTACGCTAATAATGTTTGGAGGATGTGTTATTGTACAGACAGGTCCGGGTGTAATCGGGAAAAAACAAAAAACACAGTGCAGAAAAAATCAGAATACGCAGTGTTTTTCAGGTGTTTTTACCTGAGCCATCCTAGAGCGACTTTACCTGTAGTAGGGTGTTATTGGGGATGTTTATTACCTGAGCTAATTAACAACTCCCCTCACCTATATAGGACATACAGATGTATTGTCACCTTTCTAAGGAAGAACTTTTATTGTTTAAAAGTAATTCATGCATTCAGTAGAAATTAAAAAAAACAAACAAAACAAACAAACAAACAAAAAAAAAAAAAACAAAAAACCAAGTTATCATTTTTGTTTCATATTTTGAACCAAAAAAAAGAAAAAAAAAGTTATCTTTTTTTTTTTCATATTTTGAATTTAAGTTATCCCAATTTTTATTATTTTATTATTCATATTTTTAAAAATTATATTCATATTTATTATATTATTCGAATTAAAGTTATCCTTATTCATGATTTTCTAAATTAAATAAAAAGTGTATGGGTAAGTAGAAATAAAATAAAAATCATATATACACAAACTTATCATTTTGATTTTATATATAAATTTCTTTAAAAGGAAGAAAAAAACATAGAGTAACTGGAAATAGAACAAAAATTTCATTCTTACATATACATATAAATCATTTTGATTTGTTTACAGTTTACCAATTTAACTATCTGACTATATACAGAAAGTTTATAGATCAACTCCGTCTTTGCATACGTGTTTGGTGCCTGGCATCTTTCCTACGGACTTTATAATTCTAGGTTTAAACATTTTTATTGAAAGAAATATTTGTGATTTATGTTCGGCCATGGACTCCGACCTCCTAATTTTCAAAGAAGTCAGTATTTGAGCTCCTCTTGTTTCTCTAATTTATCATATTTATTTTATTTAGGCCTGGCCATATAAAATTCATTCGTTGTTTCCCAGACACCACCACACGCTATAATTTTTCACCGACGAGACGTACGTTTTTATGAAAAAAAAAAAAATCCGTCATGCCTAGTTTACGATCGCTGGTTAATTTCCGATCGCATGTTACTATCTATCTATCTATCTATTTATCTAAGGAAATAACATTGTCCTGTAAATCCGTCTTTAAAATAAAAAATGTTCCAACGTACAATCAGGGCGCCGTGACAAGTCATTTTACGGCAACGTCTAATCTGCGAGTATAAGGTTTACGATAGAATAGAATGCTTTCTTAAAGACTTTATTCACGCACTGTAAATAATATTCTAAGGAATTCTAAAGATATTGTTCACGTAGAGGATTCAGCTCGAGCTATTGGCCACTTGTCGGTGAAAAGATGAAAATTACATGTAAAAGGCTCTGTTCGCGTGCGCAATACATTTTTATTTACTTCTTATGAAAAGTTACTAATCACTTTTCTTTTCCGTCCTCTATTCTTTTCGTTTTACTTTATCTTTATTTATTTCTTTTTTTATTCGTCGTACCCCAAATAAGTTGAAATTTAAAAATTAAGAGAGTGAATATTAAGAGAGAGAGAGAGACAGAGACAGAGGGGGGAGGAGGGTGCACTATACGGAATGCCATATCATCAAAATTGACAATAAAATATCCCCTATAGTAATGACTTATTCCAGACCAAAAAAAAAACCCCAAAAACCCACAGATATCCCCGACTCACAACACTGTCTACTGTATTATAATTCTAAAAACGGTAAATATCCCACCCATTTATTTTCTTTTTAAAAAAAAAGGGGGGGTTCGTGCGGGTGCGGTAATGCGATTATATTTTACAGGTACGCAGGTACAGTAATCTTCTATCTTCTGGCAGAGGGGTTGACAATCAACTTGTTTTTCACACCTTTTTGGCTGACTGCGCAGAGTATAACGACTGTCCTTTGCTTTACTGTTTTGTTTCGACGGCATTGTCGGTAGGGGACTACCAAAAAAAAGGGGGGGGGGGTAGCTAAGTTTACAATTGCTTTTGAATAAGGGTGTTCAGGTCTACGTGCGGTAATGGAAATAATTTGGTAATCGCTGTTATCTATGTACTTTGAGAAAGACAACAAAATTAAACTATTAGGTCCTTAGAAGTCCCCCCCCCATCTTAGGACCTAATCGTTTAATTTTGTAGAGTCTTGTAGTCTTTTGTAGAGTTTTGCAGAGTTCTTGAAATCTTCTAATAAAATGTCGGACATTTAGGGATTTTTATCTGTCCAAATAAAAGATAAAACGTGCGATTTTATCGGACCCAATCTTTTTTTTATCAGCAAATCCGCTAAAACCAATACATTTCACGAACTCTGCTTCTACATTTACAACACTAAAAAAATCTTACTATTCCGCCGTTTTAGGCCTGGCCATTCCTCGACTCCGCCACCTACTTACTTTTTTTTTGGAGGGAAGGTAGACTGCGACTTTGTTCTTAAATTAAAAAAACATATCGAAAAAACAAAATTACCGGCCCGAAGCGCCGACGTAATATTTGCTATTTTATTATAAAAAAATATTATGAAAAAAAAAATGTAATTGCAGAAATATTTAGATGCCGCAAATACATTTCACGTAACTCTCTCTTTCATTCCCTTATATTTTACAAAAAAAAAACAAGGGTAAAGTGTTGGGGGATTATCTATTTATCATATTTATCTTGATATTGAATATCTGTCGATACCACGACTCTCTTTCACACCTGTACGGCTCACTGAACGCCACTTTAATAATCTCCGGCGACGTAGACAGCACCAACTAAAATAGCGTAGTCGCCCGACTTGCCAGGTTTTGAGAACATAGTATTGGTACACCCCCCCCCCCCCCCCCCCCCGCTTTCGTATGATGACTATCCGATGTACTCCATGCTGTAAATTCCTAGCCGTCTGTGGGATAAGTACACGATTGAACGTCAGTGAAATGTCCGTGATGGTAAATTTCAAAGATCAATATATTATGTTAAAGGTCCTATTTAGACGGGAAATTAAAAGATGATAAAGTCTACGGTGTCGTTTTTCTAGGGACCAATCTTGTAAAACTAATAAGATTGTTTAAAAGACATAAATACCGCGCTGTGTTTATTGATTTATACTTGGTTCCAGGTGTTAAATGTCTTGTAGTCCACAGCAAGCTTGTATTTACCAGAGAAACGGCTTTTGTGGCTTCTACCTGTACTACGCACTAGGGCTGGGACGATTCAGGTATCCTTCGATTCGGTTCGGTTTCGAATCACAAGGGCTCGATTCGGTTAATTTCGATTCGGTTCATTTGAACGAGTTAAAATACAAAATAATATATGTTAAATGGATAAATTTCACAAATATGAAAAAAAATCTAATTCATTTGACTAACCCATCACTTCAATGTACATGTAACCTTATAGAGCATTAATTTGCATATATATCTGAAGAATGTGTGGGTATATATTTTTAAAAAATCATATCAGTTTTACATCCATAACTATTGTGGATGCATGTGCTCCAACAAAACAACATGTACTGTGAGAAATTAAATATAAATACAATGTTCAACACCTTATTTCTCAACAACCAAGTATTGACAGGTTTCACAGTAAATATTTCAGTGGACATATAGCTTTCCTTACATAATATTTGGCGACTACAATCTCCGTTTATTCTTTTTGATGCTTGTACAAAACTTCTGACTAGTTCATGGAAAGCGAAAGTAAATCTACTTTCACTTTCCTTTTGTGAGAGGCCTGTAAGGGAGGGGTACACTTAACTCGGCGCGATAAGCGAATGTACGCTCTTTTCTTACTTTTTGGCCTTCTTAAATGTTATTTCTGAGCTATTTCAAACAATTTTCTGGTCACCATTTTGCTCCACATTACTTTGATAATTACGTCTGAACCGAATCGAAATTTGCAATTCTACGTCGATGCATCGAACCGACAATTCTAATTTCGAAGCACCGAAATTTTCGGTGCACCGCCCAGCCCTACTACGCACGTACGTTAATCTCATTTTCCGTCGTACTTTAAACATGTAGGCCGTAATTTTCCTTCATTAAATGTATGATGAAACGTATTACATTATCAAAATACATGTGTACATTGTATATTGACATATTGACATACCCCGCGCTACGAGAAAACGTTTACATGTATTGCTTGATTCACGTCGTACCGTCACGTGTCATAAGTTTATCGCGTAACGATATAAATGTTGTTGTTAGTCAAAAAAAAAAATCTGACTGTTACAGGAGCGCAAAATAATTTACCAATCTTTAGTATTTATGAAAAAAAATCGTGACGTTTTTTACTTAAAATCTGGGAGAACTTGATATACAAATACTTTATGACTGTTTAAACGACATAAAATATATATCAAATTCCAATATCCCGGCCATAATTGTGAGGACTCTAAAATTTATAATTCCCGTGTTTTATCTAGTTCATAATCTGAGGCGTGGGAAATCATTGTCCGGAGAAGTCACCTAAGCTAAACAGATAATCGGATTAACGCAGGGGTATATGTTGTTTGCACAGGCAGCGTTACCGGCTGTTAGTATTGGACAAATTCATGGAGGGGGGGGGGGGACACCGACCCTGAAATCGATTCTTTGACATGTTTGAAAAATATGTTTCAATTCTTAAAAAGCTTTTCTTTAATTGAATGAAATTTTGTATAATTACAAAGTACAATAATTTTTTTTTATAATCATTGTTTTGTTTTTATGTATATTATTTTCTTTCAGATATCCATATGTAAAAAAAAAAAAAAATAAACAGAAAAATAAAAGAAAAAGAAAAAGATATTTATGTATAATTATAAACTAATTTTATCTTATATTTTAGCATGTTTTAATTTCAGTTTTTGAATGTCCAATATGTGAAAAAAAAAAAGAAAAAGAAAAAGATAATTATGGATATTAGAAAGAAAAAAAAATGTATAATTATAAAATAATTTTATCTTATATTTTAGCATGTTTTAATTTCAGTTTTTGAATGTCCAATAACAAACTTCAATTTATTATAAAATTAGTGGATATTATAAAGTTTAAATTATGAAATTAAAATACTCTTTTATACATGTTAAAACTTCAAGTGTTTGTTAAGTTTTGAAAAATAAACAGAAAACAGCCTTCATACATGTAATGGTATCTAATATTTCCTTCTAGTATAAATGCCACTACCTGGCCTTTTGTCAGGGTAACTTCCACACCTGAGCGATTTTCACACCTTCCATCAGAGGGGCATATAGCAGCTACAGAGGGGGATGAAAGTGACAGAGGGGGAATACAATAACACTGTGTTTTCTGATTTACCTGTAGAAAACACCTGAAATAAATACACTGCGTTTTTTGTTTTTTCCCGATTACACCTGGACCTGTCTGTACTGCAGTGGATGGTCCGTACTTCCAATGGCCTTTAACCGTTTAACGTGCCATCACACGAGGCAATCTCCTCAGTCGCAGTTGCCGAGGGGCCACTCAGACCGTTTTAATTCCCTCTGAGTTGGAGAACAGTTGGATGCAAGATGATAAATCACCTCTGAGAAAGTTCGCCCCTGACATGATTCGAACCCAGGACCTCCGGTATGGAAGTCCGGCGCTCTACCAACTGAGCTATGCGACCCATGTTTAATTTTTTCTTGCCTTTGATCAACAGGTTGGGGAAAACTTCAGAACGAGCTATAATAGTTTGATCTGGCTATAATAGCTCCATGTAGCTATCACAAAACTAAAAAAATTATTATCTTTAAATTTTGTTTACAAGTCGCACTAGTACTGATTGAATACTACAACTTTTTTATAGGAACCCCAGTAGAAATGTCAAAAAATCAGGAGATAAGAAACCTCAAACTTTTCATATTTTTAAAATCTTGTTGCTCATCATCTGTACATATTTGAATATATTTGCCTTGTCAAAATTTTTAATTTACAGTGAGTACAAATTGAATCAGTGAATTTTTTTTTTAATTCTAATTTTAGTTTCATTTTGTACTGGAAAATGTTAGAAAGCAATAGCAGGCTTTCTACTGTTCCTACTTTTTCCTACTATTTCCTACTTTTCCTACTTTTTTATTTTGATCCTATTTTTTCCTACTTTTTCTTCAAAACCTCCTACTATTCCTACTTTTTCATCTCAAAAGTAAAAAATTACTTGCTTCACTTGTCATCGACATCTGATTCAAAGTTTTTGAAAAATTTCGGGCTCGCTTCGCTCGCCCATTCTGTATATTTTACATGAAAAATCAATCTGTCCTTATTTCCCTCTGTGATTTCCTCAAAGATGAATATTACCAGTCCACAATCATTGCTTATAGTGATTTGTGTGTCATACTTACTGAAAATTGTTGCTAAAAGTGATGGACAATTTCCTACTTTTCCCCTATTAATTCCTACTTTTTCCTATTTTTCTCCTACTTTTTTTCATTGACTGCTCCTACTTTTTTCCTACTTTTTCATCAAGGTAGAGTAGAAAGCCTGCAATAGCTTGATCTAGCTATTATAGCCCAATCGAGCTATAATAGCTCGATTTGAAGTTTTCCCCAGCGTGAAGATATTTCTTGTTGAATTATTTCATATTGAATCATTGCTAAGGTTTCCATAGCCACATACATGTAGTTTTAAAGGAATTATTATACCCCCTGCAAATGAAGTTTGGGGGGGGGGTACGTAGGAAACACCCTGTCTGTCCGTCTGTCCATCCGTCCCGTTAAGAAGTTCTTAAAGCAGATAACTCTTTAAGTATAAGTGATAGGGCTTTCATATTTCATACATGCATTCACCATAATAAGTACTACATTGTGATACCAAGACATTTTACCTAGTGAACTTGACCTTGAACTTTGACCTTATAGTTGTATTTTGGTTAAGAAGTTCTTAAAGCATATATTTTTTCACATATAAGTGATAGGGCTTTCATATTTCATACATACATTCACCATAATAAGTACTACATTGTGATACCAAGACATTTTACCTAGTGACCTTGACCTTCAACTTTGACTTTTAGTAATATTTTGGTTAAGAAGTTCTTAAAGCAAATATCTCTTCAAGTATAAGTGATAAAGCTTTAATATTTCAGACACGCATTCATCATAACAAGTATTACTCCATGACATTTAACCTTGTGGCCTTGACCTTTGACCTACTTTTAAACCATTAGGGGTAGGGCTTTGATATTTCACATATATACATGTATTCCTCATGACTAAAGCTTTCATTTAATACCATGACTTTTGACCCAGTGACCTTGACCTTTGACTTTTGACCTACCGGTACTTTTAAACTATAAGGGATAGGACTTTTATTTTTCACATATTTATTCCTCATGATGAGAGCTTTCATTTGAGATCATGACTCTTGACCTAGTGACCTTGATCTTGACCTTTCACCTACTTTTTAACTAAAAGGGATAGGGCTTTGATATTTCATATATAGATTCCTTATGACCAGAGCTTTTATTTGATACCATGACTTTTGACCTAGTGACCTTGACCTTTGGCCTATTTTTAAACTATGAGGGATAGGGCTTTGATCTTTCACATGTAGATTCCTCCGATCAGAGCTTTCATTTGATACCATGGTTTTTTACCTAGTGACCTTGACCTTTGACCTACTTTTTAACTGTAAGGGATATGGCTTTGATGTTTAACATATAAATTCCTATGTCATAAATGAATCCGTTTAGAGAAAAACGTCCCGGGGGGGGGGGGGGGGGGGGGGGTATAATTTGTCTTTTTAAGGGCAGTTCTATTTATATGTGGCTAAGGTGCAGACCATGTTGTTCCCGAGGAGACGTGCGCACAACTTGAAGTGCGCAAAAATATTTGCTGTATAAAAAATATTGAACACATCATTTATTTCAAGACAACTAACTTATGCCCTAAGCATAACCTAGGCATGGATAATTTTACCTGTTTAGGTCTTAGAATTTGTTTATTCTTACATATTTGTTGAAGTCCCCATTCTAAACACAATTGTCTTCCATTTTTTACACGGTAAAACAGAAACAGAACTGACATTCGTTAATCAAGGACTTTATTTTCTGGTTGGGTCTTTTTTTTTTGCTCTTCAAAAAATTGGGACTTTAGGCCCTCCCACCTCCTGAAAAAATCCTGGATCCACCCATGGCTCTCATTCACTCTTCTACAATTGCCTCTGTGGCACCATTATCCAGCGTCTGTTTGTATACATGTAGACCTTTCCATGCTAAGTGAACCAAAGACATTAATGTGAAAGGGTCTATTGCAAGTGAGCTTGTTTGCTATTGGAAATGGCTTACTTGATTTCATCATACTAAACAGACAGATATTGTGTTATTACGCTCTTCTGATAGTTCTGTTGAATGACTGAGCTATCATGTTGACCCATTAGCTCAGTCGGTAATGCTCTGATATTCGAAGCCCACGACCGCGGTTCAAATCCTGGTCAGGGGACGAGTACTCAGTTTACTTCACTGGAGAGGAGGTGAACAATGGCAGTGTTTCAATCACACATAGTGGGGACACCACCACCTCCTTCCAGAGGAGATAAGAGTGAGCGTTACAAGGTACACCACTGTACTCCTCACAGAAAGGAGGGAAGATTGTTGTGGGATTACGATCCTCCGATAGTTCAGAATGTTAAATATTTGAGCTATCGGGTTGACCCTATAGCTCATTTGGTAATGCTCTGGTATTCCAAGCCAACAACAGCGGTTTAACATACTGAACTATAAGTACCTACACTTCCCACTTCCCCCTTCCCTCATGATATGTGACAATAGTCGCCGACTGCCGATAGTTGATCACTGAAGCCCCTGAGATTTTCCATAATGGAAAGTAAAATTGTCAATCGGTGACTGAGTGATGTGATGATAGTCGCCGACTTTCGATAGTCGATAATTGAAACCCCTTAGATTTTCGATAATTGATATTAGAATTGACATCGATTGTCGCTCAGAGATAAAAGGTAAATGTAACTATGACCAAAATTGTTTTCGTGAAAAGTAATCAATTTTAATGACATCAAGCTAAGTGTACAAAAATAACAATGGTAAAGAAAACAAATTAAAATTGTTGATTTTAGTTTGAAACTGTATTTCCATGCATTTGCAGTGTACATGTATGTGTATGTTAAAAAGGCCGCATCCTCAGTGGTATTTCACTAGTTTTGAACATGATTTTTCAAAATTCGATAGATCTGATAATCAATCGATAGTTAGTTTCCGATAATGCCCCGATTATCGATAGTAAAATTTGTCCGATTGCTCATCACTACAATTGATTGTCACTCAGAGATAAAAGTGCAATAGAAACTGGTTAAATGAAAGCAATCAAAAAGAGTACATTGGGCCACCAGCAAGTCAACTAATAGTCAACAAAAAAAACATCAGTCAAGAAAAATAAATTGAATTGTTGCATTTACTTTAAAGCTGTATTTCTGTGCATTTGCAGTGCATGTATACGTTAAAAAGACCACAGCCTCAATGGTATTTCACTAATTTTGAACATGATTTTTAAAATTTCAATAGTGTCCCGATAATCGATAGTAATATTTATCCGATTGGTCATAACTACTCTTCCCTCGTTTCTTTGAGGCATGGTGGTGTAACCCCATGGTGTGGCTTTCTTCTCAAACCTTTTGCAAGGACTTCTGGGCCCTTCCCTGAGCAGACTGAGTAAGTGAGTTGGCCCACACACACCAATCCCATCCTCGTCGCCAATGAAATTGTGGCAGATACCCAGCGGGGATCGAATCGCGGCTGTCCGCTCCATAGTTCAGCACGTTACCGAGGGAGCTAAAGGGAGTCCGATAGCTCAGTCATTAAACATACTGAACTATTGGTTCCTGTACCACCTGAGAACCAGTGTTGTGGATTACAATCCTCCAATCCTCTGATTCTGATTTAAAGTATTTTTAAAATGACTGAGGTATCAGGTTGACCCTTTAGCTCACTCTGTAACGCTCTGGTATTCAAATCCTACGGCCAAAGTTTGATATCCAGCTGGAGCATTAGTCACTTTAGTGTCCCTGAAGTTTATTACACTGGATTGCAAGGGTCAACCTGATAGGACCACTACAACTGCATTGGTGTGCGGCATCATAAACTTTACAAATAAAATACAATGTATTAAATACAAACAAACAAGCAAAACTCAGCTTTGAATTCAACTCAGTAGTGATTCTACTACTAGTGAATCTTGGATTTGCACAACTCAGTAGTGAATATGATCAAACTATCTGCCATTTGATCAGTAAATAGGAGTCATTATTTATTTACAGGACCTGGTATTATGTTTATCATTTATAAACATGTACATGTACGTCTGTACTTTTGGAGTTGTGAACTATTATACTTGCAAACTTTAACATGTTTAATATTCCTGAAATTTCTGGTTTTAAGGAATCTCCTGAACTGTAATGGATAGGGCAGTTTCTTGAAAACTCAGTAGCCAAATGCTACCAGATAATCTTCCGATTCGTAGAAATTGTCTAACAAACTATACAGTTGGCCAGTAAAATTGTGTTTGGGCTAGCGGTTTAAAAAAGTTTTCTTGAAAGCTTATCATGCTGATTGGGCTTAGAAAAGTTTGATATTTTATGTGTAGGCTCACCATGATTTGATACCATGACTTGACTCTTGATTTTAAACTAACCCACGTTGGTGAAATATGTTGGTTTTAGCTATTGTCTTTATGTCTTATTTTAATAACTTACCATTTGAAATTATTTCAATGTACATGAAAGATTTTCATTTTTTTTCTTCAAATTTTTGTTTTGCAGATAAGGAGAGTAAGGCATTTTCATCAACTTCTATGAAGAGTTCAGAGAAGAAGAAATCAATTAGTCCCACAAGAGAATATTTTACTACGAAGAAGATTGATCCGCGGCTCAGTGTTATTGATGCACCGAAAGGGGAAACTGTTGCCCCGAAAACTGTCGAGACAAAAAAAGGGGATAATTCTATACTCAAATTAAGTGTGAAACCCAGTGCTTCTGTTGTTAAACCAGATGGAAATTCTGGCTTATTAAACATTTCTGTTTCAAAAATTACTGTGAAAAAAGATGGCTCTATCAACGAGACGTCTAAAGAAAAATCTCAGAAGAGTGGTGGAAACATAATGCTGGAGATTGGTGAAAAGTTGAAAAACAAAACTCTAGAAGTGGGAGAAAAGATGAAGAATAAAACTATAGAAAAACT
Source organism: Pinctada fucata (assembly GCA_028142955.1). Lineage (NCBI taxonomy): Eukaryota > Metazoa > Mollusca > Bivalvia > Pterioida > Pteriidae > Pinctada > Pinctada fucata. Next base: position 46,002,907 of record AP027114.1, on the reverse strand, counting down.
GAAACAGATCGGGGAAAACGTTGGCGTTTTAAAACCCAAAACGGAAGCCAAAAAATTATTATTTGTGCCGTTAATTTGGCCACTTAATCTGTCTTTGACTGACGTTGGTGATGTTATGAAAGATACAGACCATCTGAAGAAGCAGGAAAATATTTCTGTAGACTATCCAAAATTAGTATCCATGAAAACCAACGTAACAGAGGGTAATAGTACGATAGCGTTACGTAAGGTGGTCATGGCTAATAGAGTGGGATTTTGTGACTGTGAGGATTATGACTGTACGTGTTGCGCACGTGTCACACATAAGAGAATACACATGAATGCTACAGCATGTTCAAATGTCACATTTATGACAAAATCACAGGTAGGTTGATTTATACATTCCTTTTTAGCTCACCTCGACGAAGTTGAGATGAGCTTATGCTATAACCCCGGCGTCCGCGTCCCCGTCCGCGACCGCGACCGCGTCCACGTCCACGTCCAGTTAAAGTTTTTGGGGTAACTCAGTATCTTTCAAAGTACTGATGCTACAGTAACCAAACTTGCACAAGTGATTCATCTTGGGATGCTGAGGTGAACCCATGCATCGGATGCAGCATCCGACCTACATTTTCCGGTTGAATGACTTTGTAAATGTCAGGTTAAAGTTTTTGGGGTAGTTCAGTATCTGACAAAGTACTGATGCTACAGTAACCAAACTTGCACAAATGATTCATCTTGGGATGCTGAGGTGAACCCATGCATCGGATGCAGCATCTGACCTACATTTTCCGGTTGAATGACTTTGTCAATGTCAGGTTAAAGTTTTTGGGGTAGTTCAGTATCTGACAAAGTACTGATGCTACAGTAACCAAACTTGCACAAGTGATTCATCTTGGGATGCAGCATCTGACCTACTTTTTCCGCTTGAGTGATTTTGCCTTATAAGGCCAATATTGAGCAAAGTATAAGTGCTACATGTACCAAACTTGCATATTGGATGTATCTTCATAAAATGACCTTGACCTACTTTTTCCACTTGAGTGATTTTGCCTTTAAAGGTCAATATTGAGCAAGGTATAAGTGCTACATGTACCAAACTTGCATATTGGATGTATCTTTGACCAAACTTTCGCAAAATGACCTTGACCTACTTTTTCCACTTGAGTGATTTTGCCTTTAAAGGCCAATATTGAGCAAAGTATAAGTGCTACATGTACCAAACTTGCATATTGGATGTATCTTTGATCAAACTTTCGCAAAATGACTTTGACCTAATTTTCCACTTGAGTGATTTTGTCTTTAAAGGCTAATATTGAACAAAGTATAAGTGCTACATGTACATGTACCAAACTTGCATATTGGATGTATCTTTGATCAAACTTTCATAAAATGACCTTGACCTACTTTTTCCGCTTGAGTGATTTTGCCTTTAAAGGCCAATATTGAGCAAGGTATAAGTGCTACATGTACCAGACTTGCATATTGGATGTATCTTTGATCAAACTTTCAGAAAATGACCTTGACCTAATTTTCCGCTCGAGTGATTTTGCTTTTAAAGGCCAATATTGAGCAAAGTATAAGTGCTACATGTACCAAACTTGCATATTGGATGTATCTTTGATCAAACTTTCATAAAATGACCTTGACTTACTTTTCCACTTGAGTGATTTTCTTAATATACATGTACTTAGTCTTAGAGATATGTTTAATTTGAACTTTGCTGCCGCGAGGTGAGCTTCGTAATCTTTGATTACACTATGTTTCTCATAGGCCTTTTAGAGATGCTTATGAAAAGCATAGAATTAAAGGCATCTGTGTTTAAGACACGTTGAATTGAAATTTTTTGGCTTAAGGAGGCTCAATAATCGTTTGACGTCATCAGATATCGAGTGCAGTACTTTTATATGTGGCCTTTTTTAGTTTTCGGCCTTTAAACTCCTTCGTTATTCGCTTGTTTCTTGACTGATTTCGACATGTTTGGTATTGATGGAAACAGAAAATGATCATCTACAATATGAGTGTAATAAATGTTTAGTCAAATGTATCGTTTAATCTATATATACAAAAATATCCCGCAAGAGAGACACCCTGGCTAATGCCGGAAACGTATCGTTTTTAGAACGTCATCGACGGAAATTCAACCGCCTGTTGCCTTTGAACAAATTCAAGAAGGTAAACTTAAGTTCATGATAAAACAAGATATTTCGTGGAGATTTTAGCGATATCATAGATAAGATATTTCAAGTTTGGTTTCTCTAATAATCTTTGGTTTAAAGATTGTTTCTTCAATTTTGTCAACTTTCGTACTTTGCAACAAGATGTTATCGAATAAAATTTCCCTATTTGAAAGATTTAAGCGAATGAAATTTTATTTTTAAGCCTGCTTTGTTCAAAGATATATCCATTTCACAGATAACTGCACGCATTATCGAGAATGAGGGAGGGGATTGACGTCCACTTATTGACCTTAAACGTCAAAATGTTTAAAAAGGCTTCCGTTTACTTTAGTTCTATTTCTTTTATATATATTTCCGTATCTCTAAATAGATTGATGGAATCAGAAATGAAATTTTGAACAAAACATTTTTTTTAAGCTTTAATTTTTTTTTTAACTTTATTTAACTGACACTAACAAAACATGAAAGGTGAGTTTATAAAAGAAAACGTCGAATAACGCTTTGCCAAGGATATTTAGAAGTACATGTACACATGTTACTTTCCTTTTCTTGTTTATTTTTTTCGACAAATCATTTGTAAACTTGTTTATTCTTATTTGATTTCGATGATAAATGTGTAAGTATTCTTCCTTGTATCAGAATTTGAAACTTTCACTCAATGTTGGGAAAGAATAATCTTGACTCGAAGTGTCTGATTTTTAGCTCGCCTGAGCTATTGTCATAGCGCGCCGTCCGTCGTCTGTCGTCCATCCGGCATAAAGTAGATTTTTACCATATTGAAACGAGGTAAAACGGAATTTCTTATACTTTTGTTAAAAGATAAGAGTCTGATCTTGAAAAATATGTTAATTATAACAGTTTTTTACAAATATTTTCATCGTTATAACGTCAACTAAGGGAAGAGGGCATTTTAATTTGACTTGTTGCAAATTGTTACAAAATCGTTACTATGACAACCAAATATTTAAATCAGAATGAACGATAACATGTACTTTTTTATATTTCTTTTCGAAGAAAAGTGTTTGTAGTTGAGAAATATGTAAAAGAAAATAACTTCTGACAAAGACTTCTTATCACTTTGATGTCAAATAAGGGTACTGGGTACTTTTTTTTAGATTCTCGTTTTAGCGTGGGGGTACCCAAAATGTACTTTTCTGTAGCAGTTTTAGCTATTTCACTCTTTGAAAGCATTATCTATAAAGAAATATACATATTTGGTGATATTATGGTGAAAATGATCACAATAATGGTTTCAATCTGGAATCATTATCAATATATCATGTTTTTATCTATCAAAATTCATTGTTTTGCGACATATCTCGGGGTTGGTTTACATATATATATTCAGAGGACCACTGGTCAGTCAAATGGTCGATGATATGTAATCTTAATTACAAACATAAATCATCAGATATCAATGTTAAATAATCAGAATATTTCTTTCTTCTCTGACAAAGAATTCTTAGATTATTGAGCCACCTTAAAATTTATGGATATTGCCACAAAGAAAGCTATTTTTATACATTGACCATATTTGCTGCTTTATTTGAGTACGTTGTAGAGCACCTGGAGTTCTCTCTGCACATATTTCCCGTATTCCAATTTACATTATTACCTAAAACAATGATACTTATATGTATGTATGGCATAAGAAGCTTTGGTATACATGTATTAATGGCCATTTGAATTCTCTTTTCAGGAGCTAGAGTTCCGATTTGCTATGGATTTTAAGCCACTTTATAAAGCAGTCATTCCAGGTGAGTAGAGTTCTGATTTGCTTTGGAGTTTCACCAACTTTATAAATCAGTCATTCCACTTGAGTAGAGTTCCAATTTGCTATTGATAACTTGATAAAGCAGTCAATCCAGGTGAGTAGAGTTCCAGTTTGCTATGGATTTTAATCCACTTTATAAAGCAGTCAATCCAGGCGAGTAAAGTCCCTGTTTGCTATAGATTTTAAGCCACTTTATAAATCAGTCAATCCAGGTGAGTAGAGTTCTTATTTGCTATTGATTTTAAGCCACTTTATAAAGCAGGCAATGCAGGTAAGTATAGTCACAGTGTGCTATTGATTTTAAGCCACTTTATAAAGCAGGCAATGCAGGTGAGTAGAGTCCCAGTGTGCTATTGATTTTAAGCCACTTTATAAAGCAGTCAATCCAGTTGAGTAGAGTCCCAGTTTGCTTTGGAGTTTAACCCACTTTATAAAGCAGTCATTCCACTTTGAGTAGAGTCCCAGTTTGCTATTGATATTAATCCAGTAGAGTTGAGGTGTATTATGGATTTTAAGCCACTTTGTAAATTAAGCACTCAATCCAGGTGAGTAGAGTTCAAGTTTGCTATGGATTTTAAGCTACTTTAAAAAGCAGACATTCCAGGTGAGTAGAGTTCAGGTGTGCTATGTATTTTAAGCCACTTGTTAAAGCAGTCATTCCAGGTGAGTAGAGTTCAAGTTTGCTATGGATTTTAAGCCACTTTATAAAGCAATCAATTCAGGTGCGTAAAGTCCCTGTTTGCTATGGATTTTAAGCCACTTTATAAAGCAGTCAATCCAGGTGAGTAAAGTCCCCTGTTTGCTATGGATTTTAAGCCACTTTATAAAGCAGTCAATCCAGGTGAGTAGAGTTTGGATTAATTTTGCTGTTGATTTTATGCCGCTTTATAAAGCAGTCAGTCCAGGTGAGTACAGTTCCTATTTGCTATCTATTGTTTTAGCCACTTCATAAAGCAGTCAATTCAGTTGAGTTTATGCCACTTTACAAAGTAGTCATTCCAGGTGAGTAGAGTCCCTGTTTGCTATGGATTTTAAGCCACTTTATAAAGCATCAGGAACCTTTATTATCTTCAACTTGTTTTTTTTTTGGTTGTATTCACAGTTATGTACATTTACTGGTCCAAATGGACTTTGAAATTGATTAATTAGGGCCCTGTTAAATTGTTATGCCCTAAAGAAACACTGTGTGTCCATTTCTTTGTGTATCTGTATATCTATATAAAACTTTAACATTGGCCATATTCTTATCCATAATACTGTATACGAAGAATTTGCTGCTTCTTACTGCAAAAGTTTGTCTCGGTGAATTTGAATTCCAAAGTCAAAAATCAATGCTAGCAGGGGCAGGTTCGTGAATCATTGTCTATGTGAAATGATTTACTTTTATGAAACCGCGAAAGAAAGTACCAGGGAATGATACTACATGTACTTAGAAAGTAGGTACATGTAGGCCTCTCATCTATTGTCATTGACCATGCTAACCCACGGATTTAAATGATGATTCATTGAAATATGTACACATTTTAAAGAAAAGGCCAATCAGCATGATCAAAATTGTAGAAAACCATAGAAAAATTACCCATTCACAAAATATTCTTGCCAGTCGCTGCCTGGTAACTTCTTTTAAAGCACTACCTCACAAGAATAAGTCTACTGTATATCAAGTATACTGTTGTCTTGTTGGAGAATCACTCTGCCAAAAGTATAAACATGTATATATACTGTATATAGTAAAGAATTTACATTACTGTCCACTTAAAAAATTTTCATATGAAATTTTGTTCTGCTTTTCAGTTGAAAAGACTCCTCAGATCTGTCTTGGATCCACCACAAAAGTTGCTGATCTCTGTATAAGATTCCTGAACCTGACGTCCAGCGTGAATGTCCAGGACGAGCATAAGTTCCGTGTGATTGGCTGTTTGGAGTACAGTATTAGCTTGTTTAACAAGACAGTCAGTGCTTTCCCTGTAGACTGCTTTGAGATTCCGAGTCACCAACATCATCAAGAGAGTCATAAGGAAAACTTTCCGTTTATAAACTTTGTCCCGTAAACGATTATACATTGTGCTTCTTTTTTGTTTCTTTCTTTATTTTATTCCTGGTTTGTCTTAATTTTTCATTTGCAGAGTTATGGGAATTCGGATTAATATGTCAATGTATTTTGAAAGATGTTATCACTAAGACTTTATATCACATCCAAGAGGAGGTGTCTGAATTTTCTTAGAACTCTTAAAAAATCTTATTTTCCAAATTTCAAATGCATTTAGGAATGGAAAAAGCACTTAATACATGTCCCCCCACCTGTTGGAACAAGAAAATCAATAAATGGCCAATGCCTTAAGGTTTATCATTCATGAATATTTCAGTCTGAAAGGTAATTTAATGCTTTCAGTGAATAGATTTAATTGAACTAGTGAATTAGTGCAGATAGTCCCTTTTCCAGAAAATATTTATGACCTTTTTAAACTTTAATTTCATATGCACAGACACCAGGCATCACATCATTTGGGAATATTTTGAATTGTGACGTCATATTTGGTCGCACTGACTTTATGCTTTGTCATGTTTTCTATTATGATGTCACAAAGAAAATTTCAGCAAATTTTGTGATGTCTGGTGTCTGTTCGCCTTATGACTCAACTGGAAAATCAGCTATTACTTCAAATGAAATTTCATTGCGCTTGGGTTTTTATGAGCATATTGAAAAGTCAATTTAATTTTTTTTGATAATAGTACTTGTAAAGAAAATACTCTCCTGTCTGAGTTGTTTTTTCATATACCAAGATTAAAATGGAGTCTAGTTAGTTTGTGTGTGATTTATATCTGATTATTTTAAGTCAATAATATTGATCTTATGTAATGGACATTATGATTTGCTGATTGCAGGACTTTTACATTATTTGCATTAAACATTAAAGGAATTTTAAGATGAGGAAAACTGAAACTTCATTGCTTAACTTTGCTTTAGTATTACATCTGACAATGCCTTTCTATTAATACCAAATTTTTTAACCATGAAACCTTCTTTGGTAAGTTTTAGGATAATATATGCTATACTGACAGAGGATTTTTGACTTTTACAAACACATTTAGTCTAACATTAATTACTAGCTTAATTCTACAGTGAAACTTGACGATATTTAACAGTCACAAGTACAGTGAATATAAAAACAACATGACTGTATTTTTAGGTTTTGTCAGATTTTGCACCTTCAAGATAAAATAATGTAACAGTTGCTTAAAAGCCATTTGTTTGAAAAGTTTTAAACACTCCTGTTCCTAGAAATATAAATTACATGTAAAGTTCATTCACTGCAGTCTTCAATCTATGTCACAGACAAAGGAAAGGGTGTGTGAGTTTATTTACGTTCACAATGTTAATTTCATAGAATGAACATGAAAAATGAATGAATTCATTCTGTAACACCATTTATCACTCCATAATCTTACTACGTTTGTACTAGAATAGGATTATAATTATGCATAATATCAATTCTAGTCTGATATATTTTTCAGGTAAAAAGAAAAGCTTTAGAGACAATTTTGAGCATTATCTTATCTAGTACTTAGTTTGTATGTATAAGGGAATAATGTTTTGTAAATTTCCTTGCTGCATTATTATCCATATGAATTTTTACATTTTCAATTGAACTTTAGTCACTTGTCACATATCTAATATTACATAGAATGTTGGCATATTTCTTTACATTTCTTCTTCCTGATATTTTCCAATTAAGATTATCACGAGGACATTAACTTTGCCTGGGAATACCATTTATCTTCTAGAATTAGCTACACCTTTCATTTATGTTAACATTGTGCCATTTGTTTACCAAAAGGACAATTATAATTAGGGACTCAAGTTTTGATTCAAAGGTTAAGATCAATTTATCTATATAAAATTTCATAATTACCGTCTCTGCCCGTGTATAACATGATGTATAATACACTACTATTTTAAGGAATATGTATGCCAATTTTTTGTTGTTGCAAGTATCTATAATCTGCTGGCAGAGAGCAGCCTTCCAGACAAACATTGCCAAATACAGGATATGTAAACTTTCTTGGTTGAAGAAACAAAGGAAATCTTTATTTTACACATGTTTAAAAAGTCGTCAAATACTATTATGAACATTCTCTTGCTTCAAAATTTGTACTCAATAGACATACATGCCATGAAATGAGATACAGTGAATGAAAATGGGATCATTATTACTATGAGGGATTCATTATAAAACAAAATAATCTGTAAGCTTTGAGGGTATAATATCAATGAACATATACATGATACTATTCTTGATGTTGGACTGGTCACATGACCAAATTTCCGCCATGCATGTTTACAGGGGGATTTGTCTCTAGATTTTTCACTGTGCCCTATGAAAAATCCGTAAATTTGTTTTCTTCTCCTTCAAATCTCGTTCTATGAGATTAGAGCTAATTACTAAATGGTTCCTTCAATGAATTCTAGTAGATTTTTCCTTGATATAAACGTTAGATTTTAGATATAAAGCAATTTCCATACACTATGCTCTATGATAAACACCGAGTTTATCCCCCAACTATTTTCGGAACTTCTTTGTGCTTATCTCTAATTGAACCTTTGTGTGACATCACGCCGACATAGAGAATACATGTAGATACACAAAATTTGACATCATTTAAGATTTTGTTGAATCTTTATTCAAAATTTAAACTTTATTTATTTCGCAACATTTAACAAACCAGTTACACAAATTATATCAATGTCTCACGTTGGCTCAGATGTTGGCATGAGGGGATCCTCCTTGAAGAAGCAGGAACTAGTACCTGGAGAAAAAACCCCTGCAGAGGCCTGGGTGGGGGACACTTCGCCGAATCTGGGATTCGAACCCGGGACCTTTGAGTTGAGAAGCAAGCGTGCTACCACTGCACTAACCCGGCCATTGTTGAGTCTTTATACAAAATTATTTGGCTGTTCACGGGAATAATCCATTTTCATATACAAATAAGTTGCATCTTATATCTATTTTCATTGCTTTGAAATCACCATGAAATTGGAGTGCAAACATCGATATGAAATGTTTTGCTTCAAACTTGCTTCAGACTTGAATGTGTCAAATAGATGTCATTCCTTTCCATGTGGAAAGATTTTTGGAAAGATTTACATATAGTTTAAATAGAAACTACTATTGTCTTATTTTGAAGTTAATACGTAGTGTATTCTGAAATAACACTGAAATTTTAGAGAAAGGTAAAACCAAAATGCATCATTATCAAGATGTTTCAGAAAAAAAATATATTTTAAAACACAACAGAATAAAAATAAAAATGATTCAGTAAAGTTTAAGGCTATGAGGTTTTAATGTGACAATTTAAGAGCAACGAAAAAAAAGTATATGATTTGATCATTTCAGGTATCTACACATGATATCGATTGGTTGAAGAATTAACATTATTACATGAATATGTATAAAGGTCTTAATCCAATGTCATGATCACCATTTTGTGTATTATTTATTATCTCAATGCACAATTGGGTTATTCCTTAAGTATGTGAAGCATGGGAGATATATCATTAGATTGTTATTTTTTATAATTTATGAATCTTATTAAATTCTTCACATACTTGCATCTGATAGTTTTCTCATATCCAGTGGATTAAGTGATTTTAAACAAGCAAGCATTTGCCAAACACTGATGTCCCCATATACCATAAGAATATCTCGGTGAACCAAGGGTTTCATCATATTCTGCAAGACGCTTCTTTGCAAAGTACCCTTGGATTCAGGGGTCCCCCAGTTTCGACAGGATTTCAGTCGGTGACCTCATTATGACGTCATGTCATTGTAGTTTAATGACGTTGCAAATCAACAAATGTGATTAATTTTCATTTTTGGTGCTGTAATATAGAGCAGTTATTTCAACTTTATTCCCATCTACAATCTTAATTGAATTGATTTCCATTTTAATTAATTTGAGAATTATATCGGACCTAATGGGTCAAGGTTAGGTCATATTGAGAGTGACAAATAGTGGAAGGAACCTATGATGTTGAGGTGCAAGAAGAGGTTAAGTGTCAAGACATTTATTGAATCCACATTGCAGATGAGATCAAGTACCAAGGGAGAGTAAGAGCAACATAGTATATTACTTTGAGAATTTCACGACTGGCCTTTTATGGCAACATAATTAACAGCAATGTAAAAGAAAGGAGGGGATCTCCAACAACACTAGAATGCAGCACCCACAGCAAAACGTCTAATGCAAAAACACAGAGCAGACAAGCACAGAAAGAGACGCCAAAGGGACAAGAACACAAATGTACAACACAGAAACATCAAACACAAAGGACTACACATAAACCAACGAGACCAATGGCAACCGGTGCCGACTTAGGACGTCCATCTGCCACACAAGTAGCAGACGTTGTTTTTATGCGGATGACGTGTGCACAACCCTCCCACTTTTATTTAAAAACATTTACATCTTCTTGTCCGATGATATGTCCTTAAGTAACCAACCAAATACATCAAATTTGACACATTTACCAGTTCCAACTTGATATGCACAGCTACTGTGACGGATGTTGCTAGCAAGTAGTAGATGTGTATAGGTCCGAATTTCAAAAGAAGCTCAGAGAAATTTTTGTATCCTTTCAAGAAAGTCTGAATCAGTTCATGAGCGGAAACCTTGACTTTAACATTTCTTGGTAATGTGTAAATTACTGAGTTTGTCGCTGCAAAATTTCTTTGGACAATACGATGAAAGTATTAAACATAATAGCATCCCATCCTTCATGTTGGAAGATACTTAGGGTTTAGAACCATCTAAAACACCGAATTTAAGAATATACCAGATATGACATTTTTTCTGCACGGCCTAAAAAAGGGGATCTCTAACCAGAAGACTGTTGCAATACCCACAACAAAGCACAGAAAAGCACCCCAAAATACCTGATGCCTGATGTGTGGTTATTTTTTTTCCTTTTCATTCTTTTTTTAATTCATCAAGTCAGTACATCCACATTTTACGCGTCAGCGATGGTGACCTCGACTTCTACTCCAGGCTCAATGCTGATGGATGTAATCTGCTTGACGATTTCAGATGGACTGTGAAGATCTATCAGTCTCTTGTGGATTCTCATCTGGTATCTGTCCCATGTTTTGGACCCTTCACCACAAGGGGTTTTCCTGGTGGTTATACGTAGTGTTTTGGTTGGCATGCGTACTGGTCCTTTCACTTTCAACTGTTTCTCCTTTGCTCCCCTTATGAGGTCAGCACACACTTTTTCTAAACTTTTGACATTTCTGCTGGTTAGAGTAATTTTAATACGATGGATGGTGGCCTCCTCAGCAGGAGCCTTGGTGTCCTTGAAGTGTGACATTTTGCTTAATTTCTGGCCGACTTAATCAAAGAATAGATTATTTTCTTTGAGCAGCGGTGAGCCAGCACTTGTTCCACGAGGTTCAACCGGAAAGAGCCTGATGTGTGGTTATACATATTACTTGCGCACAACCCTCCCACTTTTCCGGTTACCAAGAGGTCTCGAGGAACGCTCACACACAACTATAGTGTAAAACAACCTCCTCACTGTAATATGACAACAACAACAAATTAAGACGGCAAAACATAGGAGCCCAAGCAACACAGATGAATATATAAATGGATATAAAAGGGAGGGGTCCGTGCTCTAATCGGCTGTAGCGAGCTCATGCTATGGACTCATGCCTGTTATTACCCGAGGATTCCGACAGACATTCAGAGAGGACACGTGACCACTGCCCTGTTCTCTCAAAAGAGGTTTGGACAGGGCCCTTCATGAAGTCCTGTCGTCATAGTCAGTCAGAGTACGTCTTAATAATAAGCTGGTATAAGGCCGTAGATTTGTCACGTACCATGCCGAGTGTCCTTCTTGTGAAGGTGTGATCATATATCCACGGTATAAAAGGCCTTTGACGATTATGACGCATTTTCAATGGTTATGCTTTCTACCTTTGATCCTTCACGATTATTTTGTTTATTGTCACCATAAAAGGCAGGATGTGGAGTATTATACTCTGTTCCGAATTTTAACTGATTCTTGCCAATTATAACCAGGTACCATATTATTGCCACATGAGCTTTGTCTTTGACACTGCATGTATTTATTTTCAAAACATGATTTTTTTTTCTACTGATGTTCATCTTTATCATTGTAACTGATTCTTAATTTTCAGAGAAAGTCCATAGTCTATTTATGTCAAAATTACCAACTAAATTTGTGAAAAATCGTAAGTCTTTCCCGACCTTCTCGGGGAAGGGGTACCTAGTTCAATTTACTTGCCTAGTGCAGGTTTCTTGTGGGTCCTGTAGCATCATATCCCTACAATCCTGCTACGTCTTTCGGTACTTTTTTGGACATAATAGTTTTCACAATCTTTGGCCATATTACATTGTTTAGATTGAGGATCACTGACGAGGATTAGGTACCCGAAACGTGCATGTCTGGTCCATGCTGAAAATTTATCAGCTCTTAAATGATGCTATTTAATTTGAAGACGTTTAACATTCAAAAATATTTTTTGAACAATTTTTCATCCATTTAAAGATAAAAGTCAAATTTTCTAGCGATATAAAATTTGTTGAAACAATCTTGACATGGAATTAGGAGGACTTGCATTGGCGATAATTGGCTTAGTTTTAAAAGGGCCTTAATTTGAACTTGAAACTTGAGCATGTATAAATTGAAAAAAAAAGTTATTCCAATCAAAAGATATAGTTAATCTCCATAAGTTATGTAAATTAATTAAGACTATTGTCCTCACTGTTTGTCCGCCATAGTCAATATCACACTCTTCTTTGCACATTACATGTAAATGACAAATATGGATAATGACCATATCCCTGTATACAGTACAAAATCGATAATTCAGAAAATCAGAAACCGAAGGCATACAAAATCAGGATAAAACAGGAACCAAAGCAAACAGACAAAAACCTACACCATATGAAAAGAAGCGAACTCCCGATATGGGAGTGAGACCAGGTGCCCAGGAAGAGTAAGCATCTCCTGCTTGCATGCAACACCCGCCGCTTCAATTCGGTAGAACTGTCACATCCGGTTACTATCATTTCGGAAGACATAGAGTACAATCTTTTGTCGGATGGTTCAAATTGTCTATGACAGAATATCATCCACCATTCTGGAGAGTGGGACATCATAGTGTATGACGAGTTCCCCATATCGACCGTAGAACTTCCTCAGTGACGATGTTAGTCGGTCACAAACATATCCCTGACTGAGAACCTTATAATTATGAAAGACGCCTAGCTCTCAGAACAAAATCCGTATATTTGTTACTTGCTCTTGCAAGGCATTTCAACTGAGATATGAACACGCCATAAGCAGGCGATGAAGGGATGTTGCAACTCAGGAAAAAAAGTTTGTAATGCTGAAATTGAAGTCGTCACGTTTGTCATAGAGTGAAGTGTTCATGTGACCATCAGTGCCGTAGGACAATATTATGTCAAAATAGGATGCTGAATTATTTGTCTCTGTAGTTTCATGGACTTCAAGCTCCGAAGGATAGATACTGCTTAGGTAATCCGCGAATTTTGGATTAATGATGGACAACACATCGTCTTTGTATCTGTAAGTGAAGTTGAAGTCAGAAGCTACTCAAGTATCTTTTCCCTTCAGAGACCAAAGATTGAATGAATTCAACTTCGTACGAGTAAAGGAAACTGTCGGCAAGGAGTGGGACACAATTGGTCCCCATTGGAATTCCGACAATTTGCTGGAAGACCTTTCCTCCAAACACCACAAAAATGTTGTCGATCAGAAAGTTTAACATCTGAATAATATCTGTTTCAGTGTACTTATTTTCAGAATCGGACTTTTCTTTTACAAAGTAGGTTTTGTCATAGTTAACAACAATAAATTTGTATTTGCGATTGCCGTTCTTACTTGTAAACGCATTACTTATGATTTTTGCGAGTTTTTCTTTCAATTTAGAATGTGGAATTGTAGTGTAAAGTGTCGGAAAATCAAAGGCTTTGATCGAATGGATTCTACTAAAATAAGTGGATTTCAGATATTCTAAATTAAAGTTCCTTCGAATTCTTTAAAATCCAAATCTGGTTGATACCACTGCGAAAATATACTGTCGAACAATATTTTTGAAGCCCGGATTTGATTTCAGATAAAACTTTGGTGAGTAAGATCGATACAGATTTGGTAGAACATTTTGAGGAACCAGCGATGAAACGTTGTTTGTACGGATTCTTATGCATTTTAGGTATGCAGTATAAGTATGGTAAATCTAAATCTAAATTGTTAGTGTCGAAGCCAAAGAAAGCAAGAGGTGATTTGTGGTTATCTATTATTTCAGAGGCAGAAAGGTTTATTTGAGTGTAAATGGGATTTCCAGGTGTCGAATTTAAACCCCAACTCTTTAACTAGACCGTCGAAATAGTACTTTTTGCAAGTAAATGTGTAATAATTTGAGGCTTTGTCTGCTGGTGTGATGACATTATGCTCTTGGAGGTAGGTAAGCTCTGTGATAACATCAGGGTCTTTAAATATAGACTCGAATTTGGTGTTCACAGTTGATTTTCATCGGTAATTCTAGATAAAAGTAACCCTCTGATGGATTTTATCCATCATTTTATCCAAATGATTATGCATTGCCAACTGATCACTATATTTATGGTATATATTGTACATATTTATTTACCAATTTCTGTACCATTGATATCATTGGTTAATGAGAAATAAATCATTCATTCATTCATTCATTCATTCATTGTCTCAATCCGCCTGTTTGTCCTATTTTTTTTCGTGAGAAAGTATTTTTTTTAAAAGAATTTCTAAGCCTTTCGATTGTGATTTTTGTAATCTGATTTTTGGTCTCGTGTTCGACTTTCCTTCACTGATTATCACATCCATTAGTTCTATATATTCCCTAGCGTACCGGATGAGAGAGATCTGTAAATACCGTAAGACGGTAGTCTAGGAACATCACCGTCAAGCCAAGGAAAATATGTTATGTTGAATCCAAAAACATCTATTATGTTATACACACTCGTATAAGACATACTTTTTCATAAAGGAAAAAAAGTGAAATACACGTAAAATACAGATTAAACCTATAAGGTGCTCTATATATAAATATGACCTATATTTCATGCCATGAATATTCTCTTTATCCCCTTAACCCAGGGAGCATGCTATATTATGTTTAATATATAATGTAATGCGCAGGCTGTAATAGTTTTTTCTTCGTATGCAAAGTTTGTCCTATAAAGGAAAATATAAGTCGGACCGCTTGTCAGTCATTGTTCAAATGGTCTCCATGTAGCTGATGATACAATTAATATTCCGTTTGAGAATAGGTCATAAATTCAAACCTTTGCAAGTTGTGCATCACAGACAAAACTCACTTGTAGCATAATAATATGCAGGATGTGGAAAGCTAGTTGAGGAATAATGTTAATAAATCTTAATTTATGTCGAAAGATTGGGGAACGCGTAATAAATTCTTTAAGGTGGCTCCCTACTCGAACCGTTATAGGTTTTTCCTTATATGCAGCAGTCTGCGTATAACGTTTTACAATGGCTGGTGAGGGACAAGCCAGCGCATCGAAAAATACAGACAGAAGATCTTAAATGCCAAAAGAAGCAAAAGATGGTGCAATCTATCAATGTCCACACCAATCATATAGTATAATTTCTTAGTTGAAAACGTGATGAAATTATAAGGGGGTGCCCTTATGTTTGTAGCCATATCTTGAGCATTTATAAAATTGTATACCTGTATGCGATTTTTTCACCATCTATATACATTATCGTATAAAATGATCCAATTTGAAGAAATTCCATCTGTTGTTTTTTGCACAAAAATGTGATATACTATATATTATTTGTCGAAAATATGATAACATTATAAGGGGTACCCCTATGCTTGGAGCCATACCTTGATCATTTCAAAAACTGTGTACCTGTATGTGATTTTTTCTTCATCTGCATACATAATTTTATGAAATATTACAAAATGAAAAAAATTCATCTGTTTTTTATGCAAAAAATTGGATTTAGTACATATTCTTGGTCAAAAACGTTATGAAATTATAAGGGGGTACCCTAATGTTTGGAGATATATCATACTTAGATTTATGTTACAATATCATTTTATGTGTTGTATTTCTTCTATATGACTTGTTATCATAAAATAAAATAAAGCAAATAAACATATTCGTATCATCACTGAATTTGGAGGGTTCAAAAGCATATGATGGATATTTGATATTTCTCAATTTTTAAGTGTTAGGGTACCTTTCTTTAATGTACTGTATCTCTAATGAAAACAAAATTACCTATCTATGTCTGTGTTTATTATGTCATTTTGACTATTATGTATAGAAAGTAACCTTGAAATACAACATTCATCTGTTAGATTCACGAGTAGGGACCCACCTTAAACACGTTGTAGTATTTTTAAAAGATAACAAGGTTCTAATACGTTTCTGACCGTTTTCTATGAAAGATAGAGTTTACATTTTAATGTCAAAGTATGTAAGATTTGCCAAAGTACACCAAAATTTAAGACACCATATTCCATGTATAGTAGAGTAAGCAGAATAAGTTTAAGCGGTGCACCAGGTTTAACTGAAGGCATTCTCATAGAAAATGTTTAGATTGAGGATCACTGACGAGGGTTAAATAACCGAAACGTGCATGTATGGTCCATGCTGAAAATTTATCTGCTTTAAAATGATGCTAATGAATTTGAAGACGTTAAACATTCAGAAACGTATAAGAACCCTGTAATTTAAAACTATAACATGCCTTTACGAGTACGTTTCTCAATCCTTTGACCTTAGTAAATGTATTGACGTGTTCAATTTATTGATATTTCTCAACATGCTCCCCAGATCCTACATAAAATCTTACACAGTTTTTCACCTCATTTTCAGTTTTTTCAGTAATACCCGGTGTACCGCTTTAAAAACATTCTGTCCATTAGGCTGCGCTCTGGTGACAGAGTTTCACACTGTTATTAATATTCTTACGTATAAATGTACTTTATACAAATGTACATTCCCCCACACTCGAAATCACTTCAAAAAACGATGATAGTAAAAAAGGTCGATATTATCATATGAAAATTCATCGGCTATTAAACACAATATTAATACTTTACATATTAAAATAGACATTTATCACTTTTCGGATCAGATAAGTCAAACTAAGGGCACGATAGAGCGGAAAGTAGTAATTATTTTTTACCTATTTAGCAGGTATTTTACCTTTTAAATCGGGTCAACTTGATCGTTAATCTTCGTCACGGTTTTACGGAGCCTAACATCTGCTATTGGTCCCTTACGACATGTAAAAACATTGCAGTACATGCAGGGGCCATTTTACCAACGGCACTGCAACAAATTGACTACCTGAAATAGAAAAGGTAAGTCCCTGTTTGATAATTTTGTAATTTTTTTTTTATATTTTCTGAGAAAAAAAAATCTGGAAAAAAATTTAAATCAATTTTAAATTTGAACTGTTTGACTAGAATAGTACATTTTCCTAAAGATTATATTTGTTTATCTTGAAGCACGGAATAAATTTCATGAATTGAAAATGCAGTAAATCAAGGTTAAAGGACGATCCTTTTTAAGCTTACAGAACTACATATATCGTTTATTAGAGTGTACACTTAAATACGAAATATTTTCAAAAAGTGTTGGTATATAATGGTGTCATATATAATAATTACATAATGTTCATTATAGAATTAATTATATACATGTAAATATGCGCATTCGCTTGAAAATCGCCCTTTTTGCTGTATTCATGATGTTTTGACAGAGACTTTGGATTTACTGGTATTTATCCAGTACAATTTCAAAAATAAATAAATTAATCCCCTGTCATTCGTCCGGAAATTTAAGTGTTATTGATCATGTAGATAAATTATGAACTTTGATGATTTGAGACACATACATCTTGTTTGTATGATGAGTTCTTGCATAATATTCCATAATTTAGTCTTAATTACATTCATTGTTCTTTCTAATCTAGCATCCGTGTACTAGATTTAATTTTACGATTTACTTTCAATGTAATTTACAAAGGGGCAAAACTCTTGACAGCATTTTGACTTTAACTTCTGTTGACGAGGTTTTTTAAAAGTTGGCAGGTTGTGGTAGACTAAAGTAAAATACAAAATACACTTGTTGAACGCTAATCCTCTTTACTTGGTAATAAGAACTTATCCTTTGAGCGTGTTGAGCATTTGGTATTTTCCTTTGATAAATTCATCAGCTTACAAATCAAAGGAACTGTCTCGGCAAAGATTTGCGATCAAATTCGAAAATAATTGGGATGGTTTATACTTGGCTACATGTACCTCATTTCAAGTTCTACAAGTATGACATACGAACATAATTAATGTGTCAGATGCTAACACGTAACTATTTTAGTAAAATGTCTGTCAAAATTACATTAATTTATTATACTTGCCATATGAGCTTGGTCATTTGTGTAAATTTCCTATTTTTTGTGCATTTGTAGAGTTTTAGCTTTTAAACCTTATTTTTGTTATCAGTATAGTAGAGCAACAAAGTCGCTAGATTTGAAATTTTAATCAACAACCCTAACATAGGGCTAAATTTCATATCAAACATTGTGATATGGAAGTCTTTTGTCCCCCAATTATAGAAATAATTAAGTAAAACAACGATTTTGCGATCAACAAAACAAGGAAATGCGCATTGTATTTTACTTCCACAAGCTTCAAGTTAGATAAGCAGCGTAGCTGCCTATACGACCCCATCACATTCAAGGCAATCATTGCATTTTCTTCCTCCGTTTGACGTCGTTTGTCCCCAAATTATAGAAATAATTAAGTAAAACAACGATTGTGCGATCAACAAAACAAGGAAATGCGCATTGTATTTTACTTCCACAAGCTTCAAGTTAGATAAGCAGCGTAGCTGCCTATATGACCCCATCACATTCAAGGCAATCATTGCATTTTCTTCCTCCGTTTGACTTGTCGCTAAAACGTAACTTAAAGGCAATTATACTACATGTAGATGATAATGGAGATAAACTCTGATTTCTAGTTCTGGATCTCTAGTTCAATCTTTGGTCTCTGAAGGGAAAAGATACTTAGCTTCTGACTTCAACCTCACTTACAGATACATAGACGATGTGTTGTCCATCAATAATCCAAAATTCGCGGATTACCTGAGCAGTATCATCCTTCGGAACTTGAAGTCAAAGAAACTACAGAGACAAATAATTCAGCATCCTATTTGGACATAATGTTGTCCTACGACACTGATGGTCACTTGAACACCTCACTCTATGAAAAGCGTGACGACTTCAGTTTCAGCATTACAAAGTGAAACTTTCCTTTTCTGAGTTGCAACATCCCTTCATCACCTGCTTATGGCTTGTTCATATCTCAGTTGATACGCTATGCCAGAGTAAGAACCAAATATACGGATTTTGTTCTGAGAGCTAGGCGTCTTTCAGATAAGCTTCTCAGTCAGAGATATGTTTGTGACCGACTAAAATCGTCACTGATGAAGTTCTACGATCGATATGGGGAACTCGTCATACACTATGATGTCCCACTCTCCAGAATGGTGGATGATATTCTGTCATAGACCATTTGAATCATCCAACCAAAGATTGTACTCTATGTCTTCCGAAATTGAAGTAACCGGATGTGACAGTTCTACCGAATTGAAGCGGCGGGTGTTGCATGCAAGTAGGAGATGCTTACTCTTCCTGGGTACCTGGTCTCACTCCCGATCGGGGGTTCGCTTCTTTTCATGTGGTGGAGGTTTTTGTTTGTTTGCTTTGGTTCCTGTTTTATCCTGATTTTGTATGCCTTCGGTTTCTGATTTTCTGAATTATCGATTTTATGCTGTACACAGGGATATGGTCATTATCCATATTTGTCATTCGAATTGGCTGATCGTTGTTGGACGTTATACGATATTGACCGCTGACGAAAAATACATGAAAATACCAACCGAAAAGCAAATCTCAGGCGATATTGAAATAGAAATTCTATAGAAGGTCACCTAGTATGCACATGGAAATGAAAAACATAGATAATGGTGCTCTTATCCGACATACTTCCTCTCACATTTTCGAATACATTTCTGATTTGAAAATGGTATTGCCCGACCAAAAAAAGAAAAAGAAAAGAAAAAGAAAAAGAAAAAGAACACTTCAAAATAATTAATGAGTGTAACCAGATACAAAATAGCTTTTCTCTCGGTTCCATGTATTACAGTTGGAAATAAGACATTCAAATTACTTATTAGGCACCTTTTCTGCTTTTTGTCTCCGGTCTCCATACATGATCTTGACACGGCATATCAAAATGAGGTGTTTTTCATGATTTTGTCAACAGGATGACATAATTCCACCTACGGCAGTCACGTTTATAAAACATACGTATATATATTTTTGATAGAAACTGTAATACGTGGTAAACCGAATCTAAATCTACGGAATCTTCTTTGGGAAATGACGCTTAACTTAAAAGTGTATACGCATTAGGTTTTTTATATTTCTTTATAAGCCTCTAGAAAAGTTATCGATAAAAAGGCCTCAGGAATAATCAACATATATTTGTCGATATGTTTCAAGACAAAAACCCAGTCTTGGGGATTTAGATAAGGTATTAACACGGATTCTTCATATTTCATATAAATTTGCATAAAACTGCCATTTTTCGAGAGAGGAGAAAATATTCTACCTCCAAAAAACTTCTATATTATATTTACATATCTAATGCAAGGATTGCAATGACTTTCTGTACAAAACAGAGTATAGGAATACAGAGGATGTAACCGATGAATATTTCGTTCTTATTTTTCACGGTTTTATCATTTTTAACCCAATTTAAACAAAATCTGACCATTATATATTCTTTACGACAGCTGTACTTCAAAGCAGGGGTATTCAGCTAAAAGTTAAGACCAAATTCAGGCCTGTGTTAGGGGTGTTGATTAAACTCGAAAACTACTGTCCTGTTCACTAAATCAAGAGCACCCTGTTTGGGCGATTTATTCTGTCGTCTGAAATATTTTGCTATAAATTATTGTCTCCGAGAATTTACCCCCTTTAGTCGTAACTGGAAATTAACTTTAACTTACCCTATAAGCTGCCTTCAAACCACAATGTGAAAAAATAAAATGTCTACGGGAAATTCCCATGTTAATTTCAAGCCGCCGCCATATTGTTCTCCGCGTCAACAATAGTAAACAGTGACGTCAAAGCCTCCGACGTCACATCTTTTCAGCGATTTTACTATAGAAAATCCCCGTAGACTTTTTATTTTCCGTCCTATTCTAACTTAGCTGACGCACAGACAAAACAATGGTATTTTCTGTTACGACTAAAGGAGTACTATAAAAATGATATCTTTTTGGAAGATGACATTTATCATATTTTGGAGAAAATCGGGAAAACAGGGTGCTCGGGATTAGTGAACAGGACAGTAAGCCCCTTTTTCAATTCGGGTGCTCTATTAGTATGCTTTCTCTTCCTGCGCACCTGGTCTCATTCCCATTATCGGGAGGTCGCTTCTTTTCATGTGGTGGAGGTTTTTGTTTGTTTGCTTTGGTTTTCTGTTTTATCATGATTTTGTATGCCTTCGGTTTCTGATTTTCTAAATTATTGATTTTGTGCTGTATACAGGGATATGGTCATTATCCATATTTGTCATGTTGTAAAAAGAAATCTGATTTTATCTTCAATTACCATATGAGAAGTTGCTAAAATGCAAGCAATGATGGATTAATTTATTAATCAATTAATTAATTGATGGATATTTAAATAAGATGTGTTGAAAAATAATTACGTTGTAAGATGTAAATGAACACACTATCTCTATCCCGAAGTTCCCATACTTACCAACCACCAAAGAAAAGGGGGCTACATGAATACCTAAGTGTAACGAATAGTGAGCTATGGCAAATAATACACTTGAACTGCCTCCCTGGCGGCTACCTCTATCGGGAATGCGGTCATCGGGCTCCCCAGTCGCTTCACGCTACAATTTAGTGGAAGCGGTGGGATATTAGCTATGCAACAGAAAAATACAAAAACCAAGATAGCACAAAACAAAAGACCCCCCCCCCCGAAAAAAAAAAACCAGAAAAAAAATAACCACCAAAATGAAAACAAATTAATGAAATGAAAAAAGAAAAGAGAGCTGAATAAAAACTAGTACAGGTAACAATACATAGCTATTAAAAGAATGACATTTTATATGACCTACATGTACTCCATAAAAACGAAATCTTTGCCGTCTGACGGCAGGATGTTAGATGTAGGTCAATGATAGATGGGTGTGCAGACGTGACGTTTTTGTCAAATACCAAAAGGCGTGATGCATCTGATATAAATTACAAAAAAATAAACATAAGTGTGGAAATGATGTTGTAATTTGAAAAGATAATCTTCATTAATTGACGCTTTATTTAAATTTAGCTTGAAAGCTTGTCACATGATAAGTTCAAACCGTTATTATGCAAAAGATAAATACGTTCATGATTTGCGCTGTTTATATGGGTCAATAAATCTGGGTAAGACAGAACATTATTGGTTGTTTGAGTGGGTAGAACTGTCACATTGTTGATGTCCTCGTAAGATACTCGAGGATACATCCCATTGTGTAAATGCTAATGTCAGATTTGGACTCGGTAATATTCGGAGGTTCTTGACGGTTTTAATGAAAAATATGAAATCAGGCAATGCATGTATGATTAATCCGTTTCACTGATAACTGTTTTCAGCTTTGATTTTGGAAAAGTTACGGAAATCAGAATCAATATAAACATCATTTACATCTTTGGCTTTGATTTGATGACTCCATTTTAATTTTCGTTTATTTTTATTATATTACAATTGATATCCATAACGTTGTCCATACCGTTGTTTAACCATCCATAAACATAATATTTGACACACTCACGGGTTTTGACCTCTTTTCCGCGGCCAGAAATCAGGACATCCTTACTCCCCCCGGGCACCTGATCTCATTACGTTATCTCCTTTGCAGAACTGCTGCCTGTTTCTCAAAAACAAAATTACGAACAATTTCAGGAATTTTCGCAACTTTTGAGTGCTTATAGTTCTACTCGCTTACTAGATTTAGCCACGTATTGTTTTTAAATATTTATTTTGTATGTAGAAATGATATAAGAATATATAATACAATCTAAATAGAAAAGCTTTTAAAGAATGATAAAGTATTTCAAGTTACGACAATTCTTGAATGACAAATATGGATAATGACCATATCCCTGTCTACAGTACAAAATCGATAATTCAGAAAATCAGAAACCGAAGGCATACAAAATCAGGATAAAACAGGAACCAAAGCAAACAAAAACAAAAACCTCCACCATATGAAAAGAAGCGAACTCCCGATATGAGAGTGAGACCAGGTGCCCAGGAAGAGTAAGCATCTCCTGCTTGCATGCAACACCCGTCGCTTCAATTCGGTAGAACTGTCACATCCGGTTACTTCCATTTTGGAAGATATAGAGTACAATCTTTGGTTGGATGGTTCAAATGGTCTATGACAGAATATCATCCACCATTCTGGATAGTGGGACATCATAGTGTATGACGAGTTCCCCATATCGACCGTAGAACTTCCTCAGTGACGATGTTAGTCGGTCACAAACATATCCCTGACTCAGAAGCATATCTGAAAGACGCCTAGCTCTCAGAACAAAATCCGTATATTTGGTACTTGCTCTGGCATAGCGTATCAACTGAGATATGAACACGCCATAAGCAGGCGATGAAGGGATGTTGCTACTCAGAAAAGGAAAGTTCGTAATGCTGAAATTGAAGTCGTCACGTTTGTCATAGATTGAGGTGTTCATGTGACCATCAGTGTCGTAGGACAACATTATGTCCAAATAGGATGCTGAATTATTTGTCTCTGTAGTTTCTTTGACTTCAAGCTCCGAAGGATAGATACTGCTCAGGTAATCCGCGAATTTTGGATTATTGATGGACAACACATCGTCAATGTATCTGTAAGTGAAGTTAAAGTCAGAAGCTAAGTATCTTTTCCCTTCAGAGACCAACGATTGAATGAATTCAGCTTCGTACGAGTAAAGGAAAATGTCGGCTAGGAGTGGGGCACAATTGGTCCCCATTGGAATTCCGACAATTTGCTGGAAGACCTTTCCTCCAAACACCACAAAAATGTTGTCGATCATAAAGTTTAACATCTGAATAATGTCTGTTTCAGTGTACTTATTTTCAGAATCTGACTTTTCTTTTACAAAGTAGGTTTTGTCATAGTTAACAACAATAAATTTGTATTTGCGATTACCGTTCTTACTTGTAAACGCATTACTTATAATTTTTGCGAGTCTTTCTTTCAATTTAGAATGTGGAATTGTAGTGTAAAGTGTCGAAAAATCAAAGGCTTTGATCGAATGGACTCTACTAAAATGAGTGGATTTCAGATGTTCTAAAAGTTCCTTCGAATTCTTCAAAATCCACATCTGGTTGATACCACTGCGAGAATATACTGTCGAACAATATTTTTGTAGCCCAGATTTGATTTCAGATAAAACTTTGGTGAGTAAGATCGATACAGATTTGGTAGAATATTTTGAGGAACCAGCGATGAAACGTTGTTTGTACGGATTCTTATGCATTTTAGGTATGCAGTATAGGTATGGTAAATCTAAATCTAAATTGGTAGTGTCGAAGCCAAAGGAAGCAAGAGCTGATTTGTGGTTATCTATTATTTCAGAGGCAGAAAGGTTTGTTGGGGTGTAAGTGGGATTTCCAGGTGTCGAATTTAAACCCAACTCTTTAACTAGACTGTCGAAATAGTACTTTTTGCACGTAAATGTGTAATTATTTGAGGCTTTGTCCGCTGGTGTGATGACATAATGTTCTTGGAGGTAGGTAAGTTCTGTGATAACATCAGGGTCTTTAAATATAGACACGAATCTGGTGTTCACAGTTGATTTTTATCGGTTAATTCTAGATAAAAGTAACCCTCTGATTGATTTTATCCATTCGGAAAGGGTGTCGAGCTGTACATCCTCTTTCTTTGCCCAACGTCTTGCATATTCCTCACAAGAGTCCATGATAATTTTGACATTTTGGTTCCATGTAAAGGACATACTTTCTCTGTATTTGGGACCCTTTTTAGCTCACCTGAGCCATAGGCTCAAAGTGAGCTATTGTCATAGCGTGGCGTCCGTCGTCCGTCGTCGTCCGTCGTCCGTCGTCCGTCGTAAACTTTTCAACATTTTCGACTTCTTCTCCAGAACCACTGAAAAGATTTTCATGAAACTTGGTAGGAATGAAGTACTCATGGTCCCCTACAAGTGTTGTTGTTTTTCGTCCGGATCCATCAACAGGTGGCGCCACCAGAGGCAAAAGTAGGTCACAGGGGGTACCCTCCTTTGACAAACTTCTTCTTCAGAACGGAGGCACGTATCGACAAACCGAAAGCATCAGGATGAACTAGAGAGATGTCTTAAGAAGTGTTGTTATTTTTGGTTCCACTCGGAAGTCAAATTTTTGACGCGTTTTTGACGTCTTTTCGGACTTCGTCAGAAATGCACATTTTTGCACTATTTCTTTAAATAACTCAATAAGTGTATGATTTTACACATTCATTTACTGCATATTTATCATATTTAAGTTACTTAATGCTTTGATAAGTATTTTATTCTAAAATTTAGATTTTTTGATTTTTTATTAATTTTTTTCTTATGTGAAAAGGAAGGGGGGGGGGGTGATTTTCATACATATTCAACTTCTTCTCCAGAACCACTGAAAAGATTTTCATGAAACTTGGTAGGAATGAAGTACTCATGGTCCCCTACAAGTGATGTTGTTTTTCGTCCAAATCCATCAACAGGTGGCGCCACCAGAGGCAAAAGTAGGTCACAGGGGGTACCCTCCTTTGACAAACTTCTTCTTCAGAACGAAAGCACGTATCGACAAACTGAAAGCATCAGGATGAACTAGAGAGATGTCTTAAGAAGTGTTGTTGTTTTTGGTTCCACTCGGAAGTCAAATTTTTGACGCGTTTTTGACGTCTTTTCGGACTCTGTCGGAAATGCACATTTTTGCACTATTTCTTTAAATAACTCAATAAGTGTATGATTTTACACATTCATTTACTGCATATTTATCATATTTAAGTTACTTAATGCTTTGATAAGTATTTTATTCTAAAATTTAGATTTTTTGATTTTTTATTAATTTTTTTCTTATGTGAAAAGGAAGGGGGGGGGGGGTGATTTTCATACATATTCAACTTCTTCTCCAGAACCACTGAAAAGATTTTCATGAAACTTGGTAGGAATGAAGTACTCATGGTCCCCTACAAGTGATGTTGTTTTTCGTCCAAATCCATCAACAGGTGGCGCCACCAGAGGCAAAAGTAGGTCACAGGGGGTACCCTCCTTTGACAAACTTCTTCTTCAGAACGAAAGCACGTATCGACAAACTGAAAGCATCAGAATGATCTAGAGAGATGTCTTAAGAAGTGTTGTTGTTTTTGGTTCCACTCGGAAGTCAAATTTTTGACGCGTTTTTGACGTCTTTTCGGACTCTGTCGGAAATGCACATTTTTGCACTATTTCTTTAAATAACTCAATATGTGTATGGTTTTACACATTCATTTACTACAAATTCATCACATTTAAGTTACTTAATGCTTTGATATGTATTTCATACTGAAATTTTAATTTTTTGATTTTTTATGAATTATTTTCTTATGTGAAAAGGAAAGGAGGGGGGGGGGGTGATTTTCATACATATTCAACTTCTTCTCCAGAACTGCTGAACAGATTTTTATGAGTATTTTTTCAATCATGAATAGATATGTTTACTGTGAACATGGACCCAAGGCTTGTGGGTTCAAGTCCCGGCACGAGCACTCCTCAAATTTTTTTCTTCATTTTTCCCCATTTTGTCAGCTTATTATGCACTTTTAGATAATCTGAATACCTTAAATTCCATTTTTTACTTAAAAAAATTTTTCTTCCCTTTATTAGCTCACCTGAGCCATAGGCTCAAAGTGAGCTATTGTCATAGCGTGGCGTCCGTCGTCCGTCGTCGTCCGTCGTCGTCCGTCGTCCGTCGTAAACTTTTCAACATTTTCGACTTCTTCTCCAGAACCACTGAAAAGATTTTCATGAAACTTGGTAGGAATGAAGTACTCATGGTCCCCTACAAGTGTTGTTGTTTTTCGTCCGGATCCATCAACAGGTGGCGCCACCAGAGGCAAAAGTAGGTCACAGGGGGTACCCTCCTTTGACAAACTTCTTCTTCAGAACGGAGGCACGTATCGACAAACCGAAAGCATCAGGATGAACTAGAGAGATGTCTTAAGAAGTGTTGTTGTTTTTGGTTCCACTCGGAAGTCAAATTTTTGACGCGTTTTTGACGTCTTTTCGGACTTCGTCAGAAATGCACATTTTTGCACTTAATTTCTTTAAATAACTCAATAAGTGTATGATTTTACACATTCATTTACTGCATATTTATCATATTTAAGTTACTTAATGCTTTGATAAGTATTTTATTCTAAAATTTAGATTTTTTGATTTTTTATTAATTTTTTTCTTATGTGAAAAGGAAGGGGGGGGGGGGTGATTTTCATACATATTCAACTTCTTCTCCAGAACCACTGAAAAGATTTTCATGAAACTTGGTAGGAATGAAGTACTCATGGTCCCCTACAAGTGATGTTGTTTTTCGTCCAAATCCATCAACAGGTGGCGCCACCAGAGGCAAAAGTAGGTCACAGGGGGTACCCTCCTTTGACAAACTTCTTCTTCAGAACGAAAGCACGTATCGACAAACTGAAAGCATCAGAATGATCTAGAGAGATGTCTTAAGAAGTGTTGTTGTTTTTGGTTCCACTCGGAAGTCAAATTTTTGACGCGTTTTTGACGTCTTTTCGGACTCTGTCGGAAATGCACATTTTTGCACTATTTCTTTAAATAACTCAATATGTGTATGGTTTTACACATTCATTTACTACAAATTCATCACATTTAAGTTACTTAATGCTTTGATATGTATTTCATACTGAAATTTTAATTTTTTGATTTTTTATGAATTATTTTCTTATGTGAAAAGGAAAGGGGGGGGGGGGTGATTTTCATACATATTCAACTTCTTCTCCAGAACTGCTGAACAGATTTTTATGAGTATTTTTTCAATCATGAATAGATATGTTTACTGTGAACATGGACCCAAGGCTTGTGGGTTCAAGTCCCGGCACGAGCACTCCTCAAATTTTTTTCTTCATTTTTTCCCATTTTGTCAGCTTATTATGCACTTTTAGATAATCTGAATACCTTAAATTCCATTTTTTACTTAAAAAATTTTTCTTCCCTTTATTAGCTCACCTGAGCCATAGGCTCAAAGTGAGCTATTGTCATAGCGTAGCGTCCGTCGTCCGTCGTCGTCCGTCGTCGTCCGTCGTCCGTCGTAAACTTTTCAACATTTTCGACTTCTTCTCCAGAACCACTGAAAAGATTTTCATGAAACTTGGTAGGAATGAAGTACTCATGGTCCCCTACAAGTGTTGTTGTTTTTCGTCCGGATCCATCAACAGGTGGCGCCACCAGAGGCAAAAGTAGGTCACAGGGGGTACCCTCCTTTGACAAACTTTTTCTTCAGAACGGAGGCACGTATCGACAAACCGAAAGCATCAGGATGAACTAGAGAGATGTCTTAAGAAGTGTTGTTATTTTTGGTTCCACTCGGAAGTCAAATTTTTGACGCGTTTTTGACGTCTTTTCGGACTCTGTCAGAAATGCACATTTTTGCACTATTTCTTTAAATAACTCAATAAGTGTATGATTTTACACATTCATTTACTGCATATTTATCATATTTAAGTTACTTAATGCTTTGATAAGTATTTTATTCTAAAATTTAGATTTTTTGATTTTTTATTAATTTTTTTCTTATGTGAAAAGGAAGGGGGGGGGGGTGATTTTCATACATATTCAACTTCTTCTCCAGAACCACTGAAAAGATTTTCATGAAACTTGGTAGGAATGAAGTACTCATGGTCCCCTACAAGTGATGTTGTTTTTCGTCCAAATCCATCAACAGGTGGCGCCACCAGAGGCAAAAGTAGGTCACAGGGGGTACCCTCCTTTGACAAACTTCTTCTTCAGAACGAAAGCACGTATCGACAAACTGAAAGCATCAGAATGATCTAGAGAGATGTCTTAAGAAGTGTTGTTGTTTTTGGTTCCACTCGGAAGTCAAATTTTTGACGCGTTTTTGACGTCTTTTCGGACTCTGTCGGAAATGCACATTTTTGCACTATTTCTTTAAATAACTCAATATGTGTATGGTTTTACACATTCATTTACTACAAATTCATCACATTTAAGTTACTTAATGCTTTGATATGTATTTCATACTGAAATTTTAATTTTTTGATTTTTTATGAATTATTTTCTTATGTGAAAAGGAAAGGAGGGGGGGGGGGGGTGATTTTCATACATATTCAACTTCTTCTCCAGAACTGCTGAACAGATTTTTATGAGTATTTTTTCAATCATGAATAGATATGTTTACTGTGAACATGGACCCAAGGCTTGTGGGTTCAAGTCCCGGCACGAGCACTCCTCAAATTTTTTTCTTCATTTTTTCCCATTTTGTCAGCTTATTATGCACTTTTAGATAATCTGAATACCTTAAATTCCATTTTTTACTTAAAAAAATTTTTCTTCCCTTTATTAGCTCACCTGAGCCATAGGCTCAAAGTGAGCTATTGTCATAGCGTGGCGTCCGTCGTCCGTCGTCGTCCGTCGTCCGTCGTAAACTTTTCAACATTTTCGACTTCTTCTCCAGAACCACTGAAAAGATTTTCATGAAACTTGGTAGGAATGAAGTACTCATGGTCCCCTACAAGTGTTGTTGTTTTTCGTCCGGATCCATCAACAGGTGGCGCCACCAGAGGCAAAAGTAGGTCACAGGGGGTACCCTCCTTTGACAAACTTCTTCTTCAGAACGGAGGCACGTATCGACAAACCGAAAGCATCAGGATGAACTAGAGAGATGTCTTAAGAAGTGTTGTTATTTTTGGTTCCACTCGGAAGTCAAATTTTTGACGCGTTTTTGACGTCTTTTCGGACTTCGTCAGAAATGCACATTTTTGCACTATTTCTTTAAATAACTCAATAAGTGTATGATTTTACACATTCATTTACTGCATATTTATCATATTTAAGTTACTTAATGCTTTGATAAGTATTTTATTCTAAAATTTAGATTTTTTGATTTTTTATTAATTTTTTTCTTATGTGAAAAGGAAGGGGGGGGGGTGATTTTCATACATATTCAACTTCTTCTCCAGAACCACTGAAAAGATTTTCATGAAACTTGGTAGGAATGAAGTACTCATGGTCCCCTACAAGTGATGTTGTTTTTCGTCCAAATCCATCAACAGGTGGCGCCACCAGAGGCAAAAGTAGGTCACAGGGGGTACCCTCCTTTGACAAACTTCTTCTTCAGAACGAAAGCACGTATCGACAAACTGAAAGCATCAGAATGATCTAGAGAGATGTCTTAAGAAGTGTTGTTGTTTTTGGTTCCACTCGGAAGTCAAATTTTTGACGCGTTTTTGACGTCTTTTCGGACTCTGTCGGAAATGCACATTTTTGCACTATTTCTTTAAATAACTCAATATGTGTATGGTTTTACACATTCATTTACTACAAATTCATCACATTTAAGTTACTTAATGCTTTGATATGTATTTCATACTGAAATTTTAATTTTTTGATTTTTTATGAATTATTTTCTTATGTGAAAAGGAAAGGGGGGGGGGGGGTGATTTTCATACATATTCAACTTCTTCTCCAGAACTGCTGAACAGATTTTTATGAGTATTTTTTCAATCATGAATAGATATGTTTACTGTGAACATGGACCCAAGGCTTGTGGGTTCAAGTCCCGGCACGAGCACTCCTCAAATTTTTTTCTTCATTTTTTCCCATTTTGTCAGCTTATTATGCACTTTTAGATAATCTGAATACCTTAAATTCCATTTTTTACTTAAAAAAATTTTTCTTCCCTTTATTAGCTCACCTGAGCCATAGGCTCAAAGTGAGCTATTGTCATAGCGTGGCGTCCGTCGTCCGTCGTCGTCCGTCGTCGTCCGTCGTCGTCCGTCGTCCGTCGTAAACTTTTCAACATTTTCGACTTCTTCTCCAGAACCACTGAAAAGATTTTCATGAAACTTGGTAGGAATGAAGTACTCATGGTCCCCTACAAGTGTTGTTGTTTTTCGTCCGGATCCATCAACAGGTGGCGCCACCAGAGGCAAAAGTAGGTCACAGGGGGTACCCTCCTTTGACAAACTTCTTCTTCAGAACGGAGGCACGTATCGACAAACCGAAAGCATCAGGATGAACTAGAGAGATGTCTTAAGAAGTGTTGTTATTTTTGGTTCCACTCGGAAGTCAAATTTTTGACGCGTTTTTGACGTCTTTTCGGACTTCGTCAGAAATGCACATTTTTGCACTATTTCTTTAAATAACTCAATAAGTGTATGATTTTACACATTCATTTACTGCATATTTATCATATTTAAGTTACTTAATGCTTTGATAAGTATTTTATTCTAAAATTTAGATTTTTTGATTTTTTATTAATTTTTTTCTTATGTGAAAAGGAAGGGGGGGGGGGGGTGATTTTCATACATATTCAACTTCTTCTCCAGAACCACTGAAAAGATTTTCATGAAACTTGGTAGGAATGAAGTACTCATGGTCCCCTACAAGTGATGTTGTTTTTCGTCCAAATCCATCAACAGGTGGCGCCACCAGAGGCAAAAGTAGGTCACAGGGGGTACCCTCCTTTGACAAACTTCTTCTTCAGAACGAAAGCACGTATCGACAAACTGAAAGCATCAGAATGATCTAGAGAGATGTCTTAAGAAGTGTTGTTGTTTTTGGTTCCACTCGGAAGTCAAATTTTTGACGCGTTTTTGACGTCTTTTCGGACTCTGTCGGAAATGCACATTTTTGCACTATTTCTTTAAATAACTCAATATGTGTATGGTTTTACACATTCATTTACTACAAATTCATCACATTTAAGTTACTTAATGCTTTGATATGTATTTCATACTGAAATTTTAATTTTTTGATTTTTTAGCTCACCTCGACGAAGTTGAGTGAGCTTATGCTATAACCCCATGCGTCCGCGTCCGCGTCCGCGTCCTCGTCCGCGTCCGCGTCCGTGTCCGCGTCCGTGTCCGCGTCCGCGTCCGGTTAAGAAGTTAGGGGTAGCTCAGTATCTGACAAAGTACTAATGTTACAGTAACCAAACTTGCACAAGTGATTCATCTTTGGATGCTGAGGTGAACCCATGCATCGGATGCAGCATCTGACCTACATTTTTCGCTTGAGTGACTTGGTTAAGAAGTTTTGGGTAGCTCAGTATCTGACAAAGTACTAATGCTACAGTAACCAAACTGGCACAAGTGATTCATCTTTGGATGCTGAGGTGAACCCATGCATCGTATGCAGCATCTGACCCACATTTTCCGCTTGAGTGACTTGGTTAAGAAGTTTGGGGTAGCTCAGTATCTGACAAAGTACTGATGCTACAGTAACCAAACTTACACAAGTGATTCATCTTTGGATGCTGAGGTGAACCCATGCATCGGATGCAGCATCTGACCTACATTTTCCGCTTGAGTGACTTGGTTAAGAAGTTTGGGGTAGCTCAATATCTGACAAAGTACTGATGCTACAGTAACCAAACTTGCACAAGTGATTTATCTTTGGATGCTGAGGTGAACCCATGCATCGGATGCAGCATCTGACCTATATTTTCCGCTTGAGTGATTTGGATAAGAAGTTTGGGGTAGCTCAGTATCTGACAAAGTACTAATGCTACAGTAACCAAACTTGCACAAGTGATTCATCTTTGGATGCCGAGATGGACCCATGCATCGGATGCAGCATCTGACCTACTTTTTCCACTTGAGTGATTTCACTTTTAAAAGCCAATATTGAGCAAAGTATAAGTGCTACATGTACCAAACTTGCATATTGGATGTATCTTTGATCAAACTTTCATAAAATGACCTTGACCTACTTTTTCCGCTTGAGTGATTTTGCCTTTAAAAGCCAATATTGAGCAAAGTATAAGTGCTAGATGTTCCAAACTTGCATATTAGATGTATCTTTGATCAAACTTTCATAAAATGACCTCGACCTACTTTTTCCGCTTGAGTGATTTTGCCTTTAAAAGCCACTATTGAGCAAAGTATAAGTGATACATGTACCAAACTTGCATATTGGATATATCTTTGATCAATCTTTCATAAAATGACCTTGACCTACTTTTTCCGCTTGAGTGATTTTGCCTTTAAAAGCCAATATTGAGCAAAGTATAAGTGCTAGATGTTCCAAACTTGCATATTAGATGTATCTTTGATCAAACTTTCATAAAATGACCTCGACCTTCTTTTTCCGCTTGAGTGATTTTGCCTTTAAAAGCCAATATTGAGCAAAGTATAAGTGATACATGTACCAAACTTGCATATTGGATCTATCTTTGATCAATCTTTCATAAAATGACCTTGACCTACTTTTTCCGCTTGAGTGATTTTGCTCTATAAAGCCAATATTGAGCAAAGTATAACTGCTAGATGTTCCAAACTTGCATATTAGATGTATCTTTGATCAAACTTTCATAAAATGACCTCGACCTACTTTTTCTGCTTGAGTGGTTTTGCCTTTAAAAGCCAATATACATGTACTAAGAAATATGTTTGAATTGAATTTTGCTGTCACGAGGTGAGCTTCGTAATCTGTGATTACCTATGTTTATGAATTATTTTCTTATGTGAAAAGGAAAGGGGGGGGGGGGGTGATTTTCATACATATTCAACTTCTTCTCCAGAACTGCTGAACAGATTTTTATGAGTATTTTTTCAATCATGAATAGATATAATTACTGTGAACATGGACCCAAGGCTTGTAAGTTCAAGTTCTGGTACCCTGGTAACTTTAGTTTCGTATAAGTTGGTACATGTTCATGTATGCAAGAGTTGTCTTTCTTTAATATAGATTTATGTTTTTGAGGTTTAAATTTTTGGATTATCGATTCATTTGAATGTTATATATTTTGAATTATTAAATAGGTATGGAAAAGGAAACTAAATTATTTTAAAAAGATGAATAAGTATTTTCAAATTTATCTTGTGAAGACTTAGATATACAACTATGAAATTACAATATTGAGAGCAGCTCAAAATATTAATGTAAGAACAGATCAATGTTATCAATAACACAGTGAAAGGATGGGGAGGGGGTCTGTTATTTTGCTTTAGCTTCTGTATAACTATCTCTCTCGGGTTACTTAGATTACTCAAGAAGAAGGGGGGATGATTTTCATACATATTCAACTTCTTCTCCAGAACCACTGAACAGATTTTCGTTAAACTTGGTAGGAAAGAAGAAATCATGGTCCCCTACAAGTATTGTTGTTTTTAGCTCACCTGAGCGAAGCTCAAGTGAGCTATTGTCATAGCGCATCGTCCGTCCGTCCGTCCGACGTAAACTTTTAACATTTTCGATATCTTTTCGGCAACCGCTGCACAGAATTTCACGAAATTTCACAGGAAGCAAGTATTCAATGCCCTCTATCAAATTTGTGTTTTTCAAGCCGATCGGAAATCCAAGATGGCTGCCACAGGCTCTGATTGGCTGACACATTTTTGACTTCTCTTCTGAAACTGCGTCACAGAATTTCATGAAACTTCACAGGAAGCAAGTACTCAATGCCCTCTACCAAGTTTGTGTTTTTTGAGCCGATCGGAAATCCAAGATGGCCGCCACAGGCTCTGATTGGCTGACACATTTTTGACTTCTCCTCCGAAACTGCTGCACAGAATTTCATGAAACTTCACAGGAAGCAAGTACTCAATGCCTTCTACCAAGTTTGTGTTTTTGGAGCCGATTGGAAATCCAAGATGGCCGCCACAGGCTCTAATTGGCTGACACATTCTCGACTTCTCCTCTGAAACCGCTGCACAGAATTTCATGAAACTTCACGGGAAGCAACTACTCAATGCCCTCTACCAGATTGTGTTTTTCAAGCCAATCGGAAATCCAAGATGGCTGCCACAGGCTCTGATTGGCTGACACATTTTCAACTTCTCTTCTATAACCACTGCACAGAATATCATGAAACTTCACAGGAAGCAAGTACTCAATGCCCTCTACTAAGTTTGTGTTTTTCGAGCCAATCGGAAATCCAAGATGGCTGCCACAGACTCTGATTGACTGACACATTTTCGACTTCTCCTCTCAAAGGGCTGCATAGAATTTCACAAACCTTCACAGGAAGCAAGTACTGATTGCTCTCTACCAAGTTTGTGTTTTTCGAGCTGATCAGAAATCCAAGATGGCCGCCACAGGCTCTGATTGGCTGACAAATTTTCGACTTCTCCTCTGAAACCGCTGCGCAGAATTTCATGAAACTTCACAGGAAGCAAGTACTCATACCCTCTATCAAGTTTGCGTTTTTGGAGCCTATCGGAAATTCAAGATGGCCGCCACAGGCTCTGATTGGCTGACACATTTTCAACTTCTCCTCTAAAACTGCTTCACAGAATTTCTTGAAACTTCACAGGACACAAGTACTAATTGCCCTCTACTTAGTTTGTGTTTTTCGAGCCGATTGGAAATCCAAGATGTCCTCTATAGGCTCTATTTGAATGACACATTTTTGACCTATCCTCTTAAACTACTGCACAGAATGTCACTGAACTTTACAGGAAGTAACTTGTACACCTTGTCCTTCTCAAAGCTTCACTAAAAGCGATTTCCTTCAGGTCTTGACTTTGATTGAAAACATACATACAGTCTCCTCAGGTGAGCGATGTGGCCCCCTTGGGCCTCTTGTTTAACAATTCTCTCAACTTGTCGTTCTTGACTATACTAAGGTCACCAGTAATAACGTGTCCACAAGGAGAGTAGTTGAAATCCGATGAAGAACATTCGCAGGGAAGTGGATGTAGTGAGGGATTATTTAAATCAATACACTGCAGGAATCGTTTGTAATTGTAAATTTTAGATGCAACTGTTGGTGTGTAGCTATAGGAAATACAAGGAGTTTCTTTTCTTTTGAAATATGGTGAGATTTTTTCTGTGACAGTTTTGTGATTCAAAATTTGACCAAGATTCAAGTTATCAATACCTTTGTTTGCAAATCTTACTTTAATGAAAGGGCGGTTTGTTTTCTCCTCTGATTTATCTGATCTAACTGCTTGAAATAAACGAAAAGTAGAAATGTCCAAGATGACTCCTTGTAGTCTGTATTCTGGGGAACGTGTATCGGTATATGCGAGGTCCTTCGTATAATCGTGGATTTCGTGTAACTTCCGTAAAGGAACAGAGTATCATTTGGTACGAATATAATGCAGGCCTAGAGGCTCATTCAAAAATGGAACCAAGTCATCGAAGAAGAAACTATGTATCTCAGGCCTATTATATTTTCGAATGCCATGACTTCGAGGTCTTCTTTGTGATCTGTTGAATAAGCTAGTCACATTTACCGATTGACAACCGGGACTTGTTAAGTTTCCTATAGTGCTGATGTTATCGTTGCACCCATAGGGCGCTGCAGTGTTAAGATTTTTTATCCAGAACTCTTCTCTGTTGCGACGGAGAGGTGTGCTCAAATTGGGATTGTTTGTGGGGTGATATATTTTCTCCAGGATTCTGACTCTCATAGATAAAACAGAATGATCCGCCTGGTCAAAATGTCGATAAAGGAGTTGACTTCCTTTATTATTTATTTTTGACCGGTGTCCTGACATTCTTTTTCGGAGCTGGCCTTTGGTTTCGCCCACATAAATCAATCCACAAAGTGAGCACTCTATTCCGTACACGACATTAGATGTCATGCAGTTAAGGTTTTCAAAACTATGCGTGTTAAATGTTTGTTTTGTGAGATTACTTGAGAATGAAGTGTCTGTTATTAGGATGTTACAAGTTTTGCAATTCTTCATGCCACACTTAGAAATTGAGCAATCGCTTGGTGAAAATAGGTGCTCTTTTAGTATATCGACCACTTCAATCTTACAGGGCTTGATTTTAATATACCCATCTGCATGTTTATACCAAAACTCATGGTTGTTACTAACTACAAATGTTTCATCTCTAATGTCGTGTAAGGTAATTCTAGGGACACCTAAGTTACCTGTTGCGTGTGTGTCCGTAGACGCAACAGGTTGGGGCCTTTTTATAGTGGGCGACGCCCCAGCCACTTTGTAGGTCTCTTGAGTTCTATCCATTTAAGCAAAAGACTGCTCGACAAGTGCCCTCGGGGACAATTTGTCCACCAGCAGTGACACATGAACAGTGGTAAAAATGAGAAATATGGATAATGACCATATCCCTGTCTACAGTACAAAATCGATAATTCAGAAAATCAGAAACCGAAGGCATACAAAATCAGGATAAAACAGGAACCAAAGCAAACAAAAACAAAAACCTCCACCATATGAAAAGAAGCGAACTCCCGATATGAGAGTGAGACCAGGTGCCCAGGAAGAGTAAGCATCTCCTGCTTGCATGCAACACCCGTCGCTTCAATTCGGTAGAACTGTCACATCCGGTTACTTCCATTTTGGAAGATATAGAGTACAATCTTTGGTTGGATGGTTCAAATGGTCTATGACAGAATATCATCCACCATTCTGGATAGTGGGACATCATAGTGTATGACGAGTTCCCCATATCGACCGTAGAACTTCCTCAGTGACGATGTTAGTCGGTCACAAACATATCCCTGACTCAGAAGCTTATCTGAAAGACGCCTAGCTCTCAGAACAAAATCCGTATATTTGGTACTTGCTCTGGTAAGCGTATCAACTGAGATATAAACACGCCATAAGCAGGCGATGAAGGGATGTTGCTACTCAGAAAAGGAAAGTTCGTAATGCTGAAATTGAAGTCGTCACGTTTGTCATAGAGTGAGGTGTTCATGTGACCATCAGTGTCGTAGGACAACATTATGTCCAAATAGGATGCTGAATTATTTGTCTCTGTAGTTTCTTTGACTTCAAGCTCCGAAGGATAGATACTGCTCAGGTAATCCGCGAATTTTGGATTATTGATGGACAACACATCGTCTATGTATCTGTAAGTGAAGTTAAAGTCAGAAGCTAAGTATCTTTTCCCTTCAGAGACCAACGATTGAATGAATTCAGCTTCGTACGAGTAAAGGAAAATGTCGGCTAGGAGTGGGGCACAATTGGTCCCCATTGGAATTCCGACAATTTGCTGGAAGACCTTTCCTCCAAACACCACAAAAATGTTGTCGATCAGAAAGTTTAACATCTGAATAATGTCTGTTTCAGTGTACTTATTTTCAGAATCTGACTTTTCTTTTACAAAGTAGGTTTTGTCATAGTTAACAACAATAAATTTGTATTTGCGATTACCGTTCTTACTTGTAAACGCATTACTTATAATTTTTGCGAGTCTTTTTTTCAATTTAGAATGTGGAATTGTAGTGTAAAGTGTCGAAAAATCAAAGGCTTTGATCGAATGGACTCTACTAAAATGAGTGGATTTCAGATGTTCTAAAAGTTCCTTTCCTTAAAGTGGAAGATGTTCTAAAAGTTCCTTTCCTTAAAAAATGAGTGGATTTCAGATGTTCTAAAAGTTCCTTTCCTTAAACCGCCCTTTCATTAAAGTAAGATTTGCAAACAAAGGTATTGATAACTTGAATGTTTTAAAATTAATTTTTGTGATATTGGGCACTATTCTCTGTTTTTCTGGACGATTCTTGATTTTCACTTCGTTTAGAAAAATATTTTGGAGAATTTTCGAAAACAGAGGAATCTAAGAGAGCATCATTCAAATTCAAATATCATGACAAATATGGTTAATGACCATATCCCTGTATACAGCACAAAAGCGATAATTCAGAAAATCAGAAACCGAAGGCATAAAAATCAGGATAAAACAGGAACCAAAACAAACAAACAAAAACCTCCATCATATGAAAAGAAGCGAATAAAAAGAATCAAAAAGGACACGTTTTTTGTAAATATTAATTGAGAGGTTGTGATTTCAGACCTATAAACTAAAATAAATCAAACAGATTATGACAGAGTATGTATATTATCTTGCGATTCCATTTGAAAGTTATGTAATTTCATGGATAACAAGATAATGTCATTGTCCACGGTCAAATTTTTATGTTGAAATCGGAATGGGGCAACGTCAAATATATCAGTCAAGACCCCATGACACATTGTTGGCATAGGAAAAACCGGTTCATAGCTGTATATAATTGAAGCAAATGTCGATAAAGACTTAGTCGTGCTGTTTAGGATTGCTTCCAATAATTTGAAGAAAAAGAAGTAATCTGGGGTGAGTTTTCAAATTATATTCTATTGTAAATTGTACATCATAATTTGTATTTAGAATACCTCATCTTTTCTTTTAATGTTTCATTGACATAAAGAATAAGCTATTGATGCTAATGAATTTGGAGATGTTAAACATTTAAAAGGATTTGTCATATGCTGCTCTGCCTATGATCTCTTTATCATTTTGGGTTCGTCTTAGCTCATTTGTTAAACTGTTTTGTGTTTTACTGGTCTTATCATCTCATTGAACTGTAAATTATATGGTCGATATTAGATGAAGGTACATGTATAATGGTAGACAGATTCTTCTGTATAAAAGTTGTCTGCACATGTAATCAAGTCCGATCAGCTTCGGTTGATAGTTTCTTCAAACGAATCCTTAAATCACTGTTCACCAAAATGTCTCCAAATTTCAGAAAAGTAGGTCCTGTAGCATCATATTCCACCCATCCTGCTACGTCTTTCGGTATTTTTGGACATATCTTTTTTTTGGACATAATAATTTTCATACTTTTTGGCCATATTACATTGTTTAGACTGATGATCACTGACGAGGGTTTAGTACCCGAAACGTGCATGTCTGGTCCATGTTGTAAATTTATCAGGTTTTAAATGATGCTATTGAATTTAAAGACGTTTAACATTGCATAGTCTTTGGCAATATTTCATTGTTAAGATTGAGGATCACTGACAAGGGTTAAATACCCCAAAGGTGCATGTCTGATCCATGTTGCAAATGTATCTCTCCTTAAATGATGCTATGAATTTGAAGACATGTTACATTAAAAAAAGTAGAGTTGTGGCTCTGGCAATACATGTACCACGAAATTGCTAGATCTAAACGATACAGAGAATTATGAGTCGGATCCCCTCCTTTCTTCTACAGTTTAAAGTCTGTTTTTTTATCACTTTAATGAGGAGAAAAATTAAAGGCAAATATCGTATGAGAATTACAGAAACGCACCTGTTCTTTTATTCTTCGTTTTTATTTTGATTGTTTTTGGTACAGTTCTATTTGAAAAAAAACTATTTGAGCCAAATTATTCTTAGGTAATAATTATTACTGGAAACCAACATTTAACCAAGGAAAGTTACGGAACAAAGTAGATGTTTTACTGCCTGCTTGGAGGAGTTGGAGACATAACCAATCATATAGTATAGCTTTATAATTGATGAAGTACAGAGAAGTTCAGGACCATAAAGCGTTCTTCTAATGACTTCTGTTCCGAAAGTATTGATGGAATTGTTCTGGTAGAATTTAGTTAATCAAGCCTAAAAATAAGGTCTCTATAGTCCCAGAAATACATCGTACATAGAAGTCTTAGACATAACCGAGTTTTATTGGTAGTACAGTAGTGTAGTAATTTTTCATGTAAATACCAATATATACACACATATAAAGTAATTTTGCATTTTTAAAACCTTAATCATAAAAAATACTTTTTAAGATTGATCATTTAAACTTCTGGGTTAGTATTTTGTTCTAAGAGGTACACGGCTTTCAGTAAAGCTTCTGAGTCTAGGATACATTTGTGACCGACTAACATTGTCACTGAGGAAGTTCTATGGTCGATATGGGAAATGGTAGCACGCTATGACGTCCTCTTGTTCAGAGTCATAAATGGTATTCATTATGACATGACATACCAATTTATACGTTTTTCTTCTTTTATGGGAGTTACCGATTGTGACAGAATTGAAGTGGCGGGTGTTGCATATAAGTAGGAGATGCTTACTCTTCCATGGCAGGGAGTTCACTTCTCATAGTATGATAGATTTTTTTTAATTTCTGTTCCTTTTCTTTCGTTCTTGTTTTATCCTGGTTTTGTATGCCCTTGGTTAGATGATTTTTCGATTTACGATTTGTACTTCCTGATAGGGATATGTTTCTTTTTCCATATTTGTCATTGCTATTGATGGACTGTTAGTGCATTCCAAATAGTATCATACGCCTAGTTTCACAGCGCTCCTGCATGCACATGAAATATATTTGCAAATTTTATGTAACAAATGTTATTATACCCTTATCAGTATCTCTATATTAAATCTAAGTAGGAAAGAATAGCGATAAATTTGGAATATTTGAACAGGCAGTCAATAGTTACATCAATATTGACCCTAGGGCAATTGTTAAAAAATATTTACCTATAAAATGGTAAATCGTTTGTGACGTAACGTCATTGATGACGTTATAATCTCTACCTATTTCTCCGCGCTCTTTCTCCTATTTCTCCGCGCTCTTTCTCTTACAGACGAAAATGAATGTAAACACGCTGGACAACTAGGTTCGTTGTTGCAGTATTGAAGTAAGGTATAACAATACAATTATTGACCGGGAAATCAGACAATTGAGTTAAAGAAGATCCTGACGATAATCTCGACAGCACTCACAATAGAGCACAAAAGTAAGCATCGACGGACCCCTAGCAAGCTAGAGGTGGGACCAGGTGCCCGGGAGGAGTAAGCATCCCCTGTTGGTTAGCCGCACCCGCCGTCGATGCTTAAGCACGAAAATGAAAACAATATATAAACTTCATGCACTGTCTGACGTTATGTCTATATAGAAAGTGCTATGGCGACAATGTCAGGGAAATATATTAAATCTAAGTAGGAAAAAATATAAAACATATAATTTGTATAAACATATAATATAAAACATATAATATAAAACATATAATTTTTTATAAAACATATAATTTGTTAGACCTTCAGACAAAAAAAATAGCATCGGGCAATATTTTGTCTCCCTGTCCAACAAATCATATATTGCCCTCATTCCCAGTCAATAATTGTATATTATATACTGTTCTAAGATTGAGGACGACTAAGCTCTGTCCTTAGTATTTCTAAATGCCAATCGGAATCTTCGTTTCGTTTCTCCGTTTCTTCGTTTTCCGTCACCTGATGTTAAGAAGTGTGTTTAAAATTACTTCTTTCCAGCTCTGTCGCCTGAAAGAAGCTTTGTTTTGACCCTTTATCAATTTGACATCATAGATATTATTTTGCTATTTCGAAAATTTGTCAGTCCATTCAAAACTATCACCGAAATTAAAGAAGGTTAACATCTTAGCACCATCCTTCCAATGATATTTTGAACATAGATTTTATTTGGATATGCTACTGAATCGACCCTACAGGAAATATGGAGCCGCGCACACTCTGTAAAGTAAATGTACAAATATAAATTCAAAAAATAAAAGATTGCGCAACTGAAATTATTCTTGGTGGCTCTGCTGGAAGCATCACTGATGAGAATTTTAATATTCGAAACACGTGTCTGGTGCAGAAAAATTGGTTTGGAATTTTCTTCATGAAGGTAAAGACTTGGAACGCTTCCGTATTATTAAGAATAAGAATGGAAATTAAATAAGTCGAATTTCTGCTGTTTCGGTCTTGACCATTACTGACCAGGCATTATTTGTTGATATTCGCATAATTATATGTTCCTAAAACTATATAGAAATATTTAAGTATTGATAATTCTGTACTTCAAAATTATTCCCGCTCTCATTCGCCGAGCATAGTTCGTGTGACCAGTCATTGTGACATCGTATTGACTTGTAATAAGTGATTAAATAAGGTACCGCAGAAACTCTTACTTCCGGTTTACCAAAGAATGTCGAAACGCTATAAGGTAAACGACATCACGGACGCTCTACTGTAGCTGTACAATTGAACCAATATTATACATTTAAAATTAAGAAGAATTTTGCCTTTGAAATCTCCTCAATTTCAAACTTTTAGTAGATATGTTACGATGACTTTGGTCTCGTCGGTTTATGTGTAGTCTTTTGTGTTTGATGTTTAAATGTCGTGTGTCTCTTTTCCGTCTCGTGCTGTACTCGTCTTTTGTGTTTTTGCATCGGGTGTTTTGATGTTTTACTGTTGATGCTGCAACGGGGTCTTGTTGGAGATCTCCTCCCTCCTTTTTGTACTTTTGTATTGCATCGACAGAATACAACCAGTATTTGATTCCACGCAGACAAAATACATGTTTTGAATTTCTATTTTCCAATTTTCGAATTTTATGGGAAAAAAGGTATAACGTGCAGCGGCTTTATTTATTAATTTAAGAAAGAATCTTATATTCTTTATGCAAATGCATCAACAGAAAAAATATAATATTTATTTCTTATTATCCTCTATTTATGGAAAATGGACTGTTTTCTTGAATCTAATTACAATAATTCCCTGCACTATATTTCGTAAGTTTGGGGTCGCGCAGTGATACAACTGCCTAACAAAGACCAAAACAAGTTATTGCAGCCGCCATGATTCAAACAGCGAACATTCGTCTCTATAAATCTTTTGAATAACGGCCAAATTGAGGAAATCCTACTTCATAGGAAAATTTTCAGTAAGTAGAAAAGAATTTTCACCCTTGAAATGTTAAGCAAAAATCAACATATCGTATTTTCAAACACGAGCTGATACGTGTTTTAGGGAATCCCCCGTTCGAAAAATAGTGCTATAAATGGACTTCCGTGAAAAAATTAGTTGATCGATGTATCCACAAAATTTCTCAAACAATCAGAATCTTCGTTTCTAGGGAATAAGAATGGAAATTAAATGATTTGCATTTCAAATTTGTGCGGCTCGGCATTAATACATTTGAGCGGTGCCGCCCTCAGTTGAGAATATGTTAGCGCGATGGACTACGAACCCATAGGTCACCGGTCATTGCAAAACCCTAAACGGCAGCTCTGCCTGAATACTCCCAAGTAAGTTGAGAATGCTCTGGACTGTACTGGTTTCGCCAGGGAGGTAATTGTAAGACTATAAACCCCTACCTTTTCCCACTTTTACATATCAATACATGTATGGAAATTTAAGCATTAATAAGATGAAACAGACGAGCTTAAGAATCAGAAATCACAATAGTGGTCGCACGAGAAAGAGTGAAAAATTCAACTTTATTTTTCTGATGTGTCGTAGGGCACGAAAACAATAAAGAATCTGAATCTGAATTTCGCTCAATTTTTTTTAGAATTTCTAGTTTCACTAGTAATATTTTATTCAAGGTGTTGATGATTCAGCGTTAAATTAACCTCATTATCGCGATCGATATGTTTCATTACTCTGAGAGGTACATTATGTGATTGTAAACATAAGTG
Source organism: Pinctada fucata (assembly GCA_028142955.1). Classification (NCBI taxonomy): domain Eukaryota; kingdom Metazoa; phylum Mollusca; class Bivalvia; order Pterioida; family Pteriidae; genus Pinctada; species Pinctada fucata. Next base: position 45,958,434 of record AP027114.1, on the reverse strand, counting down.
CACCGATGTTATACATATGCAATCATAGAGGTCTTAACTAGTATACATTACGTATGAGCATATGATTTATACGTGACCTACACTAAGAAAATTATATTGTAACTCTTACAAAGCGACATTTACGGCATGAAATTATTTTCATTCTCACCTTTTGACGTTTTTCTCCGAAAAGTAAATAACTTTTATGGTAGATATTATTTTTCGGTCGCTAAAAGTACGGACAAATTACTCCTTCCTGACGTGCGAAATGTCATAAGTAAGATAAAATAAGACATTAAAACAATTCTGAGAACTGTTTCTACTATATCATAAGAATTCTGGAGAAAAGAATGGAAAATGAGCAAAATAATGATATTCTGTGGTGATGGTTTTTATCATTTGTATATTTTTGCACTTTATCAGAATTTCATGAAATAATAACATAAATAAAGTACGAGTTTAAAAAAAGAGATTACAAGAATGCATAAAGAGTTTTATTCTTAAATGATCTATATCGTAAAGAAAAGAAAGGAGGGGATCTCCAACAACACCTAGTTGCAGCATCAACAGCAACCTCCCAAAACACCCACTGTAAAACACAAAAATGACACGCACAGAAAGAGACGCAGTAGTACAATGAACGTCAAATCACAGAAAAACATAAAACACAAATGACTACACATAAACCAACGAGACCAATGGGCAAACGGTGCCGACTTAGGACGGCCATCTGCCTCGTCAGTAGCAGACGGTGTGGTTATCCTGGATTACGTGCGCACAACCCTCCCACTATTCCGATTACCCAGAGGTCTCGAAGAACGTACAATTGTGGTGTAAAACAACCTCCTCACTGTCAGATGACCACACACAAACAAGACCGCAAGACGCAGGGGCCCAAGCAACACAGATGAATATGTAAATTGATATAAAAAGAGGGGATGCATAATACGACCTGTGCTCTGCCGGCTGTAGCGAGCTAATGTATGTTATCACCCGAGGAGTCCGACTGACATTCAGAGAGGACAGGTGGTCGGGGCCTTGTCTTCTCTAAAGAGGTTTGGACAGGGCCCGTCATGGAGTCCCGTCGTCACAGTCAGTCAGCGTGCAAGTATTAAGGATGCGCTGGTACAAGACTGTAGATTGGTCAAGTACCAAGCCTAGTGTCCGTCTGGTGACATTAGGATCATATCCACGGTATAAGAGGCGTTTGATGATTCTGACGCATTTTCGATAGTAATTCTGTCTACCTTTGATCCTTCTAATTTTGTTGATCATGTCACCATAAAATGCAGGTTGCGAAATACCCAAAGTAATATACTCTGTTGCTTGTATGGGTCCGAATTTCAAAAGTAGTTGACAATAATTTTTGTAAAATTTCCAGAATGTCTTGATAAGTTTGTGAAAGCGAAAACCTTGACCTAAAAGAAAGATGTAGCTAAGGCAGTTATATGCATGATTTAAGTTAGTAATTTTTCGTTTAAATATATTTTTTGTTCTTTCAAGTTGTTTGCTTGTGTTGTCATTTTTGCTTGGTGCTTGGGCCTCTACGTTATGCTGTCTTGTTTGTATGATCATCTTACAGCGAGTAAGATACTTTACACCACTATTGTGCGTTTTTCGAGACTTCTGAGTAACTGGGTAATTTCCGAAAATTGGTAGGGTTATGCGCACATAATTACACCATTTGCTTCAGGCTTAGCAGATGAACGTTTTCAGTCGGCACCGGTTGCCCGTTGGTCACGTTGGTTTACATGTTTATGCAGTCTTTTGTATTTGAAGTTTCTATGTTGAGTTTTGGTGTTCCTTGTCCCTTTAGCATCTCTTGCTGTGCACGTTTGCTCTGTGTTTTTGCATGGCGTGTTTTGGTGTTTTGCTGTGGATGCTACAACCGCGTTTTGTTGGAGATCCCCTCCTTTCTCTTATTTTTTACAATTCTGTTGTGTGTGTCGATGCGTTGTCATTTGGGCGTCTTTCCCCGTATTTATAATAATCTCCCTTGAACATTTATTGACAAATGTCATTATGCGATAACATCAACTGTCAAAACATGACAACTCCTTATTAGTAAAGTGACATATGCGTAGTGTTGAAATGAAAATAAGGTCCCTGCTACATGTACCACAAAAGTAGGTCAAGGAGGAAATAGCTGTGCCAGCTGATATCATTCAGAAAATATCAAAGAATCTTAAATGAGTTTCGGTACAATTTTGGACATAATAATTTTCACACTCTTTGGCAATATTACATTGTTTAGATTGAGGATCACTGATGAGGGTTAAGTACCCGAAACGTGCATGTCTGTTCCATGCTGAAATTTTATCTGTTCTAAAATGATGCTATAGAATTGAAGACGTTTTTAAAACATCCTATTACATACGGTATTTTTTAAACGAGTTTTGTGATTTTACATCCTCGAGTCTAGGCAGCATGATAAAGATCACTCATTGGTTGAACTTTATTTTGTGATTTGATCATATAACATTGAAATTTCTGAATGTCGACTTCAATTCTTGCTACGGACTCACCAACGTTGCCGTTTCTCTTGTAGGATATCTGTGAAGTGCGAAACGAAACAAAAGCGAAACGACCCCCCCCCAAAAAAAAACGAAATAGAGATTATCTGTTGTGATGTTATTAACAAAATTGAGCTTTTTTAAAACAACTTTTCAATTAATGTGTCCAAAGTTTTGTGTTGAAATGACATCATCTTATCGAAAATTGGGAATATAACATGAAGAATTTAGTTATTATTCGTAAAATTGTCGAATTCAAAACAAAGTAAATATAAAGGATATAAGGACATAGATCCAATTTAAATGGAGCTGACATACATGGAGAAAGAAGAGCATATCCTGTTTGATATTTTCTTTTTCTAACTTGACAAGTTTTCATGGAATTTGCATGCAATCAGGAGACACTGACTCTCCCTGGGCACCTGGTCTCACTTCGGAATGTTATTCATTCCGAGGTTCGCAACCGTTCCAATGGGAATTCTAATATTTAGCCTTGCCTTCTCGACATTGAGACTGAACAACTGATAGGTACTTCTTTGGTGTTTATTACTTTCGATTCCGTGGTCGATGAGCGGAAATCACCCATGAGTTCAGATAATAAGAGAGATAAATTAAAATAAGTTTTAAGTTTCCCTTGTGGTCCTACATTCTTAGATACTATACTTTGCATAAGATATGTAACATTAATCATTTTTATACATTTAAAACAAATTGTCAGCCTGATGATTGTGATTTTTGGAATCAATAATTTCGGCTTTTGCGTTCGACTTTCACTCACTGATTACATAATGAAGAAAGAATTATCTTTGATTGTAAAACAAACAACAAGAGAAGCCTCGACATTGTAAACCGATTTTTTTCCTGCCTTTTATTAGCTGCCAGAAAATTAAAAATTTTCCTTATAATGTCACCAAAAACATTGCTAGAAACTAATGCATGACCTTATCACTTTAATATCACGAAATGAAAGAGACAGTAATAGAACCATCAATTTCCTTGTTATATTAAACGTATTTCTAAATTCAATGTGCCACCTTTTCAGTGTCACCTTTTACGTTTTATGTACTTTAACAGAAACATCAAAAGTATCAATCTGTTAGTCAGTCTCAAAGTCGAGAAGGCAAGGCAAAAATCACCTCGGAATGAATAACATTCCGAAGTGAGACCCGAAAATAAATTCACAAAATGTTATTTCTCTATGGTTCGTTCTTTGCTTGTTTCTATAATGTGTCTTCTTCAGAATTAATTTATTCAAAAATCTAACACAGGAAGTTGTCGGTCAAAAAATGCTTGATGAACATTTATCTCAGTGTCACAATTCCTGCTTAAAGAAGTACCACTCCTTTTTTCACAACTTATGTAAGGAGGAATGACGAAGTTTTGAAGTCATACCCTTACATATTAATAGTGCAAATAATTCATCAACGAAAAAAAAAGAAGAAAAAATAAACTAAGAAAACCGCAATGAGTAAAAGAAGATCCTGACGATAATCTCAACAGCACTCACAAAAGAGCACCAAATTGAGCATCGACGAACCCCTAGCAAGCTAGAGGTGGGACCAGGTGCCCGGGAGGAGTGAGCATCCCCTGTTGGCTAGCCGCACCCGCCGTCGATGTTCATGCACGAAAATGAAAAGAATATATAAAATGCATGCACTGTCCGAGGCCACGTCTATATAGAAAGTGCTATGGCGACAATGTCAGGGAAAAATATTCAAAACACTTACTGTCAAACCCCTCGCGGGGAACTTTTTTACGAGCTCCACACGGCAAAGGGCATAAGTGTGACACAAATGAGTAAAAGAAGATCCTGACGATAATCTCAACAGCACTCACAATAAAGCACCAAATTGAGAATCGACGAACCCCTAGCAAGCTAGAGGTGGGACCAGGTGCCCGGGAGGAGTAATGACAAATATGGATAATGACCATATCCCTGTCTACAGTACAAAATCGATAATTCAGAAAATCAGAAACCGAAGGCATACAAAATCAGGACAAAACAGGAACCAAAGCAAACAAAAACAAAAACCTCCACCATATGAAAAGAAGCGAACTCCCGATATGAGAGTGAGACCAGGTGCCCAGGAAGAGTAAGCATCTCCTGCTTGCATGCAACACCCGTCGCTTCAATTCGGTAGAACTGTCACATCCGGTTACTTCCATTTTGGAAGATATAGAGTACAATCTTTGGTTGGATGGTTCAAATGGTCTATGACAGAATATCATCCACCATTCTGGATAGTGGGACATCATAGTGTATGACGAGTTCCCCATATCGACCGTAGAACTTCCTCAGTGAAGCATCCCATGTTGGCTAGCCGCACCTGCCGTCGATGTTCACGGAATGGCTAACTCTGAAGGCAGGAAAGAAGCCTTCTAGAGAATATGTTCTACCAATTGAGCAATGACATGAAAAATAAAGAAAATATTAATCAAATATTTTGATTTGAAGTAGAAAAGAACATTACAATCTTTGTATGAATATGGTTTATAAGAAATGCAATATCAGTACACGTAAAGAATATTTTGAACTGTTTTTGAAACTATTTTGCAATTTTCTGCTTTGATTTTCTAAAGGTACATGAGAGCAGATTGTAAAATTTTTTACTTTTCTTTGTTTCTCTGAAGGGCTTAAATAGAGATAGCATGTTGACTTTCTATTTCATCGGAACAGAATAAGAACTATTCAAAAATTCATGTAACATTAAATAGATGAGCGTGAAATTCTATAGACATTGAAAATCTCGTCATAAGGACGCCCATGTCTTTAGAAAGGATTTGATTAACAAAGCTAAAAGGATTTTCAAAACATTTCAAAGGTTTTCGTTTTTGAATTCGTATCCTTGACCTTGGAACCTTGGAATTTGATCTACTTCTCAGATAAACTACATAATACGGATTAGAGATGTGCTTAATTAAAGAGCATTTCTACAAAAAAAAAAACAAACCCAGAACGTATTAAGAATGTCCATGACAGCCAGACTTAAAAAAGATTCTATTATATAATTTTCCTACAAATTATAAATGTTAATATTGAAACATACTTTTTCTACATGCAAAGTTTCATCATTTTTTTACCGACAGTTTTGAAGTTACGAAGGCACATATATACCATTTGATAGCCACCAAATGGATGGATCGTAAATGTGACGTTAAAATAAACATAAAAACAGTTACAAATCTTCTGTGGTGACAGAAAATTAACAAGTACTGTATTTTTCATCTATATATGATGTGCGCAATTTGATATGTATAGAATTATAAATGATCACTAAGACATTAGAAAGGAATTGTCGAAAGGATAAAAATAAATGTATATTTTTAGAACATCTTTGAGTTGTTAATTTTAATATTATTTAATCAGGATGAAACGTCGATTCTGATTAGCTGGAGCGCGAGTCATTATTTTCATAATGACCGATAATGGAAGATAATGACTCGTTGTGGAATTTGTCCTGATTTCAGTATTTACGATAAAAACTAAGACAATTATTTCATTCGATTTTAAAATTTAAGATACACTTTTCACAAAAAGTGTAATTTATTGTTAAGTTCTTAATTAAAAATTATGTGTTCATATGCTTTTTCAACATTATTTTAATCATATATAGTCTAACAATTTGTTATATGATATAACAAATAAGGACTTGGCTTCGGTAATTATAATGTTATTAAAATGACCCGATGAGATTAGTGATATCGACCTCGGCTTCGGTCAATATTCCAAATCTCATCGGGTTATTATAACGACATAATGACCTCGATCAAGTCAATATTTGTATAATAATAAAGTCCGTTTATCTGATACCCTATCATTTATTTTTCGTAAAAACTTGATATTTTTTTTCTTCATATGTCAAGTTTATTGTTAAGATAAATATATGCCAGAGCAAGCACTAAATATACGGATTTTGTTCTGAGAGCTAGGCGTCTTTCCAGATAAGCTTCTCAGTCAGGGATATGTTTGTGACCGACTAACATTGTCACTGAGGAAGTTCTACGGTCGATATGGGGAACTCGTCATACACTATGATGTCCCACTTTCCAGAATGGTGGATGATATTCTGCCATAGACCATTTGAACCATCCAATCAAAGATTGTACTCTATATCTTCCAAAATGGAAGTTACCGGATGTGACAGTTCTACCGAATTGAAGCGACGGGTGTTGCATGCAAGCAGGAGATGCTTACTCTTCCTGGGCACCTGGTCTCACTCTCATTTCGGGAGTTCGCTTCTTTTCATATGGTGGAGGTTTTTGTTTGTTTGCTTTGGTTCCTGTTTTATCCTGATTTTGTATGCCTTCGGTTTCTGATTTTCTGGGTTATCGATTTTGTGCTGTAAACAGGGATATGGTCATTATCCATATTTGTCATTCCTATTGGAATTTGAGCGTCAGTTTTTAACATCAATTCTCTGTAAGGACCAAAATATTTTGGAAATTGCATGTCTTGGATTTTTATGATTTTCTCTATGAATGGTATGTATAATACCCTGAATACAAAAATAACATTTTTTTGAAAATAAATATTCCGGTTGCCATGGAAACGAGGTCTGTCTATTTATAGCACTAAAAATGGTCAAATAAGTCATCTTTGGTTATTATGTTGCCATGGAAACCATTGTCAGGGTTTATTGGTATAAACAACTTATAATCTTTAAAACCTCTTTTAAATTAACGATTTTGTGAAATTTCTTTCAATTTGCCGAATCTTCTCAAATCAAAATCAGTCAAAAATTGCCATAAATAAGGTCAAAATTAAGGCCTATTTTTGACCGATTTTTACCATTTTTAAGCAAAAATAGCAGAAAATGTCAGGCTGATAACACCATCACTGTTGTCAAAACAAAATAGTTTTCATGTGACAAATATAATCATTGAAAAAATAAGTGGGACCTTGTTTTGTTTTCCTACATTTTGAGGTAAATAATGGTTGCCATGGCATGGTTTCATTTGACACATGATGACTATATCTTTTCAAATTGATTTTTAGCATGGCTAAATAACTTATGTTGCTTAAGTTTTATGTAGGGACAGCAGAAGAAATTATTCTTTATTTGAGCCTTTCAAAAATTTGTCAAGGTCATTGACTCTAAGTTCAAGGTCAATTCAAAATATACGTTCCAATTTCAATGAAATTTGCATTTTTGTTGTTATCTATTGTTACTAAATTTATGCTTGACGGTCATATATTTGTATCAAAAATACTTCTTTCTAAAATTAGGACCGATAGATGGAAAAACATAACAATTTTTAGTTCAGACATTTCTCCTAAAAATAAGCCCCAGAAAAATCATAATAATCTCACATTTTTTTATATGTATGTATGAAATACTAGCTACAAATCAAGGATGTCATTGATTTTGGGATTTTTGCAACTTCGGTCAATAAACAGGGGATGTATCCAAAATCACTATGTATGTGCTTGTTTTACTCAATACCACATGATTTTTGAGTAACTGCCTCTCATATTTTTGAAAAATCACAGAATTTGCCAAATTTTGTGAATTGCATTCAAGATGACCTTGACATTGGGTCCTGTGACCTTGAAAAGTTATAAGGTGATTTTTTAATCTATAATGCTCTTTTATATGCACTGATAAAAAATGCTTAAAAATATATAGGAGACAGCTAAAAAAGTACCAGTAAATTACTCTATGTGTAATAGCACTGAACATAATGTCACCATGATAACCATTTTTATACCCTTTTGAATAAAATTGTGATGAGGTCCCACTCTAATTTTAACATTTCCTAAAAGATCGAGGATTAAACTTTTAAGATAATTGAAATCAAGAAATCAAGTTAGCCTGACATGTCAGATTATTTGCCCTTAAAATTGAGCAAAATCATGTTAAATGAGGAGCGTTTTCGGTCTTAAAAAGGGCCTCTTCAAAACAGGTTTTTGCCTACATTTTGAGCATATTGACAAAAAGAATAGCGGTTAGAAGAATACTTCTTGTGTAGTATTTATACTATGAAAGATATAAAGTGAAAAATTAAGGAAATTTCAGTTGACTGTAATAGCTGTTACCATGGACACGAGACACAAAATGCCATGTTACAATAATGTCGAAGGGTTCCAAATCTCTACCTTCTTGAAGGAAATTCCAAACCAATTTACATGCACCAGACACGTGTTTCGAATATCAAATTCTCATCAATGATGCTTTAAGCGGAGCCACCAAAAATAATTTCAGTAGTATTCTACCGATGAATAAAATTTCAAACATGGTTTCCATGGCAACGAAAACTTAATTTATAGAAAGGAAATTTATTTTTGTCTTAGTACATCATATACACCTTGGAGACATGCTATTTTCACGTGCTATTGAAATTCTTTTGGTCCTTACAGAGAATTGCTATTAAGTTATAGTGATTTTGTAACCCCCCGCTTTTTTTTACATCACCTATGCTGACGCTCTTGCGAAAAACGCGCAAATGTCGCTGTTTCTATTATGACGTCATAATTGATCTAGATGGGATTCTTTCGGATACTGTCCTGGATCCCCTAAATTGATGAAACCCGATGAAAAAAAAAAAAACAAAAAACAACAATTTCGCTTTTTCTCGATCCGGACTGCGTGCAAAAAATGTGCAACATAGAAGCTTTAAATGCCTCAATTTATAATAATGACAAACGAATAATTTCTATGTGACGGTGTGCAAAAATAAAAAAAAAAATCAATAAATAAGAAATGTTTAACTCGTGTGCCAGAGAGAAGCAAAAGTCAAATGCAGATGACTGACCAACGATGGACACCAAAACTAATAATAGGAACAGCAAACGGCATTAAACCTTCTTAGTATGAATGGATCTTCTTTAACTCATTTGTGTCACACTTATGTTCTTTGCCGCGTGGAGGTCGTAAAAAATTCCCCGCGAGGGCTTTGACAGTAAGTGTTTTGAATATTTTCCCTGACATGGTCGCCATCGCACTTTCTATATAGATATAACCTCAGACAGTGCAATGCATGTATTTTATATATTGTTTTATTTTCGTGCATGAACATCGACGGCGGGTGTGGCTTGCCAACAGGTAATGCTTACTCCTCTAGCTTGCTAGGGGTCCGTCGATGCTCAAAGTTGTGCTCTATTGTGAGTGCTGTTGTGATTATCGTCTGGATCTTCTTTAACTCATGACAGACTTGGAAAGTGAGTTTCAAAATGTTATGTGTTGAGTGCTTTTGTCGCCAAGGAAAATGTTTGTTTGTTATAGCGTTGGAGAGAAAGTTATTAATACACTTAATCAATGTTAATTATCTTACTTTGAGCACCATATCTGCATTTCATCAGATAGTGTAATAATCAATTCAGATCGAGAGATCAAAACAAAAAAAAATCAGAAACAAAAAAAGTACTTCATCCTTAAAATTAACCAAAAATGTATACTAAAGATCGAAAAGAAAAAAATCTTTTTGGCACATGCTTTTGAAAGTATAAAGAAATTTGTAAAGAAACTTCTCAAAGCTCCGTCCAAAGTCGACACCGGTTGCCCATTGGTCTCGTCGGTTTATGTGTAGTCTTTTGTGTTTGATGTTACATGTCGTGTGTCTCTTTTCCGTCTCGTGCTGTACTCGTCTTTTGTGTTTTTGCATCGGGTGATTTGGTGTTTTGCTGTTGATGCTGCAACAGGGTCTTGGAGATCTCCTCCCTTCTTTTTCTGAGTCAGGGATATGTTTGTGACCGACTAACATCGTCACTGAGGAAGTTCTACGGTCGATATGGGGAACTCGTCATACGCTATGATGTCACACTCTCCAGAATGGTGGATGATATTCTGTCATCGACCATTTGAACCATCCAACTAAAGGTTGTACTATATGTCTTCCGAAATGGAAGTAACCGGATGTGACAGTTCTACCGAAATGAAGCAGCGGGTGTTGCATGCAAGCAGGAGATGCTTACTCTTCCTGGACACCTTGTCTCACTCCCATTTCGAGAGTAAGCTTCTTTTCATGTGGTGAAGGTTTTTGTTTGATTGTTTTGGTTCCTGTTTTATCCTGATTTTGTATGCCTTCGGTTTCTGATTTTCTGAATTATCGATTTTGTGCTGTATACACGGATATGGTCATTATCCATATTTGTCATTGAACCCTCTCTTAAACCCTCAATCGCTGTGAATTATTTTACTCGCTACTCACTCATAGAAAGAATAAGATGTACGTATTGAAGTGTTTGACATACATGTATTTGATCATATATTGTCTCAAAATAGGACATTAAAACCATTTAAATCGGAAATCATTTAAAGTTCCTCATTAATGCCTTTTTCGCGGATCAAAAAGAGTTTGATCAAGTCTAATTATCCTTTTCAATGTTTTAAATGAATTTAATCTGATAAATCTACTTGTAAATGAAGAGAATGAATTCAAACTAAAAATGAATACGACAGTTGACAGTTGACTGAAAGCTGATTTACCCTTTTTTGATCGTCAATGATCGGATCAAACTGTTAGCTTTTTTCGTTTTGAATTCAATGATTCGTGTAGGAAATGAAATTTGTTCCTTTGTGAAATGTTTTTTCTGCGTTATTGTCCCGGTCCATTTGTCCGCTTTTTCTGTTAATGTGAGAACTTTCAAGAATTGGTATGCCCATTGATAGTAATTGTTATATTCAGATTGTCGGTTTCAGGTTTTATCTTCCATTAAGTCTTTTGGTCATTATTGTAATTTTTCCATATCATTGGTACATGATATGATGCTATTGTCAGCGCATTTCCTACCTGAACAACGCCTTGAATGTTTGATATTTGCTTACTTCTAACGTTATTAGCTGCGAAGACAGAAGTTTTAAAAATCAGTCGTTGTGAAATACAGTCATGTACGTTTACTTTGTTTAGAAAACAATATAAGGCTTGATAGTTCTGCATATATTCCGTATGCTTTTGATATTTCTTTTCACTTCACTGGTATTAAGCTATCCGTCTAATGTCTATGAGAATTGGTTATACTCATATAAATCAAGCTTATTGACTGCATTGTTTCTCTCTCTAAAATCATTCGTTACCGGTTAGAGAACTACGTACTAAATGATTTCAGGTTCAAGTATCATATCATCAGTCAGTGCTGTTGCGATTGTCGCCAGGATTCCCTTTACTTCATTAGAATAAGGTATCATAGACAAATTTGTTCTGTCAAGAATATTGTGTTTATTATTTTTTTTCTTTTGTTGTGGAGGGTGGATTTGAGGAATGTCGACATGTGCTTCTGCACTGACTTGAAATTTATTTGTAAATATTCTAAAACTAATTTTGACGAATAACTCTGAAAATAAAGAGGATCTACCTTTTGGTATAGTCCTGTCCTGAGCTGGATCTTTGGTAAACACTTTAGGTCAATTAGAATTGAAATATTTGGATATCCTCTCTTTAAACAGCGAGCTTTACTGATGATACATTACGTGCTGAAATGCGCATATGGTGAACTAAATTATTACAATAGAACTTATATTTCAATACGATAAATTTAAGTACGTGCAGTGATTTGATAAAGGAATTACATTTTCTGTACAATATAGACACCCTCCATTTTTCCAAGGATAAATGAGTTAAAGAAGATCCATGACAACAGTCTCAACAGCGTTTACAATAGAGCACCTAATTGAGTATCGACGGACCCCTAGCAAGCTAGAGGTGGGACCAGGTGTCCGGGAGGAGTAAGCATCCCTTGTTGGCTAGTCGCACCCGCCGTCGATGTTCACGCACGAAAATGAAAAAAAAGTTAAATATAATGGAAACAAACGTAATTAATTAAAATTACAATACAATTAACCAATCTTAATTAAAGATTCTACTAAGATAGTCTTATTATATGTTTACCCTCTATAATCATACTTTAGTATAGGTGCTTTGTTGTTGCCTCCGATTCGAAAACCAGTATACTTCTCATCATCTACAAAAATATCGTCCGCTTTGTCCGTAAATGTCCCCTAGTGTTAAAGATTTTTCAAAACATATGTTTCATACGATGTACATGACAAGTGACTGCAGCTAGATTTAGCAACACAATTAATCAAATTTAATGCTCCTAGTTTTGTGTTTATAGCAGATGTGTTTGCTGTGACAGTTGTTGTCATTTATTATAGATTAAGATAAGAGGATTGCAAAAGTTGTTATTACTGCATGTTGAGAAAAACATTTAATCGCATATGAGAAATAAAATGCTAACATTACAAATTTTATTTCCGAAGGTACGATATTGTCACTTAAACTCTTGAACATAAATCAAAGAACGTTGCTTTAATGGCAAGAAACAACTTATAATTGTTTAACGAGCACTTCCGAAACAAAGAAACCCATTTAAACAGAGGAAATTTATTGTAATTGAAATAGAAATGAGTGCATTGTCTGTTTTCTGCTTGAAAACGGGACAGGAGATTCTTAGGCAATTAGTGATTTTAATTGTTAAACGTTTTCAAATTTCATAGCATCATTTAAGAACAGATCAATTTGCAGCATGGACCAGACATGCACGTTTCGGGTACTTAACCCTCGTCAGTGATCCTTAATCTGTAATGTGACCAAAGAGTGTGAAAATCATAATGTCCAAAAATGTACCTAAAAATGTAGCATATTGGGTGGGATATGATGCTACAGGACCCACGCTTTAGTAATTACAATACTTTTTGATACAGAAATTTTCGAATGCGTTGAAGGGACAGACGATGAACCGAAGTTGATTGAACTTGGCTGCATGTACCCTCGGGTACTCCTCTGATCCACCATCAGTGACACTCACCAAGTGTTAAGCGTTTTCAAATTTCATATTATCATTTAAGAACATATCAATTTGCAGCATGGACCGGACATGCACGTTTCGGGTACTTAACCCTCGTCAGTGATCCTCAATCTAAACAATGTAAAATAATGGTGGAATCAAATATAATCATATATTCTACATTGGCCAATGATAAAATGGTATAACGAAAATGTGACAATTTTAATTAAATTTATTAAGCTATACACTTTAACCAATCAAATAATGATATTCATTGCGAAGCATGTTACTATTTATTAATGCAGACAATTTACTGAACAAATCATATGAAATTGACAGCGTTTTAACACCTATCTAACAAAGATAAATGTCGTTACATCTTTTTTGTGACAACATCTATTAATTTTCGATGAAATTTTTTCGAGCTCAAAAGAGATACAATATTAAAAGGTATTGAATGGAAATAGTGTCAATATTTTTAAGTATAATAGGTTGTACTGCACTTATATAAACCTTAACAATATAAATGTGTCTGTCAAATATATATGTTGAACATATAGGCATTTTGCCCCTTTAAGTAACATAAATAATCAGTCAAACCATATACGAAGCCTTTGCTATAACAAGACGATACTTTCCTATTGAATAAACATGAACATTTATCAATGATTTCAGCAAAGGATCAGACTCGTATCCACAGAAACGTTTCATGGGAACATTTTTATTAGTTTTTACAAAATTACTTCCTTGAATATTTGAATAGGTATAAATATTGATTTGAAAAGAAAGGAATAAAATAATCAGAATTTTGGAGTATAATGAACAGGTAGGTGTAGATTTCTAAAGAGTTTTTAGAGGTATAACAATGAGTAGCCAAGTTCGATCAATTTCGGTCAATTCTTTCTTCAATGCATTCGAAAATTTATGTTATCAAATTTCTTGAAATTTCTAAAACGTGGGTCCTGTAGCATCATATTCCACCCATCCTGCCACGTCTTTCTGTATATTTTTGGACATTATATTTTTCAAACTATTTGGTCGTATTACGTTGTTTAGGTTGAGGATCAATAACGAGGGTTAAGTACCCAAAACGTTGTCCAGTCAATGCGGCAAATTTATTTGTTCTTAAATGATGTTATTGAATTTGAAGAGTATAACATTGAAAAAACAGAAATATACTATTTTGAACATTTCAAAAAAATTAAAGAAAAAAAGAAATACCGAAAATACTAAATTATTGTGCATCATCTCGGACGGAAACATAAATGAAATTAATATCACTTAATTTATTTGAATTGGAATGATAAAAAAATGCAAAGCTTTATCCCAAATTGTCATAACCCGGTTTGATTAGAATCATGAACGGTCAAATCCAATGGAAGCAGGTGTACAACAAAGAAGTCGTCGCCAAACTGATTCACCTCATTACGAGACTGGAATAGATACGAGATAAAAACCATTTCAGAACTCTGGGGTCTGTACGACTATGATACTTGTTCTGAATATAAATCGATACTCAAATATTTGTTTAAAAATGCACATTAATGGAAAAACGTTTCTTTTTGGTTGATATCAGATGTTAAAACGGTAACAGGTTAATGGTACCGTACCACAAGGAGTAACCAATTGAAATGCTGTCTTATTAATTAAATGTATAACATTGCACTCTTTTTTCCAACCAATAATTGACATTTCATTGCCTCCAATGTGAAAAACGATTACCGGAAATTATCTCGATTTGCAAAGGTAGTTACTTGTGTTTTAAAAAATTTCATAATAAAATACAAAAAGGACAAAATGCAATCATCATTCATGAATGTGAAGAAGATAGATATATAATTTTGTATATTTACTTTCGTTTCATTACTCACGTGTGCATTGTCTTATTTTTCTTTCTATTGATTTTTCCAGAAACACCACTCAAGAAAGAGTTTTTTTTGGAGATGCATGAGTTAACCTCTTTCTTTGATATATAAATATTCAATACATTTTTCTTTCAGTGCACCAGAGTTCTGTACTATGTCATCGGTAAACATTGGTCTTAGTTTGGAAAGCGACGATCCACATTATGTCATCTATTGCAATGAAAGTGAAGGATGGAATAACTCGTGTGAATATCCGAATATGACAGAAAATAATGACAAATCTACAAATAATGTGTGGACCGCTGACGTCATACAAAGAGTGGTTACCATAGTGATCATCATGATATTGACCTTGATTGGAAATTCTATGATTATCATATTACTCAGCTTTGGAAGAAATAGAAAAAGCAATCGTGTAAATATTTTTATCGTAAACTTAGCTATCGGAGATTTAGCAGTGTGTATAGTTACTATGACAACGGAAATTTTATTCGTTGCTTTTGGAGAGTGGGTACTAGGAGCAGCCATGTGTAAGATATTGACGTACCTTGAAATTGTGACTCTAGCAAGTGCCACTTTCCTCCTTACCTCAATGAGTTTGGAGAGATACATTGCGATTTGCCAGCCTCTCCGATTTAAAACATCCAAGCACAGGGCAAAGTTGATGATTCTGACATCTTGGATCATGGCATTCACATTCGCAGTGCCTCAAATATTCATATTTGTGCAAACAGAAGATAAAGTAGATGAAGATGGTAAGACAATATACGGATGTAGAAGTCGAGGATATTCAGATGAATGGCAAAGAAAAGTGTATTTTACATTTTTGACTTCATATATCTTATTCATTCCAACTGTGATCATGTCATTTTGCTATATTAATGTAGCTTTGGCTATCAAGAATCAAGGAAAAGTACTGCATCAAAGACAAAATCAAAACTTCAACTCATGGCACAAATCGTCCAACTTCATCTCTCGGGCAAAGGTAAAGACAATCAAGTTTACCTCATGTATAGTCATTCTTTTTGTCACGTGCTGGTCACCATACTTCATCACTACATTAATCCGAATTTACTCTGACTATAAATATAAGATTCCAAAGCACGTGATGGTGTTTGCTGAAACTGCAGCTCTATTTCAAAGCGCGGTAAATCCTATACTTTATTCAATATTTAATCTTCAAATTCAAAGAGATTTGAAAGGAGTTTGCTGTAAGAAACAGTCAACAAATCAAAGTAGAGCTATTCTTCAGTATTTAGGAAAAGCAGAAGAAAACTATTGCAGGCAATGCAAACATTTAATGTGTGGTGGGAACTCCTCGAGCTCATCAAGTCATAGAAATGCATCAAAATATCAGGAGATGTTTATTGCCGACACAAGAGACAATGGTATAAAACTGAAAGTAAGGTTTGTGCCAAAAAGCAATACGGCCACCAGCTTATGACAATTTGATTCAATGCTCAATCAGTATCTATTCTATTATTTGCTTTCAGTGAATCTTGAATACGAATATAACAAGGAATCCATTTACAGAGGTTATTCCTGCGGAATCATTATCACACTGAATGTGTTGTTTAAAAGAAAGGAGGGAATCTTCAAGAACACTCGGTTGCATCACCCACGGCAAAACCTCAGAACACCCAATGCAAATACTTAGCGCAGTGACGCACAGAAAGAGACGCAAAAGGGACAAGGAAACCAAATCACATCATGGAAATATCAAACACAAATGACTACACATAAACCAACGAGACCAATGGGTAATCGGTGCCGATTTAGGACGGCCATCTGTCACGCCAGTAGCAGACATTGTGCTTATCCGAATTACGTGTGCACACGCTTCTACTTTTCCGATTACCCGGAATTGGTACATGAATATTTATTTTTAATATAAATCAAAACTTTGAAAATTAATTGATATATCTAAGCTGTTTTACTGCTAGCTGTTTAATACAAGAAACGAAACGTACATATCTGATCCATGCTGCAAATTTATCTGTTCTTAAATGATGCTACTTAATTTGCATTAATGTGTGTAGAATTTCACTTTGTATTTATTTGATTTGATTCATAATGTTTACTTTTTTATGCAATTTTTCATTTTCCAAATTATATAAATTAAAATTCTTCATACGAATGATAAAGATAAAAAGTGAATGTGCTATCAATTTCAAATGTCTTTCAGGGTAAGAAATGACACGAAATAGGAAAACAACAACAACACACACTGAAGTACACAAAGTTTTGAACTATTGGCCTTTACCTGGTGCAAATAGTACAATATTGTAATATTTTTTTTACACATTTATATTGCAATTATTCAACTTGATAAAGGCAAAGTGGTGGAAAACGTGTGTGATCGTGTGTTCTCGTATATTCTTTAAAAATATTTAATGACTATCAGAATGATTAAATCCAATCATAGATTCATGAATACAGGAATTATATTTCATTGTAAGCCATTGGTCTTCTAACCTTTTATGACCTGTCCAATGTGTTTAAATCAGTTAAAGGCCGATGTTGGCAACCACCGGGGCATTAATATGCATACCTGAGTGACAAAGGCTTGGTAGGCGTGGTATACCGTCTTTGAAGATAGCGCCGTCTGCCAGCGGCGTGTTACATCAAAGATAAACCGACAGGTTATCCTTTATTATGCTTATTATTTATTTATTTATTTATTTATTATTTATTCAGGCAATATCATATACAACATGGAATATAAAATCATATTTATCACTTTGACTGACACAGTTTCTAAATCTTTCATCAACAGTTCAACTGATGGATAATATCACAGTTCAGTTTCATATCACAGTTAGACAATTTGATATCACAATAATGGTGGTAGTATCACAGAATGGATATTGCATATAGTATCACAGTTGGAAATTACAATGAAATTAATTACTATCACAGATGGCATAATGATTACAGAAGAAGGATATCACAGATTGTATTATGGATAACATTCAAAACACTTTTTCTCAATTTATCATTGCCTGGGATAGCCCATGAAAGCAAAAATTAAAATTGCTTATTTCCAATGGGGTCCCTTTACTTTATCATAATATATACTAGTATATTTATAAATAATATTTCTGCGTCATATTATGAAATCAAATTAAAATTGCTTGAAAATGCATGTACATCATCTAAGCCTATTACATGATCAATATGTATATTGGTACGATAAATCCATACTTAAAAATAAAAATCTTCATTTTCTCTTTGTCTGGCTTCCATTAATAAATGTGATTTTACAGCTTCTTTAAAAGATGATTTGTTTTGTAAAATCTTGATACGGACAGGTAGTCTGTTTCAATCTAAGATCGCATTGTAATAAAAGTCAGACGAACATTTGGAGCCAATTCTTGGTACTAAATAATTCATATTTGTAGCACCTCTAGTGTTGCCCTCATGCTAAAGAGATACATGTACCCGAGTCTTCTCTGTCATCAGCTGTAAATCAAAATTCGATAGGGATGAAAGGAATAAAAGAGCCAATTAGAGATGTTAACCCTAACGCAGTCAGTGAGGAAAAGACGGAAATTTTACTTGTCCCCTTATATAGTTCCCCGTCGACCTTTAATGAAAGTCAAACACAAAAGCAGAAATCATATTCCAAAAACCACAATCGAACAGAATTACAGAACATATTGGACAAACAAACGTAGACAATGACACATCTCCATAGAAATAAGAAGAACAACTTTTCTCCATATTCACAGAGTTATCTTCATAAAAAACGTAAAATGACAAATCGATCATCCACGGGGCGGGGGGGGGGGGGGTAGCTACACGTGCGATGTTGACTATGACGTCACAAAAGACTGACGCGCTGCGTCCTTCAGTCTTGATAAAAAGATAGCAGATAGATATAGGAAAATTATTATTCTAAACGTTTTTCAGGCATAGGGAGAAAAATAATCCATCGCCGGGTGTAATCATTGTCAAGGAAATCCAATCGTTGTGTCGTAATTTGCTTTTGTCCATGACTCGACAAGCCTCGTCATCGTACAAGTAAATCCTGGACACTCGAATTGGATTTCCTAGTCAATGCTTACACCTGCTGATATATTTTATATGCTCGTCTTTGCTCCTTACGTCTTTTATCTCATACGTGCATATTTCGCTATGATGACCACTGTAGTTAGCCACCTCGTCCTGTTGGGTAGCTTCCTCTTCTTTTACATGAACGTAAAATTCAGTCAAACTAAATCGGCATAACTGATTCAGTCTGTTATTGTGACCCATGTACGTATTCAATTGTGTTTGTTGTTTTGTCACTTAGTGTTGATAAGACTTAATGTCGCCCCAATCGTTGCACCTTGATAGCTTTAGCTCATGAGTTCGGTTTACCACACAATTTGCACATATATATATCCAAAGGCAATTTCGGATGCACATCGGTTTCAGACATTGAGTTGATGTTATTTTCATTTCATTTCAAAGATTCCTTTCCTGTCTGCTGTTTGCCCTCTGTGTTGCCTCAAATGTAAGTAGGTAGATTTTGTTGTTCCCCATTTAAATGCCATTAAGAGGGACCTTCTTCACAAAAAATTCTAAATACTTTGACAATTAAAAAGGAAATAACAGGATCTAACGAAATGACGTAAGGATAATTAGTTAAAGAAGATCCCTGACGATAATCTCAACAGCACTCACTATAGAGCACAAAATTGAGCATCGACGGACTCCTAGCAAGCTAGAGGTGGGACCAGGTGCCCGGGAGGAGTAAGCATCCCCTGTTTGGCTAGCTGCACCCGCCGTCGATGTTCATTCACGAAAATGAAAAAAAAATGGTAACCATGTCGGGGAAAGTTATTCAAAACACTTACTGTCAAACCCCTCGCGGGGAATTTTTTTACGAGCTCCACACGGCAAACGGCAGAAGTGTGACACAAATGAGTTAAAGAAGATCCTGGCGATAATCTCAACTGGATACATACTTGTAAAATATTCCATAATTGTAAGTATGGATTCCAATTCCCTTAATATACAGTAATTTTAACATGAAGGTGACAATTACTAAATTTGACAAGTTTTCATGGAGCTGTTTTGACGCTGACTCTCCCCGGGCACCTGTTCTCTCTTCAGAATGATATTAATTCCGAGATTCGCAACCGTTCCAAAAGAAATTGTAATTATTTTGCCTTGCCATCTTAACTTTCGGAATATATAACTGATAGGTATTTCTTTGATATTTATTACAAAATTTTCTTATAAACTCGGGCAAACATAATCACGCTCTACAAGGACAAGCAAACGATATCGAGCAAGACCATTCTCAGTGGAACACACTCGCATCATTGAAAGAGAAAGGATAGATCGATCGCCGTAGTACCCGGTTGCAATACCGTAGGAGGCAAACACAAAAATGCGAAAGCACAGAGCAACAAAAGTACAAGTGACACACAAGGGAAAGACACTTTACATGAAAAGCGCCATAAATACATACTAACAAGGACGAACGAATAAATCAATGAAACAGACACACTTAAACAATTCTAACTTGAGTGGTAGTGCGTGCAAGCAGGAGATACTTACTATCATCGGGCACCGGATCATATCTGCATTTGGGGATTAATATTTGCTCTTTGACAGAATGTTTAGATATTTCCATCTTGTATTGTATCTTTCAAGGATTCGTAAGCACATTGATAAGAATTTTAATATCTGATTTGGACTTTATTTACTTTAACTCAGTGATGTATAACTATATTACCGAACCCCCCCCCCCCCAAAGTGTGCAAATTGTGTGCGCATCTAAACTACGTGCGCACCCTTTCAACTATTCGGGTAAACATACGTCTACATTATCTATTTGAAAAACACTTCCTATGGTTGCTTCATTAAGGTAAACAATTTGATTTCATTACAATAACTATGTATCGACAAAATCTATTATGTTCAACACCTTCTCCTTGAACACAAGAATGAGTACACCAGTGTTTTTTAAGGTCGAATACCGATTATTGCTTCATTATATTAATCGATAGAAAAGCAAAGATAATTGTTTTCGCATTGAACAATTTGACCAGAGACACGAGGACCGTATACAACACAGTGATTTCGATCGATGTCATACTGTGTGAAGGTGCAGGCTGGATGATGGACACACATGGTTACACAATCTAAGAAATTCCTTACGACCACCGACACTTCAAGTAGATAATAATCGCTCAGAAATCCATTTCGTCTGTGAAATTTCGCACCCATGAAATTTGTTGAATAAGCATTCAATGGCGCATGAATATTCTGTGTGGTCATAACTGTGGAACTGTTATCAGTAAAAGTCCCTGTACTTGGATTAGAGAATGTCGGGGAAGGATGTGTCACTGTACTTGGGTTAGGAACTGTCGATGACAGATGGTTTACTGTATTTGGGTTAGGAACTGTCGATGTCAGATGGTTTACTGTACTTGGGTTAGGAACTGTCGATGACGGATGGTTTACTGTACTTGGGTAAGGATCTGTCGATGTCAGATGGTTTCCTGTACTTGGGTTAGGAATTGTCGATGTCAGATGGTTTACTGTACTTGGGTTAGGAACTGTCGATGACGGATAGTTTACTGTACTTAGGTTAGGAACTGTCGGTGACGGATAGTTTACTGTACTTGGGTTAGGAACTGTCGATGACGGATAGTTTACTGTACTTGGGTTAGGAACTGTCGATGACGGATAGTTTACTGTACTTGGATACGGAACTGAGGGTGACGGATTAGTGACTGTACTCGGATAAGGAACTGTCGATGACGGTTGGGTGCCTGTGCTTGGATACGGAACTGAGGGTGACGGATTAGTGACTGTACTCGGATAAGGAACTGTCGATGACGGATGAGCGGCTGTACTCGGATAAGGAACTGTCGATGACGGATGGGTGACTGTATTTGGATAAGAAACTGTCGATGACGAATGAGTGACTGTACTTTGGTATGGAACTGTCGATGACGGATTAGGGACTGTAATTGGAAGAGTGACTGTACTTGGATAAGGAGCTGTCGGTGACGGATGGGTGACTGTACTTGCATAAGGAACAGTAGGTGACGGATTGTTGACTGTACTCGGATTAGGAACTGTCGATGACGGATGAGTGACTGTACTTGGAAAAGGGACTGTCGGTGACGAATGAGTGACTGTACTTGGATTAGGAACAGTTGGTGACGCATGATTGACTGTACTTGGATTATGAACTGTCGGTGACGGATGAGCGGCTGTACTTGCATAAGGAACAGTTGGTGACGGATTGTTGACTGTACTCGGATTAGGAACTGTCGATGACGGATGAGTGACTGTACTTGGAAAAGGAACTGTCGGTGACGAATGAGTGACTGTACTTGGGTGAGGAACTGTCGGTGGCGGATGAGTCACTGTACTTGGATACGGAACTGTGGGTGACGGATGAGTGACTGTACTTGGAAAAGGAACTGTCGATGACGGATGAGTGACTGTACTTGGAAAAGGAACTGTCGATGACGCATGATTGACTGTACTTGGATAAGGAGCCGTCGGTGACGGATGAGTGACTGTACTTGGAAAAGGAACTGTCGATGACGGATGAGTGACTGTACTTGGAAAAGGAACTGAGGGTGACGGATTAGTGACTGTACTCGGATAAGGAACTGTCGATGACGGATGAGCGGCTGTACTCGGATAAGGAACTGTCGATGACGGATGGGTGACTGTATTTGGATAAGAAACTGTCGATGACGAATGAGTGACTGTACTTTGGTATGGAACTGTCGATGACGGATTAGGGACTGTAATTGGAAGAGTGACTGTACTTGGATAAGGAGCTGTCGGTGACGGATGAGTGACTGTATTTGCATAAGGAACAGTAGGTGACGGATTGTTGACTGTACTCGGATTAGGAACTGTCGATGACGGATGAGTGACTGTACTTGGAAAAGGGACTGTCGGTGACGAATGAGTGACTGTACTTGGATTAGGAACTGTCGGTGACGGATAAGCGGCTGTACTTGCATAAGGAACAGTTGGTGACGGATTGTTGACTGTACTCGGATTAGGAACTGTCGATGACGGATGAGTGACTGTACTTGGAAAAGGAACTGTCGGTGACGAATGAGTGACTGTACTTGGGTGAGGAACTGTCGGTGGCGGATGAGTCACTGTACTTGGATACGGAACTGTGGATGACGGATGAGTGACTGTACTTGGCAAAGGAACTGTCGATGACGGATGAGTGACTGTACTTGGAATAGGAACTGTCGATGACGCATGATTGATTGTACTTGGATAAGGAGCTGTCGGTGACGGATGAGTCACTGTACTTGGATACGGAACAGTTGGTGACGGATTGTTGACTGTACTCGGATTAGGAACTGTCGGTGACGGATGGTTGACTGTACTCGGATAAGAAACTGTCGGTGACGGATGAGTGACTGTACTTGGTTGAGGAACTGTCGGTGACGGATGGTTGATTGTACTTGGATAAGAAACTGTCGGTGACGGATGGTTGACTGTACTTGGATAAGAAACTGTCGGTGACGGATGAGTGACTGTACTTGGGTGAGGAACTGTCGGTAGCGGATGAGTCACTGTACTCTGATAAGGAACTGTCGGTGACGAATTTTGGATTGTACTTGGCGACGGATAAGGGACTGTACTCGGATAAGGTACTGTCGGTGACGGATGGGTGACTGTACTTGGATACGGGAGAGTTGGTGACACTGTAGGTATTGTACTAGGGTCATATGTTGAACCTATAAGTCAAAATTATTTTGTCAAAATTCGAGAACCTATATACATTTGTACCTATTAAATTTGTTCATTTTCGAATTCTTTTTGCATAATTGTTGATCCTATAAGTTAAAAATCCGGGAATCTTTATACCTATTTAATTTTGTTCATTTTTCGAATTCTTTTTGCATAACTTGAATGATAAAGTTGAAGAGAATTAATGGAAGAGTTCAAAAAAGGATAAAGAAATCTGTGTATTTCGTCGCATGATGTTGTCCGTCCTTTCTTCCCTGGTATACCTCCATCTCACGAAAACAAATTAGAGTAATTTCTTATCATTTAATATCCTACAAACGATCTTTTAATGTTATGTAAGCAATTCCTGAATTCTTTCTTCTCAATTTTTTTAACAACATGTCCGCGGTATCGTCAAAATGGATAATTTTGGTTTCAATTAAAATTAAATGACAAGAATATACCTGCAAATTCACAGATGTAAGGAAATTCCTGAATTCCATTCTGAGGTTCCAAAGGAATTCCTTCAATCTTTGGCAAAAGGGCGTGCAAATGGTTTGAAAAAGGGTCCTGTATCCTGCCATCGTGAATCAAAACGCCGTTGTCCCACTGCCATTCTGCAATACCTATCTGATAAAAGAGTGTTCGAAAAGTTTAATTTGGAGTTGTTTGATCACTGACGAGGGTTTATTACCCGAAACGTGCATGTCTGGTCCATGCTGTTAATTGATCTGCTCTAAAATGATGCTAATGAATTTGAAGACGTTAAACATTCCAACGACTTGTAGTTCTCATCGACATTAAGATTTTAGAGAGTTAAGCAATAAAATACAAATCACATTCGTTTATTTAAGGTGGGTACTTTTGAGAAATTTCTCCGAATATTGAGAGTTTAACAGCTAAGAAGCTAAACTATCTCGATAGTTTTTCTTTTTTTATGAATTATTCTTCATTTGTCATACAATCGAATTAACGGTCATTTTATAATAAAAGATATTTACCCGTAATGCCCCAGTCCAAAACCGATCAGAGATACCAGCGTCTGTAAAACATAATGTAATATATGTATTCAAAGTCTATTTGTTTGGTTTAATTGACATAAAGACGACATCATCCTTTTATAAAGAAGGCACACTTTAATATCAAATAAAGTACTTATTCCACATTATCGTTAAATTGTTCAACTAAATCTGTATTGATGATTTTAACCAAAATTCCTTTAGAAATCAGAACTGGTTTTCAAAGAAAAAAAAAAAAAAAAAAAGAAGAAGAAAAAAAAAAAAAGCTGTGAAATAATAACTCCAGAAGAGGTAAAAAACAATGTGGATTTTGAAAAAAAATCAAGGGAACCATATGTGGATATTAAGAAATTCAGAGGAACTTTTTGAACACCTGAATTCGTCAAGTTCCAATGATATATTTTTGATAAAATCCATCGATTTTCGACTCTTTATTCTCCGATTCCCATTCTAAATTAAATGAAAAAAATCTTTTAAATCATTAGAAAATTATTTCAACGGCAAAAAAATGACAATCGCAAAAGGTACAGGTACATTGTTGTTTCTTACAATAAACTTTATTTTGAGCGTGAAAATGTTGAACTTTCTGATCGATAACATATTAATGGTGTTTGGAGGAATGATCTTTCAGCAAATAGTGGGAATTTTTAAGGGAGCCAATTGTGTTCCACTTCTTGCTGATACTAGTAGTTGAAAGAAACACCTTGGAATTAAATTCAATTTTACAGATATATCGATGAAATGCTCTCTATTAAAAAATTCAAAGTTAGCAGATTACCCTAGCACAGTCTATCAGTGTGAACTAGAGGTGAAAATAAACCACTGAGAGCATTAAGTCTGCTTCATATTCAGAAATAGGGTCCGCTCACCGGTTTTTAGTGTGAACCCAGAAAGCTAGATGTGTTTAACTTTAATTCACTGATTCAATTAAGAAACAAATATTCCAATTGTTTTATGTCCAAATGGAACGCAAACAGATAAATATATGTACATAAAATATCACATTTTATCAATAAAAGATGCTGTTATCTATTTACACATTGGGCAGGTAAATTGTCAGTAGACCCATATTTTTGATATTTTTAAAATATACATGTATACAATATCTCATTGATGAAGGTCAGTTGTGCTTCCTATCTTGGGTAAAATCAAATAAAAATAAAATGGACTACTACCTACCTGTTAATTGATTTTGGAGCCATATCTGCTCTTGAAACGTCTCCAAGAAGACCAAATGAAATCCCAAGAACTTACAATGCTCAAATGCGTTGTTGTGATCATCGACTTGAAGGAAGGTCAAATAACAATTGGTCAGTGTCGGTATGGTCAGATCTGACACCAAGAGGCATGGTCCTGAAAAATTATCAATCACGAATAAGACCTATTACGGTATTTAGCAGTTAACAAAGAATGGAGGGGATCTCCAACAAGACCTTGCTGCAGCACCAGCAGCAAAATATCATTTTGAAAACATCCAAAGTGAAAACACAGTGAAGACGTATACAGCAACAGATGTAGAGGGGAAAACAAAGTGAAGACGTACACAGCAACAGATGTAGAGGGGAAAACAAAGTGAAGACGTATACAGCAAGAGATGTAGAGGGGAAAACAAAAAGAAGACGTACATAGCAACAGATGTAGAGGGGAAGACAAAGTGAAGACGTACACAGCAACAGATGTAGAGGGGAAACAAAGTGAAGGCGTACATAGCAACAGATGTAGAGGGGATGACAAAGTGAAGACGTACACAGCAACAGATGTAGAGGGGAAAACAAAGTGAAGACCTACACAGCAACAGATGTAGAGGGGAAGACAAAGTGAAGACGTACACAGCAACAGATGTAGAGGGGAAAACAAAGTGAAGACCTACACGTACAGCAACAGATGTAGAGGGGAAGACAAAGTGAAGACATACACAGCAACAGATGTAGAGGGGAAGACAAAGTGAAGACATACACAGCAACAGATGTAGAGGGGAAGACAAAGTGAAGACGTACACAGCAACAGATGTAGAGGGAAAAACAAAGCGAAGACGTACACAGCAACAGATGTAGAGGGGAAGACAAAGTGAAGACGTACACAGCAACATATATAGAGGGGAAAACAAAGTGAAGACGTACACAACAACATATGTAGAGGGGAAGACAAAGTGAAGACATACACAGCAACAGATGTAGAGGGGAAAACAAAGTGAAGACGTACATAGCAACAGATGTAGAGGGGAAGACAAAGTGAAGACGTACACAGCAACAGATGTAGAGGGGAAGACAAAGTGAAGACGTACACAGCAACAGATGTAGAGGGGAAGACAAAGTGAAGACGTACACAGCAACATATGTAGAGGGGAAGACAAAGTGAAGACGTACACAGCAACATATATAGAGGGGAAAACAAAGTGAAGACGTACACGTACAGCAACATATGTAGAGGAGAAAACAAAGTGAAGATGACACAGCAACAGATGTAGAGGGGAAGACAAAGTGAAGACCTACACAGCAACAGATGTAGAAGGGAAAACAAAGTGAAGACCTACACGTACAGCAACAGATGTAGAGGGGAAGACAAAGTGAAGACATACACAGCAACAGATGTAGAGGGGAAGACAAAGTGAAGACATACACAGCAACAGATGTAGAGGGGAAGACAAACTGAAGACGTACACAGCAACAGATCTAGAGGGAAAAACAAAGTGAAGACGTACACAGCAACAGATGTAGAGGGGAAGACAAAGTGAAGACGTACACAGCAACAGATGTAGAGGGGAAGACAAAGTGAAGACGTACACAGCAACATATGTAGAGGGGAAGACAAAGTGAAGACGTACACAGCAACATATGTAGAGGGGAATACAAAGTGAAGACGTACACAGCAACATATATATAGGGGAAAACAAGGTGAAGACGTACACAGCAACATATGTAGAGGGGAAGACAAAGTGAAGACATACACAGCAACAGATGTAGAGGGGAAAACAAAGTGAAGACGTACATAGCAACAGATGTAGAGGGGAAGACAAAGTGAAGACGTACACAGCAACAGATGTAGAGGGGAAGACAAAGTGAAGACGTACACAGCAACATATGTAGAGGGGAAGACAAAGTGAAGACGTACACAGCAACATATGTAGAGGGGAAGACAAAGTGAAGACGTACACAGCAACATATATAGAGGGGAAAACAAAGTGAAGACGTACACGTACAGCAACATATGTAGAGGAGAAAACAAAGTGAAGACGTACACAGCAACAGATGTAGAGGGGAAGACAAAGTGAAGACGTACACAGCAACAGATGTAGAGGGGAAAACAAAGTGAAGACGTACACAGCAACAGATGTAGAGGGGAAAACAAAGTGAAGACGTACACAGCAACAAATGTAGAGGGGAACACACAGAGAAGACGTACACAGCAACAGATGTAGAAGGGAAAGGAACACCAAACATGACATTTAAACACGAAACACTAAAGACTTTGACATTTTAAAAAACACGTCAACGCAAAATATATTTTATTAATTTTGCAAACGAAAAAAACACATATAGAGAACAGACCTAGGAAATACCATTTGAAGGCAAAGGGAAGAATAATTAAAACAAAGATTTATCAGAACATTTTAAGAGAACAAAAGAAAACACATAATCTAATCAGACCAATGGGCAATCTTTGCCGACTTTTGACAGCCATGTGTTACATCAGATGCAAATTGTCCAGATTAAGTGTACATAGCCCTAAAGTAAATCGAAGCTCTGAAGGAACTGATGGCGAGTTTCGTTTATTCATTTTAGAATGATATCAAACTATTTCATGGGATTTTTAAATATTGTATTAGCAGATAGAACAAATCCATTTTCCAATATTCGGGAACAAAACATTTATGAACCTATGTCAGCATGACTGCTAGTCATTGACGGATTGAAGGGGGGCGTAGGGCCTCCTAAAATTTTCCAATCATGGGTAAAACAATCATTTTAAATCAAGAAAGAGTGAATATTAGTGAATATTACCTACCTTTTAGTAAATATAATTGTTAAATGCATCAAATTCCATTCTAATTAATTACAGTCACGAAAATGGGTCCTAAAAAGGCTGAAATTCAAGAGATTCCAGGGGCTTCAACCCCCTAACAGGGCTCTGCCCTGGACCCGCTGGGGACCTAGGAAGTCCCCAAACCCCTTGCCAATTTCTTCCCCCCCCCTAAATAATAAGCTGGATCCGCACTGATAGTACAGACGTTTATTTTTCTTCATGTATAGCACAGGAGTGAGGTACATGTATTATCGCTTGGTCACAAACCCTTTCCTCTATACGTACCGTCTATATTAAAAAAGTTTTATATATAGACATATAGAAGGGTTTGTATTGAGGAAAGGGTTTGTGACCAAGCGATGATACCTCACCCCTGTGGTGTATAGATCTGCATATCTGTTCCACAGGCCGTAAAAGCCCCTGGTGTGTGTATGTATGTGTACGACCTGTGTATTGTTTAAGGCCAGTATCTTGCAGATACACAGTCATGTCAAATTCTAACTTCAACCATTGCAAAAATTCGCTATAGGGGTTCAAATACGATAATACTTTCTACGATTGTACCTATATATTTTATCTAATATGTCACCAAATTTCATTGAAAAATTCCAGTTTCCTCCAGAGATATCGTAGGTACCATTTCTTCAGTGGCCTAGTTTTTGTTTACTCGAATTTAGCTGTTTAGCGTGTCCGTTCCAGCCCTAAATCGGTGTTCAGTCAGTGCATTCTATTTGCGAGATGCGACAGACCAATGCGCTATGGACGCTTGATTGTTTGTGACTTCTAAATTGATTTCTATACCTAGAAATGTAATGTATGACCGTAACTCCTCGTTAATCGCTTAAACACTCGAACTGCTACGATTTGAAGATCAGCACCTTCCATTTTATTTACATAAATCGGACTGAATTGGAATAAGCAATCTGATTGGACGAACTTTTACCGTAGTCTTGTTCTGATCTCTATCATATTTAAGAATTCACAAACAATCAAGCGTTCATAGCGCAGTGGTGTGTATTGCACGAAATTATAGAAAAACCGAACGTTCTGCGTTTCCTTGCCCACTGAGAGCAATTTTACCTACAGTATCGTGTCACGTGGTACAGTATAGCCGATAAATTTATAAGCAATCTCAACACACGTGCACACGAGACGGTTGATGTTTACTGTATCCTAAAGTATCCTTTTTTAAATAATCTCTAACTTTTTAAAACATTATGAAACAACTGTTAAGACGCGGAATGCAATGTACGCTGTCTTAAATAAATATGGTGAATAATGAGGTTCAGGGTCATCGATCCACACGATCGGAGTTGAGAAAAAACTGTGAATATATATTTATCTTCACTCGATTTATACATTTTGGGGCCCGTGGATGTCACGGATGTGACGTCATGAAAATCCTGCGATCACTATAGCCGAGATCGCTACGCGAAACTCGCCTAAAAAGTCATGTGCCATTTGTAAAATTCACATATTCTTTGGGAATATAGAGAATAAAACATATCTTGTTATCCTTTGATCAGAAAGGTCACCTATTTATCTATGAGGCATTAGGAATTAACTTCAAATTTTCACATTTATCTATGACACTACAGAAATTAACTAATAACACTAGAACATCAATTTATCCACCATGTTGAATGACATCGGATTTAAAGTATGTATAAATTGTATGAATGACAAAAAAAAAAAAAGAAAAAAAAAAAGCAAAAACAAAAAAACAAAAAACAAAAAACTTGAGAACGTATAAAAGAAGGACAACGCTATAATGATGAAAATTTATGTATAGATACAATATTCATAAAATGGCAAAAAAGTCAACCTGCATTTAATAAAGTCATACGCAGAAGACAGTACAGAAAAGAACATTTGCAACTTTCATTGAAAAAAAAAAAAAAACAACCAAAGACGGAGCAATGGGTTAGATTAGATTAAACATATTTCATTGATATGAATAACATCAAAGGGATTGGAAACAAGTTCTCTAACTTAGTTGAATTCCTCTCCCAATGGATATATGCAAGAAGCCCCATTTACATGTTATGATAAGAACAAAATTTGAAAACATAAATGACACTTTTTAGTTTATTAAAGTACAACAGCTGTTCAAGAAACAAAACCTGAACAGAATTTAAAGGATATTTTATGATCATGTTTCTATGGAAAGTAGAGTTTCATATCAGCAGTTAGAAAAGTGTAACCTGTCAAGAAAGACAATTCCATTTTGTAACGGCTAAAATCTCTTTCATGCAATTGATAAACATGCTGTACATCATATGAAATTTCGAATTCATTCCGTCATTTTACATATAAAGGTAACGCACTTTAACTAAGGGCGAGTTGTTGAAGACTGACTGATCCCAAGGTTGAGACACTTTTAAAATGACAATTGAATGCTGATACTAAACGAAGCGCATCTTAGTTATGAAATTTTGAAATTTGCAACTAATTGACAGTGTGTGCCTGAGAAAATGGTAACAATACTTATAAAAATGATACATCTTTTTTTTCTTATATAGGAAGGATCTATTTCAATACACCGTAAAGAATTTGGGCTTAAGTCGAATGCAACATCATGAAGGACCTCTGTCTAAAAGGACCCGTAACGATAAGGCGTAAGACCTGCCCAAAATAATGAAATTTCAAAGTACTTTATTTCTTAAATCAAGATGGTGAAATACTTTAAAAGATAAAAACCCTTAAAAATCTGACGAAAAATGTTAATAGAATATTTTAGTAGAAATGTGCTAATTTTGTATAGAAATGAATGAAAATCTGAAATTTTTTTCATAAAATATACCCCCCCCCCCCCCTGGGAACACATCACCATTTTTACATAAGATGTATTTTCATAATACAAATTTTCTGTGAAAGCGGAGTTGTGTTTCAAATGGGGAATAATAGTCAATTTACGAAAATGCGATTGGGCGGGTACGGGTGAAGGAAAGATTTGAAATAAACAGAGAATTAGTAATGGGCATTTTATTCATTTTCGGCAAATAATTTCTTTAATTTGTTCGTTTCGAATTAATCAATTTTCAACAAACGTATTCTTTGTTGTTTACTTTTTCACTAACAAACTCCTTTATCTTAATTTTGGGCATTGCTAATTCAACAACCCCTTGCAATAAAACCTAACAATTAGCGTTGATGACTGAAGCACCAGTCAATTTTGGAAAAATGCTCAAAACTTCCTCGGTAGCATTCACAAAGTATTTAAGGTAATTGTAGAGAGTGAATGTTCGATTATATATCTCTGGCCACGTGTTTGCAGTCTGATAAATCCGGAATACAATATTTGGAGAAAATCATGTTTTAGCACGATATTTTTATTGAATCTTATTGTAGTTCATTTTGACATTTCGATCAACAACAGCGACCGATTGATAGAAACTTTTAAGTATAAATATAGGTTATTTCCCATAATTATATCAATAAAACTATTAAACAAGACACTCGACATGGTACTGGACCAATCTACAGCCTTGTACCAGCGCATCCTTGAGACTTGCACTCTGACCGAGTGTGACAACGGGACTTCATGACGGGCCCTGTCCAAACCTCTTTAGAGAAGACAGGGCCTCGACCACCTGTCCTCTCTGAATGTCGGCTGGTCTCCTCGGATGATAACATGCATGAAGTCGCTACAGCCGGCAGAGCATGGACTGCATTTCGTACGCCCCTACCCT
The DNA here is from genome assembly GCA_028142955.1 of Pinctada fucata. Lineage (NCBI taxonomy): Eukaryota > Metazoa > Mollusca > Bivalvia > Pterioida > Pteriidae > Pinctada > Pinctada fucata. Next base: position 45,925,902 of record AP027114.1, on the reverse strand, counting down.
ATCTTTATGTATATTTACATTTTCATCTGTGTTCCTCGGGCCCCTGCATTGTGCTGTCTTGTTTGTATGGTCATCTTACAGTGAGGAGGTCATTTATCACAACAATTGTGCGTTCTTCGAGACCTTTGGGTAACCGGAAAAGTGGGAGGGTTGTGCGCATGTAATCCAGGATAACCATACCATCTGTTACTAACGTGGCTGATGGCCGTCCTAAGTCGGCACCGATTGCCTTAGGGTCTCGTTGGTTTATGTGTTGTCTTTTATGTTCGATGTTTGATGTCTTGTTTGCTGTTCCTTATCTCTTGCTGTGTGTGTCTTCTCTGTGTTTTCCCTTGGGGTGTTTTGGTGTGTTGCTGTTGGTGCTACAACCGAGTCTTGTTGGAGATCCCCTCCTTTCCTACAACACTTGATTAAAGATACTTGAAATGAAATTATTTCACGAACAGGACACATTTTAAATGATACTTGTTTAGCTGGTATTAGAATGTAAAATAAGAAAAATTACACAGAAATGTTGTAAGTGGCACAAACCTGAAAAAATCAAGGAAGAAGTTAAATGTATACCATAAATAAAAAATGCAATCCCATTGATTCCTCGTCCGACCTATTTTTTCTTTTCTCTTATTATAAGTTTCTCTTATGATTTTTTTCAAGAATTTGTTTGTCTTTTAATTGTGATGTTTTAAATCTGATATGGCTTTTTATTTAACTTTCCATGATTCTTGAACAGACAGCTCTCCGTAGGTTAACATCACAAATAAGACAATAAGACCCATGTGTATTACCTATGTGCATTTACCAATGTCTCGTCATTCATGTTTTGGTGTGTCTACTTTGGATTCTGGTTCATTTGGAGTTGATGTCGTGTGGTGGTATTTTGTCCTCTTGTGTTTGTTGAAGCTGATTTGTCTAATGTACATTGTGTATTGAACAGTAAGATTTATTTGCTGAAACGAAATATACATGATCATTCAAAACAATGAATGACATTGATAAACTTTATACGAAATGTAACAACTTATTTCTGCTTGAAGTGCCAATGATGAAAGTAATAGAAGATCCCAATCAGGAACAATGACAAATATGGATAATGACCATATCCCTGTCTACAGTACAAAATCGATAATTCAGAAAATCAGAAACCGAAGGCATACAAAATCAGGATAAAACAGGAACCAAAGCAAACAAAAACAAAAACCTCCACCATATGAATAGAAGCGAACTCCCGATATGAGAGTGAGACCAGGTGCCCCGGAAGAGTAAGCATCTCCTGCTTGCATGCAACACCCGTCGCTTCAATTCGGTAGAACTGTCACATCCGGTTACTTCCATTTTGGAAGATATAGAGTACAATCTTTGGTTGGATGGTTCAAATGGTCTATGACAGAATATCATCCACCATTCTGGATAGTGGGACATCATAGTGTATGACGAGTTCCCCACATCGACCGTAGAACTTCCTCAGTGACGATGTTAGTCGGTCACAAACATATCCCTGACTGAGAAGCTTATCTGAAAGACGCCTAGCTCTCAGAACAAAATCCGTATATTTGGTACTTGCTCTGGCATAGCGTATCAACTGAGATATGAACACGCCATAAGCAGGCGATGAAGGGATGTTGCTACTCAGAAAAGGAAAGTTCGTAATGCTGAAATTGAAGTCGTCACGTTTGTCATAGAGTGAGGTGTTCATGTGACCATCAGTGTCGTAGGACAACATTATGTCCAAATAGGATGCTGAATTATTTGTCTCTGTAGTTTCTTTGACTTCAAGCTCCGAAGGATAGATACTGCTCAGGTAATCCGCGAATTTTGGATTATTGATGGACAACACATCGTCTATGTATCTGTAAGTGAAGTTGAAGTCAGAAGCTAAGTATCTTTTCCCTTCAGAGACCAAAGATTGAATGAATTCAGCTTCGTACGAGTAAAGGAAAATGTCGGCAAGGAGTGGGGCACAATTGGTCCCCATTGGAATTCCGACAATTTGCTGGAAGACCTTTCCTCCAAACACCACAAAAATGTTGTCGATCAGAAAGTTTAACATCTGAATAATGTCTGTTTCAGTGTACTTATTTTCAGAATCTGACTTTTCTTTTACAAAGTAGGTTTTGTCATAGTTAACAACAATAAATTTGTATTTGCGATTACCATTCTTACTTGTAAACGCATTACTTATAATTTTTGCGAGTCTTTCTTTCAATTTAGAATGTGGAATTGTAGTGTAAAGTGTCGAAAAATCAAAGGCTTTGATCGAATGGACTCTACTAAAATGAGTGGATTTCAGATGTTCTAAAAGTTCCTTCGAATTCTTTAAAATCCACATCTGGTTGATACCACTGCGAGAATATACTGTCGAACAATATTTTTGTAGCCCAGATTTGATTTCAGATAAAACTTTGGTGAGTAAGATCGATACAGATTTGGTAGAACATTTTGAGGAACCAGCGATGAAACGTTGTTTGTACGGATTCTTATGCATTTTAGGTATGCAGTATAAGTATGGTAAATCTAAATCTAAATTGGTAGTGTCGAAGCCAAAGGAAGCAAGAGCTGATTTGTGGTTATCTATTATTTCAGAGGCAGAAAGGTTTGTTGGGGTGTAAGTGGGATTTCCAGGTGTCGAATTTAAACCAAACTCTTTAACTAGACTGTCGAAATAGTACTTTTTGCAAGTAAATGTGTAATTATTTGAGGCTTTGTCCGCTGGTGTGATGACATAATGTTCTTGGAGGTAGGTAAGTTCTGTGATAACATCAGGGTCTTTAAATATAGACACGAATCTGGTGTTCACAGTTGATTTTAATCGGTTAATCCTAGATAAAAGTAACCCTCTGATTGATTTTATCCATTCGGAAAGGGTGTCGAGCTGTACATCCTCTTTCTTTGCCCAACGTCTTGCATATTCCTCACAAGAGTCCATAATAATTTTGACATTTTGGTTCCATGTAAAGGACATACTTTCTCTGTATTTGGGACCCTTTTTTAACAATTCTCTCAACTTGTCGTTCTTGACTATACTAAGGTCACCAGTAATAACGTGTCCACAAGGAGAGTAGTTGAAATCCGATGAAGAACATTCGCAGGGAAGTGGATGTAGTGAGGGATTACTTAAATCTATACACTGCAGGAATCGTTTGTAATTGTAAAGTTTAGATGCAACTGTTGGTGTGTAGCTATAGGAAATACAAGGAGTTTCTTTTCTTTTGAAATATGGTGGGATTTTTTTCTGTGACAGTTTTGTGATTCAAAATTTGACCAAGATTCAAGTTATCAATACCTTTGTTTGCAAATCTTACTTTAATGAAAGGGCGGTTTGTTTTCTCCTCTGATTTATCTGATCTAACTGCTTGAAATAAACGAAAAGTAGAAATGTCCAAGATCACTCCTTGTAGTCTGTATTCTGGGGAACGTGTGTCGGTATATGCGAGATCCTTCGTATAATCGTAGATTTCGTGTAACTTCCGTAAAGGAACAGAGTATAATTTGGTACGAATATAATGCAGGCCTAGAGGCTCATTCAAAAATGGAACCAAGTCATCGAAGGAGAAACTATGTATCTCAGGCCTATTATATTTTCGAATGCCATGACTTCGAGGTCTTCTTTGTGATCTGTTGAATAAGCTAGTCACATTTACCGATTGACAACCGGGACTTGTTAAGTTTCCTATAGTGCTGATGTTATCGTTGCACCCATAGGGCGCTGCAGTGTTAAGATTTTTTATCCAGAACTCTTCTCTGTTGCGACGGAGAGGAGTGCTCAAATTGGGATTGTTTGTGGGGTGATATATTTTCTCCAGGATTCTGACTCTCATCGATAAAACAGAATGATCCGCCTCGTCAAAATGTCGGTAAAGGAGTTGACTTCCTTTATTATTTATTTTTGACCGGTGTCCTGACATTCTTTTTCGGAGCTGGCCTTTGGTTTCGCCCACATAAATCAATCCACAAAGTGAGCACTCTATTCCGTACACAACATTAGATGTCATGCAGTTAAGGTTTTCAAAACTATGCGTGTTAAATGTTTGTTTTGTGAGATTACTTGAGAATGAAGTGTCTGTTATTAGGATGTTACAAGTTTTGCAGTTCTTTATGCCACACTTAGAAATTGAGCAATCGCTTGGTGAAAATGGGTGCTCTTTAAGTATATCGACCACTTCAATCTTACAGGGCTTGATTTTAATATACCCATCTGCATGTTTATACCAAAACTCATGGTTGTTACTAACTACAAATGTTTCATCTCTAATGTTGTGTAAGCTAATTCTAGGGACACCTAAGTTACCTGTTGCGTATGTGTCCGTAGACGCAACAGGTTGGGAGCCTTTTTATAGTGGGCGACGCCCCAGCCACTTTGTAGGTCTCTTGAGTTCTATCCATTTAAGCAAAAGACTGCTCGACAAGTGCCCTCGGGGACAATTTGTCCACCAGCAGAGACACATGAACAGTGGTAAAAATGACAAATATGGATAATGACCATATCCCTGTCTACAGTACAAAATCGATAATTCAGAAAATCAGAAACCGAAGGCATACAAAATCAGGATAAAACAGGAACCAAAGCAAACAAAAACAAAAACCTCCACCATATGAAAAGAAGCGAACTCCCGATATGAGAGTGAGACCAGGTGCCCAGGAAGAGTAAGCATCTCCAAATAGGATGCTGAATTATTTGTCTCTGTAGTTTCTTTGACTTCAAGCTCCGAAGGATAGATACTGCTCAGGTAATCCGCGAATTTTGGATTATTGATGGACAACACATCGTCTATGTATCTGTAAGTGAAGTTGAAGTTGCAGCACCCGCAGGAACAAATCGATACCAAGATAAGGAAATGAATACCAAGTTGTAAAAATACACAAAAGACAAGCACACGATATGCCAAAGGGACAAAGAAAACTAATAGTGAATACAAGTAATGAATTTTCTACTCCATATAAGTATTCATTGTTTGAAGAAATACCTTTCTCTAAAAGAAAGGAGGGGATCTCCAACAACACTAGGTTGCAGCACCCACAGCAAAATCCCAAAACACCCATGCAAAAAACACAGAACAGATACCCACAGAAAGAGACGCAAAAGGGACAAGGAACACCAACTCACAACATAGAAACATAAAAGACTACACATAAACCAACGAGACCAATGGGCAACCGCTGCCGACTTAGGACGGCCATCTGCCAAGTAAATAGCAGACGGTGTGGTTATCCTGGATTACGTGCGCACAACCCTCTCACTTCTCCAGTTACCTAGAGGTCTCGAAGAACGTACAAATGTGGTGTAAAACAACCTCCTCACTGTAAGATGACGTCACACAAACAAGACCGCGAAACGCAGAGGCCCCAGAGACACAGATGAATATGTAAATGGATATAAAAAGAGGGCATGCGTAATACAGTCCGTGCACTGCCGGCTGTAGCGAGCTCATGTATGTAATCACCCGAGGAGTCCGACTGACATTCAGAGAGGACAGGTGGTCGGGGCCCTGTCTTCTCTAAAGAGGTTTGGACAGGGCCCGTCATGGAGTCCCGTCGTCACAGTCAGTCAGAGTGCAAGTCTTAAGAATGCGCTCGTACAAGACTGTATATTGGTCAAGTACCAAGTTTAGTGTCCGTCTGGTGACAATAGGATCATATCCACGGTATAAAAGGCGTTTGATGACTCTGACGCATTTTCGATACATATGCTGTCTACCTTTGATCCTTCTTATTTTGTTAATTATGTCACCATAAAATGCAGGTTGTGAAATACCTAAAGTAATATACTCCGTTGCTTTTATGGGTCCGAATTTCAAAAGAAGTTGATCATAATTTTTGTAAAATTTCCAGAAAGTCTTTACTAGTTTGTGAAAGCGAAAACCTTGACCTAAAATTTTCTTTGTAATTTGCAGATTTCTATTATGAAAATCCAAAACATCAGTACATGCTCTAGCATACCGGATGAGCTGTGAAATATAGATACCGTATGACGGTAATCTAGGGACATCACCGTCAAGCCAGGGGAAATTTACTATGTTGAATCCAAAATCATCTCGTTTGTCATATACACTTGTATGAATTTCTCCATTGACAATTTTGATATTTAGGTCCAAAAATGGTGTTTCAGTGTCTGTAAAGTTTGCCTTGTTTAGAGTCAATTCTTGTGGATAAATAACATCTTTATACTTTTCAAAAACAGGATTATCGATAGTAAGAATATCATCCAGGTACCTAGAAGTACTAATGAAGCATTTCACATCATCATGTTTTCTTTGCTTTTGAAGATTTTGAATAAATTCCTTTTCATATGTGTATAAAAATAAATCTGCAACAAGAGGCGCACAATTTGTACCCATAGGAATCCCTACAACCTGCTTGTAGAGATTCTCACCAAATCTTACATAAATGTTGTCCAAGAGGAAGGACAAGGCACTACACAGGTCGCTACATGTCCATGATTTGTATGATTTGTATTCTGTAGCGGAAAAGAAACCCTTTGATTCAGATGTACAAATATAAAGTTTCCCCTCTCGATTATAGCACCATTTAATGAGTTTGGACAATTGATCATTGATCTTGTCGTGAGGAAGCGTGGTGTACATATTTGAAAAATCGTATGAAGCAATCGTATTGGCTTGAAAATTTCTAGATTTTATCTTGTCAATCACATCCCCGGAATTTTTTATAGACCAAAATAAATTTACATCATTCCTGTTAAGAACAGTTTCACAATCTAACTCAAGGCTAATATTTATCAGCGAATTTAGATGTTAAGAAAAATGTTGTCTCACCCTGCGGGGTGAGATTATAACTATCAACCATATGTTGTCATGTGGGATGAGAAAAGCCCACCCGATGGGTCTGGCAAGCCTCGTTCCCTGACCAGAAACCAGACCACGAGGATGGGATTTTCTCATCCCACATGACAAACATATGCTTGATCGTTTTTCTCCAATTTCTAGGGGTCTTTCTTGAAATTCCATGAAATCATGAAATCGTCAACTTTATCGAATTCGAAAAATAAACGGATATTCGCTTTCAGCGCCCTCAAAAATGTTTTATTCTGAAAGAATCAACCGTAGTCCTTAGTCTCAATCGGTTTAATAAGAAATAGAATGTAGAAAAAGCAGTTTTAAAACATTTTTGTTGAGAGGTCGCCGCTTTAGGCGCAAAAATCATGACGTCACAATGGATAATAACGACGTCACAATATGGATACGGCCTATACGGCCGACGTCAAAAGTCACTCTAGGGCATGTGGGATACAGTGACCCTACATGACGCCTTGCTATGGGCAAACTCTATCCCACATGGGGACAAATGGGAGAAAAACTCATTCCGGAAAGGCTTTCAACTGTTACGCATTGTGACGTCATACATGATTGCTGTGTTAGCCGGTCAAAATATGAAAATGAATACATAAAATCTCATTTTGAGCTCTTTTAGAATGCGAGAGAAAAAAATAATCAATCCCCAATCAGTACACACGGAAATCCAACCCTCATGCCGAGGATTTGCTTTTGTCCACTACTCGGCAAGACTCGTCTCTGTACAAGCAAATCCTTGACACTCGGGGTAGATTTCCATGTCTCTAATCACATCTTGGGATATATATTATGCTTATGGCGTGTTCATATCTCAGTTGATACGCTATGCCAGAGCAAGTACCAAACATACGGATTTTGTTCTGAGAGCTAGGCGTCTTTCAGATAAGCTTCTCAGTCAGGGATATGTTTGTGACCGACTAACATCGTCACTGAGGAAGTTCTACGGTCAATATGGGGAACTCGTCATACACTATGAAGTCCCACTCTCCAGAATGGTGGATGATATTCTGTCATAGACCATTTGAACCATCCAACCAAAGACTGTACCCTATGTCTTCCGAAATGGAAGTAACCGGATGTGACAGTTCTACCGAATTGAAGCGGCGGGTGTTGCATGCAAGCAGGAGACGCTTACTCTTCCTGGGCACTTGGTCTCACTATCGGGGGTTCGCTTATTTTAATGTGGTGGAGGTTTTTGTTTGTTTGCTTTGGTTCCTGTTTTATCCTGATTTTGTATGCCTTCGGTTTCTGATTTTCTGAATTATCGATTTTGTGCTGTATACAGGGATATGGTCACTATCCATATTTGTCATTTTATTAATCTGGTGAATAATCATAAGATGATCTTCGTGAGAAAGAACATGAGATTATTGATAATGCGAAAGGGTTCCAACTCTATATATTTTTTAAGGAAATTTCAAACCATTTTTATGCACTAGACACGCGTTTCGAATATTAAATTCTCATCAGTGATGCTCCGAGCCAAAGTGTTTTTCATAAGCTGCAAAAATTCATTTTACTTGCGCCCTCTGGTTTTATTTTTAGAATTTAAATTTGTGTATTTACTTTACAGAGAGTACGCGATACACGTACCTGTCGAAGGTGGTGGTGGTGGTGATGGCGGGGGTAACGTACTTGGACTATTACTTGGTACTGGCGTTGCACCTTAATTTGATGAAAAAATGACTCGATGTAAGCAGAAATTAAAAAAAAACATCTGAGAAAAGTATGTAAATCTGATATATCTTCATAAATTCAATAAATCTGGTGAATGGTTGTAAGATGATCTTCGTGAGAAAGAACATGAGAATCGTGAGACACGTACCTGTCGAAGGTGGTGGTGGTGGTGATGGTGGTGATAATGTACTTGGGTTATTGCTTGGTACTGGCGTTGCGCCTTGATTTAATAAAAAAATGACTTGATATCAGAAGAAATTAAAACACATCTGCAAAGAGTATGTAAAATTGATTTCAAATGAAAAATTATCAATCTACATAAATTGCGGGACGTATGTAAAGATAGGTAAAAAGAAACACTCAATATATCCACAAATTTTGGACCCCTTGGCCATATTCAAACAACTGATCGATTCTTTGTTTCCACTTGATGAATGCCACGATGTCAAAATTTGAGGATAATTCGACTGTATTTTATTTGTTATTTATGAATTTGAGTAGCGTTTTGATTAATCGATAATGAGTTGAAATACAAGTTTGTTGCAATTCAATACTTTTCTACTTAATATCTATATTTCAATATGTATTTTAAGATTTACCTGCTAGTTCGCATATATAAGCATCGTTGTTGGAAATATCACGTGGGTCTATATTTTGTCCAATATCATTTTTGATAACTGCATGAATCTCATTTGTAAAAGGATCGGTCATTCTGGCATGATGTATAGGCACACCGTTTCCCCACTGCCACTCTCCAGCATGCACCTGGAAGTTCATATTTATCTGATAAATTATTCTGAAACTGAGAAGTATAAGAGTCATTCTAGGGAAAGCTCTGTCCTTAGCTGACTCTTTGGCATACATCTTCGCTGCGTTTGATTTGAATAACCCTAGAGTCAAGAGTGTTGGAGAAGCGCATGCGTACTCCGTGCAACTGACTGATCATAATCGAATGACATGAGTAATTATCGAGTCGTGTCCAATGTAAACAAAAGGTCCCCTAACTTAGCTAAAGCCCCTGAAGTCAGAAAAGCCAGTTTTTTTCATTGAATATTTCAGGAATTTAATTTTGGTGTTGTAAAATGTACCTGATCAATACTTGCTGCTTTTTTAATGTTTCAAATTCAATTGCTTGTCCCTGTCCGCCATCTTGAAACTCGATTACTCCCGGTGAACTGAGGAGTATACTAGAGTCACTTATGTTCAACACTCGGGATGCGACACTTAATCCTTTCGTTCGATTTCACTATAGTCAAACACGTGTAACACGAGTCGTCTAATTGAACTCAGCCCTTATTTCACGTTTAGAATTTATCTATTCCATACATTCCCTATTCGGAATAACTCTGTTTCGACTTCGAGCATCACTGATTATACATTGTTTGTGAAAATGCGCATATAGTGCACTAAATATGATAATAAGAAGTACGAAGGACAGAGACAATATAAAGTGTGTATTTACATGTTGTTATGGGTCAGAATACCCCAAAACGCCAGCAAAAATCAGACAAAGACAGAATATAAATTTACAAGTTTAATTATGTACAAAATATATATGTTTCAAATGATTACAACTTACAGTACAATGTCCGGATCAAAGTGTCCGTTACGGTCCACAAAGTCTATCGAATGTATGGTTTCCGGTAATCACAATCGTTCTCGAAAGATCGGTGTCCAAACGTTGTCAAATGGATTAAAGTCTCAACAAATAAAGTGTCCCAGTATATCAGAATAGATGAATGAATCGTGTCTACGAATGTGTACGAATGTCCCTTAACACAGTTCCTCAGAGGTATTTATACTTAATAACAATGAATTTACCAGAAGCTTCTAGAACAATGACTCATTACAAATGATTAACAATAGAGTAAATTCTAGAAATCACAGTCATGTGATGATAATGATGTAACAAAGAACATACTGGAATATTCTCTATTGAAATAAACATGACATAGTAAAATCTAGAAAGAATTATTATGAAATCATTAAATAACATGACTAAGTACATGTGTACCTACACATAAAGTAAAACTAAAATAACACATGACCCACAACACCTCCCCCCTTAAAAAAGTTTGAATGTCAATGAAAACTTAGGTGGTAAATTCTGCAAAAATCACTCATGAAACTCTCGATAGTGCATCTGCAATCACATTGTCTTTGCCCTTGATATGATTAATAATGATATTGTACTCTTGCAACAATAAACTCCACCTTGTAAGTCTTTGATTCTTGTTTGACATTTTGTGCAAAAATGTGAGAGGGTTGTGGTCAGTATACACAAGAATGGGATGTAAAGTAACATTCAAATAAACATCAAAATGTTGTAAAGCTAACAATAATGCAAGACACTCTTTTTCAATAGTAGAGTAATTCTTTTGACATTTTGTCAATTTCTTTGAAAAATAACAAACAACTCTATCTACACCATCATCATTTTCTTGAAACAAAGCAGCCCCGATTCCTACGTCACTGGCATCAACAGTAAGCTTAAATTGCTTATCAAAATTTGGAGCTGACAGGACAGGACTATTCATAAGAACACATTTGATTTTCTTAAAAGATTCGTCACAGTCATTGGTCCATGCAAAATTCACTCTCTTTTGTAACAGATTGGTAAGTGGACCAACAACTGACGAGAAATTTGGACAAAATTTTCTGTAAAATCCTGCCATTCCCAAAAATCTCATTATTTCTTTCTTATTGGTAGGAATCGGGAACTTTGAAATAGCTTCCACCTTGGCCATGATAGGAGTAACAAAACCTTGACCTACTTTGTGACCCAAATATTCTACAGTCGCATGACAAAATTCACTTTTCGCAAGGTTCACTGTGAGGTTTGCTTTTGCCAGTATGTCGAAGAAGGTACGCATGATGCGGAGATGATCATCCCAGGTGTCGCTGTAGATGATGACGTCATCGATGTACGCCTCGCATCCTTCGAGATGATTTAGGAGCGAATGAATCATCCTCTGGAATGTGGCTGGTGCGTTTTTCATACCAAAGGGCATTACTTTATATTGGTATAGCCCATCTGGAGTCGCAAATGCCGATATTTCTCTGGCTCTCTCGGTAAGCGGGACCTGCCAATAGCCTTTAAGCAAGTCAAATTTGCTGACAAATTTTGCACTGCCAATTTTATCGATACAGTCATCGATTCGTGGGATCGGATAAGAGTCAGTTTTGGTGACTGAATTGACTTTTCTAAAGTCCGTACACAATCGGTAAGTTCCGTCTGGCTTCGGAACCAGAATACATGGGGAACTCCAATCACTATTGCTGGGTTCAATAATGTCATTTTCAAGCATGTATTGAATTTCTTTCCGCATGTATTGAAGCTTTATCGGGTTTAACCGATAGGGATGCTGTTTGATAGGTGACGCATCACCCACAATGACGTCATGATGAGATGCATTCGTCTTTTTTGGAACATCCGGAAAGATGGTCGTATATTCCCGCATTAATTGGTGCACTTCCTCTTTTTGATGCATGGTCAGATGTCCGAGTTTCACTTCCGGACTTGTCAGAATATCAGAATTCATTAAACGGACACTTTGAGCGAAGTCTTTTTCAACAGTCTCTTCATTACATTCCGGTTCAACACAATTTTCAAATGTATTTACATTGGCCAAAGTGGAAACTGGTTTTACAAAATTTCGGTCACTTCTATCAAAATACTCTTTCAACATGTTAACATGACACACTCTTTTTTCTTTTCGCCGACCTGGTGTCTTAACCACATAGTTAACATCACTAATTTTACTCTCAATCTCATAAGGACCGAAATATCTAGCTTGCAAAGGATGACCAGGGATAGGCAAAAATACAAGAACTTTATCGCCTGGTTTAAAAACTCTGTTTCTAGCATCTTTGTCATACCATGTTTTCATTTTCATTTGTGATGTTTTGAGATTTTCTTGAGCTAATTTGCAAGCATTATATAATTTCTCTTTGAAATTAGACACGTAGTCTAAGAGATTCAAATCGCTAGTCTCAGTCAACCATTTTTCCTTCAATAACTTCAATGGCCCCCTGACCGTATGCCCAAAAACTAGCTCAAAGGGACTGAACCCCAGGGACTCCTGAACCGCTTCTCGTGCCGCAAACAACACGAGGTGAACCCCTTCATCCCAGTCGTTTCCATACTGGTGACAATATGTTTTCATCATAGTTTTAAGGGTTTGATGAAAGCGTTCAAGAGCCCCCTGAGACTCAGGATGGTACGCAGAAGACTTATACTGCCTGATACCTAGCTCATGCATAACCTGCTGAAACAATCCTGACATAAAATTCGAACCCTGATCTGACTGAATAGCCTTGGGAGCACCTACGAAACTGAAAAACTTTGTAAGGGCCTTAACTATGGTCTTTGCCTTAATATTCCTAAGAGGTATGGCTTCAGGAAACCTAGTCGAAGTACACATAATTGTCAGTAAGTACTGATTTCCTGACCTAGTCCTAGGCAAAGGACCTACACAATCAACTAACACCCTACTAAAAGGTTCCTCAAAGGCTGGAATGGGTTGGAGGGGAGCAGGTGGTATAACTTGATTGGGTTTACCTACCATCTGACAACTATGACAAGACTTACAAAACTCAGACACATCTTTTCTCAACTTAGGCCAGTAAAAGTGACTTAAAATCCTATTATAAGTCTTATTGACACCTAAATGACCTGCCATGGGTGTGTCGTGAGCTAAACTCATGATGTCCCCGCGATACGCTACTGGAACCACTATCTGGTGAACGACCCGCCACACTTCATTAGGGGGTGCATCGGGTGGTCTCCATTTCCGCATAAGGATGCCATCTTGTATGTAGAAGCACTCTCCGACTTTGTCCGCTTCTTCTCGGGGAAGGGCCCTCTTGCTTAGTCGGATGATCTCCGGATCTTTAGTTTGCTCGGAGAGGAGCTGCTCACGGCTTAAGGCATCTGTATCTCTGTCTAATGGCGGATGGGAATCATCACCAGGTACTGTCGGAGACTTGTCAACATGAAGTGGTACTGACTTTTCAGGTACGCTGTCATCAATGGTAGACATGAATGTGTCAGAAAGGTCTATATTTTCGGAGGGATGGTCCTCGTTAAGTGCAGAAGTACTCTCAGCCTCTTTCAGTCTGTTCCTGGCCATCGCCCTGGTAACAGCACAGGCTGGGTACAAGTCGTCGTCTTCATCATCGGACACGACATCGGACGTGATTTTCTCACAAACAATCGGATCGGCTACAACTTTGCCGCCAGCTAAATCGTTGCCAAGCAACAAGGAAACGCCTTGAACGGGAAGAGTAGGTCGAACACCTACGATAACAGGTCCAGTAATTAAGTCTGACTTCAAATAAATTTCATGAAGGGGAACATCAATGACGCCTAGCTCCACACCCTGTAATAAAACTGACCTACCAGTAAAAGTGTGCTCAGACAAAGGCAATGAACCCTCTAACAATAACGTCTGGGCAGCACCAGTATCTCTCAAAATCTGAACAGGCAACGCTTCGCTAGAATCACTGAGTGAAACAAATCCCTGTGACAAAAAGGGCTTATAATGATCCTCCACAAAATCATCAGAACTGGACTTAGAACCCTGAATCTCAGGAGTGTCAGAACAAATCGAATCTAAGGCATTCCTATCATTTCTAACAGACGCACAGGCCTGTGACTTAAGTTCTTTTTTCTTCTTAAGCTTCAAACACTCACCAATAACATGACCTTTTTTCTTACAATAATTGCATGTAGGAAGCGACCCCACCCCTGGGGATGCCTCAGAACGCTCGGACCTAGGACCGGACGTAGAACCACCTTGAGATGGTGACTGGGAACTAATGGACGACTGAGACTCTTGTAAATTTTTCTTTGGAACATCTGACGTTTTTGCGCTATCGCTAGATTGAGTTTTTGACACAAAATTTTTCTTATGAGTGAGAGCATACGTATCAGACAAAACAGCAGCTTCTTCAAGAGTTTTAACATTTTTATCTTCCAAATGAGTTCTTAAATCTTGATGTACACACTCTTTGAACTCTTCTATCAGAATGATCTGACGCAAATTGTCAAATGAATTGGGAATTTTCTTAGATCGAAACCACTGATCAAATAAATCCTCTTTTTCTCGAGCAAATTCAACATATGTTTGATTTTCAAACTTTTTGTACTTTCTAAACTTTTGTCTGTACGCCTCAGGTACTAACTGATATGCTCTCAAAATCGTGTCCTTGACCTTGTCATAGTCTGAACTCTCAGCAATACTGAGCGCCGAGTACACTTCAGCCGCTTTGCCAATAAGTACGCTTTGTAACAAAGTTGGCCAAAAATCACGTGGCCACTTCAGATTGGCCGCGATTTTCTCAAAATGTGGAAAATATTTGTCCACGGACTTTTCTTGAAATTTTGGTACTAATCGGATGTTTTTGGCGGCGTCGAATTCAGACTTGACAAGCGAAGGAACAGGATTTTCCTTAGTGCTTTTCTCTAATTTTAACTTTTCTAACTCAAACTGGAGTTCTTTCTCGTGCATACGTTCCTGTTTCTCTCTTTCTTCCTTTTCTCTTTCAAATTGTCTTATTTTTTCTTCTTTTTCAAATTGTCTTTCTTTTTCTTCTCTTTCAAATTGTCTTTCTTTTTCTTCTTTTTCAAATTGTAATTGTATTTTCATTTTCTTTAATTCAAACTCATATTTTGACATTTTGGTTTCGCTTGAAACAGGTTCAACAGGAAAATCGTATGACGAAAAGATTTCCCTAGCTAAAAGCTCTTTAGCCACAATATTTCTAATTTCTTGTTTTCTCATAGAAGATTTTACATCTAACTTCAAGTGAAGACCTAAACCAATCAAATCATCTTTTTTCAGTGATTCGAACTCATCTACAGTCGGCGATTTCAAAAATTCAGTGACCGAAAATACCATGATTGATTTCTGCTGGCAAAAGTTTTGAGAATTTTCTTTTTTTCAAAAAAACGAACTTTACGTAAAAATGCAAATATGCAGAGATTACTATCCCGGACGAGCCCCCAATTCTGTTATGGGTCAGAATACCCCAAAACGCCAGCAAAAATCAGACAAAGACAGAATATAAATTTACAAGTTTAATTATGTACAAAATATATATGTTTCAAATGATTACAACTTACAGTACAATGTCCGGATCAAAGTGTCCGTTACGGTCCACAAAGTCTATCGAATGTATGGTTTCCGGTAATCACAATCGTTCTCGAAAGATCGGTGTCCAAACGTTGTCAAATGGATTAAAGTCTCAACAAATAAAGTGTCCCAGTATATCAGAATAGATGAATGAATCGTGTCTACGAATGTGTACGAATGTCCCTTAACACAGTTCCTCAGAGGTATTTATACTTAATAACAATGAATTTACCAGAAGCTTCTAGAACAATGACTCATTACAAATGATTAACAATAGAGTAAATTCTAGAAATCACAGTCATGTGATGATAATGATGTAACAAAGAACATACTGGAATATTCTCTATTGAAATAAACATGACATAGTAAAATCTAGAAAGAATTATTATGAAATCATTAAATAACATGACTAAGTACATGTGTACCTACACATAAAGTAAAACTAAAATAACACATGACCCACAACAATGTACTGACAATTCTTTGAAAATTCATATATTTTGATTGTTTCGTTTGCTCATTGTAAGTTTACTGTTTTAATATTTCCATACTTTTCACTCTTACATGTAAATGTAATCCAATTTGTCATAAAATAAACTGAAGAGGTAAGATAGGAAAGGATATAAGATTAGGTTCAGTATTGAAATAATACCATCCATCTCCCCTCTTCCCCCGCCACAAACACACCAAAAGAATAAAAAAAAAGGAAAAAAGAAAGAAAAAAAAGAAAGAGAGAAAAAAAAAAAAGAAAAAAAAGATAAAAGGACAAATTACCTGTATGGCTCCTATCCAAAATCTGTCTTTAAAATTCTGATCTGAAAATGAGTAGTATATGTATATAAATAGATATACAAAAATGATTGTTTCGCTTTTTTTATATTCTATAAACAGAGCCTTTCCGCGTCTCTGTTTTGAAATGAAATAGTAAACATCATTTTTAAGTAATAAATGTAAATTTGTACTTGAAACCATTTGCTAATAGCAGATGTACACACTATATGCTAATAACAGATGAGCGACCAAAGTCGGCGCCGGGTGCACATTGGTCTCCTTCCTTTTATGTGTTGTCATTAATGTTTGATGTTTCTGTACGTCTGTTTCGATTTTTTGTGATGTTCTAGTGAATATTGTAAACAGTTGTGTCTTTTTGCGGTTTGTAGTTTTGTCTAATGTCATTATGTGTCGCTTTCTTGTGGGTTTGTTTCGCGGGGTGAAATAGTTTTAAAACGCAGCGGCCTCTTGTAACATAGATTCTATATATGTGAATGATTCTTAAAAATTATATGGCATGCGCGAGCTCATGCAAGATCAATCACTCGAGACGTCTGACCAATCTTCATATAAGACAGAGAATCAGGACCAAGTCTTCTCTTATGAGGTTAAAACAAGGCCAATAATGGAGTCTCGTCGTCACGGTTGGCCAGTGTGCAACATTTGGATAGACCGTGGTACAAAACTGTAGATTGGTCCAGTACCATGCCAAGTGTTTTACGACTTTAGGTTAATATCCTCGGTGAAGCAGGTGACCGACTACTTTCTTACATTTGTGGTTGAAGTTTGATCTGTATTTGATCCTTCTGAATTTGTTTATTGTGTCACCGTTGACGGCAATGAAATTCCTAATGCTTGACTGATTTGTGTTTTTGCAATTTGTAATATTTTTCTCATCGAAGTCCGAAACATGGTAGGCTCTGGAGTATCTGATGGGCTGAGAGATGTAAATGCCGAACGATGGCAATCTTGGAACATCGCCATCAAGCCAAGGAAAATTAAGTATGTTGAAGCCAAAGTATTCTCTTTTTAATGATACAACGCGTACATTTTACTGTGCTACCTACATTAAAAGAAGGGAGGGAATCTCCAACAAGACCCTGTTTCAGCACCAACAGCAAAACACCGATGCAAAAACACAAAAGACGAGCATAGTATGAGACGAAAAAGAGATATACGACATGTAAACATCAAACACAAAAGACTACACATAAACCGACGTGACCAATGGGCAACCGGTGCCGACTTTGGACGGCCATTTGCCACGCAAGCAGCAAATGGTGTGGTTATCCTGGAATACGTGCGCACAACCCTCTCACTTTTCAAATTACCCAGAGGTCTCGATGAATGTACAATTGTGGTGTAAAACAACCTCCTTACTGTTAGATGACCTCACAAAAACAAGACTGCAAAACGTAGGGGCCCCGGCAACACAGATGAATATGTAAATGGATATAAAAAAAGGGCGTGCGTAATACAGTCCGTGCTGTAGCGAGCTCATGTATGTAATCACCCGAGGAGTCCGACTGACATTCAGAGAGGACAGGTGGTCGGGGCCCTGTCTTCTCTAAAGAGGTTTGGTCAGGGCCTGTCATGGAGTCCCGTCGTCACAGTCAGTCAGAGTGCAAGTCTCAAGGATGCGCTGGTACGAGACTGTAGATTGGTCAAGTACCAAGCCTAGTGTCCGTCTGGTGGTATAAAAGGCGTTTGATAATTCTGACGCATTTTCGATGGTTATGCTGCCTACCTTTGATCCTTCTAATTTTGTTTATCATATCACCATAAAAGACAGGTTGTGTAATACCCAAAGTAATGTCCTCTGTTGTGTGTATAGATCCGAATTTTAAAAGAAGTTTACTGTAATTTTTGTAAAATTCCAGAAAGTCTTAAATAATTTATGAAAGCGGAAACCATGACCTAAAAGTGTTTTGATAATTTGTAAATTTCTACTGTAAAAAAAAACAAATAATCAAAATAGACAGGTTGTGTACATGTAATACCCGAAGTAATGTACTCTGTTGCGTGTATAGATCCGAATTTTAAAAGAAGTTGACTGTAATTTTGGTAAAAGTTCTAGAAAGTCTTGATTAATTTATGAAAGCGGAAACTTTGACCTAAAAGTTTTTTCAATTGGTAATTTGTAAATTTCTACTGTGAAATGTTAAACGTCTTTAAATTCAATAGCATCATTTAAAACCTGATAAATTTACAGCATGGATCAGACATGCACGTTTCGGGTACTAAACCCTCGTCGGTGATCCTCAGTCTAAATAATGTATTATGGCCAAAAAGTATGAAAAATATTATGTCCTAAAATATACCAAAAGACGTAGCAGAATGGTTGGGATATGATGCTAAAGGACCCATGTTTTAGAATTTTCAAGAAATTTTGTAACAGAAAATTTCAAATGCATTGAAGAGACAGACGATCAACCAAAGTTGATCGAACTTGGCTACATGTGCCCTCGGGGACTCTTGGTCCACCAGCAGTGACACTCGCCAAGTAGTTCAAATGTTAAACGTCTTTAATTCAATAGCATCATTTAAAACCTGATAAATTTACAGCATGGATCAGACATGCACGTTTCGGGTACTAAACCCTCGTCAGTGATCCTCAGTCTAAATAATGTATTATGGCCAAAAAGTATGAAAAATATTATGTCCTAAAATATACCAAAAGACGTATACCAAAAATCCAAAATTGCATTCTTACATTGCATCCTGTTTTGTTTGTTTATCACTGATGAGGATTCAATATCAAAACCACGTTTCTGGTGCACGACAATTTGGTTTGAAATTTTCTTCAGAAGGTATAGAGATGGTACACTTCCTTATTATTAGAACGTTTCGCCCTTAGTGTTGTCCCTGTGTTATTGTCTCTGTCTATTTGTCGCATTTTTCTTGCCGGCTGTTTTTACTATTGGGATCCCCTCCGTATCTTTGTTCTGTTTAATTTTCAAGAATTATTGTGTCAAATACTTGTGAATGTTTGGTTCTCACTGGGTTCTCCTTTTTTGTTTTACTTTTATTCACTTATCTTATGCTACTTTTAAACGTCAATCAAAAGAAGGCTTCCTTTTCCAGTTCGTACATTTTTATTGCCAGTACAAGTATTAGCTTTCCAAAAAAGCTTGGTCGATATCAACATTTATTTAATCACGCAATAAAGTTTTTTTCGTTCAAGATAGGTTTAAAATTTTGACTCTTGGAATATATTTGGAAAGATAATATACAAACAAAATGGAATATCCTCAACGAAACAGCTTAGTCGGCTGGATTGTGAGAAACTTTTTAATAACCCACTGCAGCCTCGCATGAAATAAAAAAAAAAAAAAAAAAAAAACCATTTCTTTCAATGTTTGTAGAAAACATTTTCATTTTGTTTTGTTTCATGACTTTTGGCTCAAAACCTACCAGCACGAGGACGCAAAACTGAAAATAACAAAGAAATGACCTTATGTCCAAATAGGATGCCGAATTATTTGTCTCTGTAGTTTCTTTGACTTCAAGCTCCGAAGGATAGATACTGCTCAGGTAATCCGCGAATTTTAGATAATTAATGGACAACACATCGTCTATGTATCTGTAAATGAAGTTGAAGTCAGAAGCTAAGTATCTTTTCCCTTCAGAGACCAAAGATTGAATGAATTCCTCCTATACTTACTGTCAACCATGTCCATCAACCATTGCTCCTCCTGTAATGTCTCCAAGAAAACCAAATGAAATCCCATGGACGCACAGTGCGCATGTGCATAGTCGAATGTTTCATCATTGCCATAGCCTAGGTAACAATTATCAAGAAGCTCTATATTCAAATCCGCTGTATGCTGACATGTGGCTGAAAAGATAAACAATTAATATATGAAAACTTTGCATGTGGCTGAAAGATTTGTTATCTAAAAAAACCTTTTGAAAAGTCATAAGAATACATTTGTAGCTTACTGTCCGCGCAGCTCACTTCAGAAATTGGAAAATTGAATTTTTCTCTTCTTTGTCGGCATATTTTCCAATTAAAATGGATATAGGGGGATAGATCTTGAACTCTCATAACTAACGGTGTATGATATATGTCTGTACGACCAATACTATGCTCGCAATGAAAGAAAATATATTTAGATAGGGAGTTTTCAGTGTTAATTTTATAGCGTGACGTCGTCGACGTTCTCCATAGACTCAGTGTTAAACATCGGCGACGTCGCGCTAAATTATTAACATAGAAAACTCCCTATCTAAAACTATTTTCTTTCACTGTGAGCGTAATATTGGTCGTACAGACATATATCATACACCGTTAGTTATGAGAGTACGCGATCTATTCCCCAAAATAAATTTTGATCGCAAAAATTGCAGACAAAGTAGAGAAAACTTCAATTTTCCGATTTCTGAAGTGAGCTGCGCGGACAGTAGTCAATTTTCTTCAAGATGGTAAAAAGCTGGAACACTTACGTATTATTTGAATTAAGATACCTATACGGAGTTAAAAAAAATAGAGTACGATTTGACAAATTTTCATGGAACTGTTGCAACGGGTATTGAATGTAATCAGGAGACCCTGACTCTCCCCTGGCACCTAGTCCTACTTCGGAATGTTATTCATTCCGGGGTTCGCCACAGCTCAATTGAAAATTCTAATGAGTTTGCTTTGTCTTCTAGAACTTGAGACTGAATAACTGATAGGTATGTTTATTATATAATTATTATTGTTGTGCATAGCTTCATTGAAAATAATCAGTGTTTTTAATATATCATTTTGATAAAAAAGATACTGTATAAATTGTAATTTTTGAGACAAAGATGTTAAAAAAGGATATCGTAGAAAACATTTTCTTACGTGCTGAATAGGTCCAATGCAGGTGACTCCATATAAAAACAAATATAGAATTGTAATTCATATCTCGAAAATTCGTCTTTAACTTATTTTGTTTTTCGTTGAAAACTTATTTATCCTTTACTCTCTTCAATTAATTGCGATTGCCATTTAAAGAATACGAAAGTGTGCAAATATGTGATATATGTATTGGTCATTTCATTAATAGTAATAAATGAATACACAAGGACAACATTACTGTGACTTCCTTAATCGATAATTGTTGTTCCTATTCTAATAATAATTTCTATCAAATGAGCATTTTATTTGATGTTTAATTTAATTAAGAAATATCGGGAAATCTATGAATTTGTTCGTTTCCCTTTTGAAGAACAAACAGAAACTCAAATGGGGAAAATAAGTAATTCCTTTAGGTCTCAACCTGCAATAAAGTCAGCATATTTACCGTTGTTACATAAAATACCATACTATTTGCATTAAGTCATTGTTCAAATGTTTATATTAATCATTTAAAGGAAACAAAACGTAATGTAAACATCAATATGAAGGCTGAAAAAAGGATAATCGACATTAGCGTTAAAAATACATTCAGTCGATACTGGAGTCAAATATACTCCCTTTACATATTGTATATACTTTGAATAAATGGTTTTAATGATTGATAAAAAAATGACAGAGGTATTTAAAGTGTACAACTTTGAGGATATGTAACAGAGCTTGCTCTTGCCCCGGCTAGAAAATAAAATGTCAAAAAAGAAATGAATGCTTTTCAAGTGCATGTTATCGAATTTCTGACAAATTTCTTGCAATCTGATTGGTCGAGAACACAATATTATTTTGTGTTATGTTTCTGGCGGGTTATTATTTCAATTTTTTGCATCACGTGTACGCGGTCCAAATCTCTGTAGACCGTCAGTAAAGCCGCTATTACTGAATCAATAAATTCGCCTGAAGGAGGAGTCTTGGAAATGGCAATTTTCTAAGTAATATTCCATGTTGCCTTAATATATCTTTATGAAGCGATAAATCACGTTTCTTGTTACCATACGCTTAAATGTAAAATGTTTCGGGTACGGACTTTGCGAGTGAGAGGAAGCCACAGTTGTTCCCCTTTTGAAAACCATATGTAAACAAAAGGCATGCAGATTTGTAATTAACATCGAAGAAGTACCAATCAGTTATTAAGTCTCAAAGTATAGAGAGGAAGGCAAATTATTAGGATTTTCATTGGAACAGTTTCGCACGATGCAGCGGAGATTTTGGTCCTCGACAAAATAAACAGTTAATAACTTAAAGTTTATTACTGTCCGTCCTCAATGATTTTTAGGGTTGATCAAGCCCTTGGCTTCGCCTTGCCTTCTATGGGCTTGATCAATAAAAAAAGGAGCTCTTTAGACGGTCAGTGACAAACCTGATAATTGTAGTTATGCTCTAAAGCATAACTTCACGTTATCTCAACGAATAAGCATAATTTGTTTATTATACGTATATTAAACTGACCAAGGAAGATAACTCCTTCAGTCATATCTCAGTATTATCCGGAACGTACATGTATGTACGTGTTGGTTTCTTCAAATAGAAACTCAAACTGCGCATTTCGAGATGGCGTGCTCTCTGCAGAGGAAAAACTAGAATATTTAACTAAAATATTTCGTTTTCTGTTGCCAAATGCGAACATTTCATTTCTTTCTATCGCTGTGTACGACTTTCTGCTGCCATTGGACTTATATCAATTCATCCGACCAGTGCACCTACAGTTCAGCAGTACGGGTACAGCACGGGTGTGTTGTTGACCTCGCTCCTACAACGCCTGCTTATGAGACACGGGTGATGCTTGCTTTGTCTGGACAACAGGATGTGTTGCGTCTTCCTACCCCTCAGTATTTAGATAGTTTGGTTTAATAGTGGTTACCCAAAGTCGGTAAAGTATAGTATCGTCCAATTTTATTTTTCAGACAGGTCAGTAGGTAAGAGTGAATTGTACACACGTGAGCTCGCCTAGTTTTATTGAAAACACGACTTCTATCAAGTTCTATGTATTTTCTTCCAACAGTTTTGATTGGGTCTTAAAATCTAGAGCTTCCAAGCCCTTTACTATTTGGGATCATGGCCGGGGCCTTTGAAATTGGGGGGAAAATAGCAGAATTTACAAAATTGGGGAATATATCAATAGATTTGAATTACTTTGACGTCAAATTTGGTATTTCTAATCTCCTTTTTTATCGAATTTTACACGAGGTGTTAAATTAAAAAAAAAAAAAAATCGTCCATTCGTAAGTTATTTAGAAGCTCACCTGTGTCACAATATCGGTTATATTGATAACAATCTTACCCCATGCATGATGCAATGTTTTAAAACTATTTCAGATAATTTGCTCCAGTTTAAATGTCGTCAATTTCCTTTTTACAAGGTCTGTCTTTAAAAATTAAAAAAAAAAAAAAAAAAATGGAAGTGTTTGTCACACTAGCAATTTTATATCACTTTCTCAGTCAGACTGATTGATTTACTTGTACAGTTTGCATTTTATAGTATATTTACATCTATTTGTTTATATATGTAATGTTAGTATGTTTATTAATCAGTTATATCTGTTTATTAAGTTATTTACTTATTCATGATGACATCTTTTGTATTTACTTATTCATCTACCTGTCTACATTTGTAATAAATTCATCTACTCGTCTACATTTGTATCAATGCGCTTCATGATGTTAATGTCGAATCCCCCGTTAGAGTATAGTTCTATAATAGTCTGAAATATTAACATCAACAACAACAAACATTTTAGTTGATTAGTGTGTTAAAAATCAGCCAATCAGTCTGTCATATATGTTTATTTATTTATTTGTTTATTTATTTATTTATTTATTTATTTATTTATTTATTTATTTATTTATTTATTTATTTATCTATCTATCTACCGCAGATATCTGTCCACTTGCTTATTCATTCATTCATAGAATTAGATAAAACTTCAGACTGAAGTTTTTTAAGGCTTAGTACTAGTATGCACAAATGAGGGTGCTCTCGCATACATGTAGCTTCCTTCTCATAACTTATATTCCTAGCGTGTCTGGGTATACATTGTAAACATTATTGGTATTTTTTATTGTAATTATGAGAACTGTCATATCATCGATCAATACTTCATATTCGATATGGGACTAATAAATAAATAAGTCACAATAAATAAATAAGTCAGATCCTGAAATAATGTTAAATATGCAGTTATGACAAAAAAAAAAAAAAAAAAAAAAAAAAAAAAAAAAATAATAATAATAATAAATAAATAGAATAAATAATTAGATTAAAAAAAAATAATAATTGTCAAACCCTTCTGGAAACAACAAACTTATCCGAAAATTTCAAGATCAATTTCACATATTTTTATCTTTTTTTTTTCAAATCTGGACATAGTACACTATTTCAAAACGAGTGCATGTGCACTTCGAATAGGCTGCCCAAGTATCACTGATGTCAATATTTGTTACATTGTAATAAACTCTCGTGCGATGTAACAAGTACCTGCCACCTGCTAGCCATGCAGCTTTTTCACTTGGTCGTAACACATTCTCGTTTTAATTAGTGTAATAAATGTGAACATGTAAGTCATTTCTAACTTGTAGTTACTGTCATCAGACTATCGTTGAAATGTTTTGAATCTTCGGAAGTCATGCAAGTAACATACTAGTAATCGATGAGACTTTAATCTTTGGACCAGATACAAAAAAAAAAAAAAACAACAAAACAAAACAAACAAAACAAAACTGCAGATAAACTAGTACGAATAAAACAGAAAATAATTTAAAATAACATCATACTTATACGAATATCATATATGTAATTACTAATCTCGTAAATTTATATGAATCAGAATCAGAAATCATTTTATCGAGTGCCACACTTCAAATTTACAAGGTCTAATTACAATAGGATCAGTACATAATTTTAGAATTTGATGCCCAGCCATACTTGACTTACGGCACTATTCCATTTCGCATTTATCACATTATATACATTAAAGTTCACATTATATTTATAATAATATGTGGGCGGAGTAAGCTTTCTTTCATAGACATACTCCCACCACATAGGCGTCCGTTTCGGAATAGCGCGTCACTGACGTAGCTGTCATTACACCAAGACCAATAAGATAAAATTTTCCAATGATGCAACTTTCCCCGACTATATCATACAGTTTGCCCTTATCAATATATAAAGAATTGAATATAACAGTATAAAAAAAAAATACCGATCATGGAAAGAGATCCTCTTGCATTTCAAAAATAGATAAATAAAGGAATGAATAAATAAATTAAAAAAAAAAATGAATAAATAAAAAATAAAAAAACAAACAAACAAAAAAAAAAAAACAAAACAAAACAAAAAAAAAACCACTGGTCCGCTGTATGCAAGGATTTCAAAAATAAAAAGGATAAATTCAACGTACGGCACCTAACCGCCAGCCTTTCTGGTGCGTACACATCAATTGCATTCTGGCCACACCCCTGGGTGCTAGGATCTCTCACTCATTTTCATATAAAGTCCACTATCGAGGATCTGGTGTCTGATGCAATAAATTGACACTAAGGAACATTTATTAAAATGCCAATAGCATTAAACAATATCATAAATTAATAATAACAATAATAATAAATAAACAGATAAATAAAGCAATGTATAAATAATCCTCTTCCGAAAGGGGTTCCTATTCCATCTCCCTCATCAATTTAGGTTTATCCTTTAATCATTATGTAAGACGATTAAGAAAATATTCATACACGAAGCCTTCTGGAAGTCATTAACAAAATTTTAATGAAAGTTTATATTTACTGGCATGATAATTTATGTGATCCTACAAATCACATAAAGTTAAATAATAATAATAATAAAAAACAAAAAAAAAACAAACAAACAAACAAAAAAAAACCAAAAAACAATAAAAAAAAAAAAAACAAAAAAAAAAAAAAAAAAAAACAAAAACAACTGTTCCCTTTACAACTAATGATTGTTAAACGTTTGCTAAATATTTTCCAAACATTTGTTAAACAAAAGTCATGACATGTCAGCGCCCTTATTCCAAACAGTTATCCTCTGAGCCCAAAGTCACAACAAATGAACCAGTCCTCTCTTCCGAATTTCTTCGTCATTCAAAACCATTTTTGATAACCACGAATAAATATATATGCTGATATTCATTATGATAATACGGTATTCCTTCCTAACTAATACCGAATCTTACAACGATGCGAATTACCCCCTTTTATTCCTTACGTATGGGCTTTATCTACGATCTACCTTGTCCTTTATATGGCGTCGCCGGTTTAATGAACACGAAATAATAATGTCAATATTTGCGAACTGCGTCTCTAGATAGGTGATGCACACGAAGCCTACATATCTGTATCACTTGGGCCAGTTCTGTATCATATAGGACGAACGTTAGACTGAGCTTAATAATCTACATTAAACGGCATCGTAGAATTTCATTGATCACTTATATCTCGTATCGAATATTCTTCAAAATATGGTGCGATCTTTATTCGCCTTACATAACATCCAATAGGATAAATCAGCTCTATACGCGATCACATTTCGCCCCTACGGTAGGATGATTAATGGGTCAAGGTCAGCATTATTTACATCTTAGAGCCCTTCGTGTATCTAAATATGGTACGATCTTTATCGCTTTACATACCATACAATATGATAAATTAGCATAATGCGATCACGTTTCAACCCTAAGCTGATTATTGGGTCAAAGTCAGTTAACGGGTCAAGGTCAGCGTTATATACCTGTTACACAGCCCCTCATATATCAGAATGAAACTGTCCCTTTTCGTGACGTTACATCCACGTAAAAAATACGTCATATACGTACAGTCGATATTGTTGATAAATGTAGACTGCGATCTAGTGGCATTTTTTCTATTATATTATGCCTATGATGCCTTCGAATATCAAAGAGTAGTATCTAATATGGCAGTTCTGTCATGGCGCTAAGTTTCAGCAAAATCGGCCGCTTTGTGGCGGATGCCTTTCGAGGGTTATCATCAATAATCCTCGAAAGTCATTATGGCAGAATTTTGCTTTGAAACCTCGCTTCAGTTTCTGTTGTCTTCCAGACTCTGAGCCAATAATTGGGGTTTATTATTGATTTGTATTGATTATCTACGACATATACAATTGAATGTCGTCGTAGACCATTGATTTAGTTATATTGTCAAAATATTGATTCATTGATATTGAAATATTGCACATATTTCATTTCAACTTATGAGCTATTGAGCATCGAACTATGAACTATTGAGCATTGAACTTGATGAACAATTGAACTGAACTTATATTCAAGAACTAAGAAAAATCAACTTACTGAGCATTTAATTCATTTGCCTATTGTGCATTGAACTATTGAATATTGAATATCTATTTCAAATAAAGCCATGACATGAACCGCCAATCATCTTCCTTTGCTTTATTCTGTGGAGATAATTGTAGTTATGCTCTAAAGCATAACTTCACGTTATCTCAACGAATAAGCATAATTTGTTTATTATACGTATATTAAACTGACCAAGGAAGATAACTCCTTCAGTCATATCTCAGTATTATCCGGAACGTACATGTATGTACGTGTTGGTTTCTTCAAATAGAAACTCAAACTGCGCATTTCGAGATGGCGTGCTCTCTGCAGAGGAAAAACTAGAATATTTAACTAAAACCCTCCCCTCCACACCCTTTCTCGTTACTTTGATAATTCACTCCACGAACTCTAATCTTCAGATGTGCTTATCTCAGTTTCTTCCTCATACAATCATATATTATTTCAATGTCAAAGTTTACATTCAATTTCCATGTTTTTTCGCTTGTTTCACTTTTATTCCAGCAACATTCTACCATGACTCGGGATTACGCTCGACGTAGATTCTCCATTTGGTTGGCCTTGCTGATAATTCATGTATCTAGACCAATGCCTACATCCGCGACCCTATTGCATTGTACTTCACGATGGGATGCCCGCTCACAGTTCCGGTTGTCAGTCCAGATTACCTGCTCGTACCACCTCGCCTTAAACGCGTCATGGCTTTTCCATTCCCGTCCAAGTTCATTGTTTCAAAGACTACAGTTCCGCTCATTAATAACTGTCTTAGTGTTCGGCAGAATTTTGCTTTGAAACCTCGCTTCAGTTTCTGTTGTCTTCCAGACTCTGAGCCAATAATTGGGGTTCATTATTGATTTGTATTGATTATCTACGACATATACAATTGAATGTCGTCGTAGACCATTGATTTAGTTATATTGTCAAAATATTGATTCATTGATATTGAAATATTGCACATATTTCATTTCAACTTATGAGCTATTGAGCATCGAACTATGAACTATTGAGCATTGAACTTGATGAACAATTGAACTGAACTTATATTCAAGAACTAAGAAAAATCAACTTACTGAGCATTTAATTCATTTGCCTATTGTGCATTGAACTATTGAATATTGAATATCTATTTCAAATAAAGCCATGACATGAACCGCCAATCATCTTCCTTTGCTTTATTCTGTGGAGATAACTAATAATATCATGCTTCTACTAAGACGCTTAACGTTGTTGACATCACCGAGATGCTTTAAAATATATTGACGTAACATACAAAAACCAAAAGCTGGAGGCGGGATTAATTTTTTTAATCGGCCTCGCCCAATACAATTTTTTTCAAAGACCCAGTGTATTTCTGTATCCCCTTAAAACACAGTATAACTAATATTATACTCATAATTATTTACTGAATTTCGATGTACAAAATATATGGAATAAATTTCAATAAACTCACGCTTCAGATAACGCAGGTAAGCATAATACGTAATACGTAAGCAAGAAACAATTAAAATATGACATTAAAAACGGATTCCATTCCACAGCAGAACCCCCCCCCCAAAAAAAAATCACCGAAAAAGACGTACAAATCATTTAATTTCCATTGTCATTTTCAAGAAACGAAGATTCTGATTGGCTTAGAAATTTTGTTGATACATCGATCAACAGAATTTTTCACGGAAGTCTATTTATAGCACTATTTTTAGAACTGGGGGTTCCCTCAAACACGAATGAACTCGTTGCTGAAAATACAATTTGTTGATGTTTTCTTATGATTTCAAGGGTACCATTTCTTTTCTACTTACTCAAAAGTTAACAGTGCATGTAGAATTTGCTCAAACTGGTCCTTATTCCAAAGATATAGAGGGACGATCGTTCGCTGTTTGAATCATGGCGGCTGCCATAACTTGTTTTGGCAGACGTATCACTGCAAAACATTCCGACTTACGAAATATAGTGCGGTGATTGATTGTTTATAGATCCAAGAAAACAGTCTGTTTTCCACAATTAAATGATAAGAAATGAATTTTATATTTTTTCTGTTGATGCAGGTATCACCCGAAAAATTGGACAGAAAACTGCATCAATGCGCGTAGCTGTTTGTCAGACACTGTTTAACAGAAAAAATATAAGATTCATTTCTTAAATCTTACTTATAATACATCTCGTAGAGGAATGAGGACAATTAACATATGAAGGACTTATTCAATAGCCACTGATGTATTCGTTTGATATTAATTGCAATCAATATTCGTGTGTACTTTTCATGATACATTTAGGTTAATCAAGACATAAAGGGGTAGGGCCACGAAGTCCCTAAAACGGCCCAGTGTTTTTCCTTAAAATTAAACTTCATACTGGATATATCACATTAAATATCATGAATGTTTCGCGCTTTTAATAAAAAGAACAAATCGCAAAGCGAATCACCATACGAAGACTTATGACGTCAACAAGTGACGTCATTTTGATGTTATGGACAAAACATGGTCAAATATGCTAGAAATGACAAATATGGATAATGACCATATCCCTGTATATGGTTCCCCTTGTAATATTGCAATCAATATTCGATAAATAATATTTATGCTAGAAAATGTGTCTTTAGTGGAGAATTTCGATGTGGCCACATGCGTCGGGAAACATAAAACTTTTGAGACAAGAAGAGATCATGATTTTCTGTCATTTATATTTTATCATGTTTCTCGATGCATGTGGCCAATGCTGATTTTGAGGAAATATGTAGATTTCTCAGCAATTTCACGGAAAATTGCAGATTTTTGGGGTTTCAAAAGGCTTTAAGCTACTGGTAAGTGCATATTTACAAAATCTCAATACGTAATTTTGTGAAGAACTTAACAAAGTATAAAATTACAAAAATCTTCAATCAGTTCAAACGTTAAGAAACAGGGCCGATTCAGGGCCTTTGTGTCACTACCACTTTGTTACAAAAAGCCTTTTTTTAACTGTAAGAATGAGAAGGGTTTTTGTATATATTAGAACCATTATCGCAGAAAACAATATTATGTCGCATGTGATGTTGCGCGCTTGTAACCTGGTTTACCATACCATTTCCATTTGCTAATAATGTGGTCATTTAACGTCGAAAGTCCGCTTCAGTTATACATTTGTCTCAATGTTGTGCTTTTTTGTTCATTAGTATTTTAATGAATATGTTCTCGTTTGTCTCATTATGTCCATCTTTTTGTGTAACACAATGAATTTGTGTAGCGTCGCGAAATTAATTCAAGTGGCGCAACCTACAATGCATTTCGTACTTTACAATTGAACTCCTCCCGGGCACCTGATCCCACCTCTGGCTTGCTAGGGGTCCGTCGATGCTCAAATTGGTGCTCTATTGTGAGTGCTTTTAAGATTATCGGCAGGATATTCTTTTACTCATCAGTAGTGATAATTTACACTGCCATCCATAAATAACTATACAAAGAGGGTAATTACTCTAAATTCTATATAAGGTTATTCAAATTTTTCCATTCCGAACTTGAAGGATCCCTAATAACTGGCTTCTCATAATTCAAAATTATGAATTCTGAAAATGAAAATGTAAATAGAAACTTTTTTTATCAGCACATTTTTTTTTTCAAAATTGTCATTTTTATACAAAAAAGAATGAAAATTCGAAAAATGTAAATATTTTGGTCAAGATTGTTATAATTGATTTTTATAAGGTTCATCTTTAGAATTATACAGCATTTTATTCAAGACTATTCATTTTCTAACAGCATGAACATAAATAGTATATTCTAATTTATGGATGGCAGTGTATATGTATAGGCACAACCAATGTAATTCCCTGAGATAAAAAATAAAGGCTCATGACCTAAAACGATGCATAAGATCTTAAGAATCATGCCGCTACGGTGACTCTTACCTGCAAACTGAACAGAGGGTGACCTGAATTTTAACGTCACCATTTTACCCAGAAAAACGAGATTTCAGAAAACAAGAATGAAACAGACAAGTGTGGTGCATATATATAGAATACATGTCATAATTTGTGTTGTGTTAAGGGTATGCAACAAAAATAAGTGCATTTATCGCTTACACGCATTAAATAATAAGGAAGTGTTCCAACTCTATACCTCCCGAAAAAAATTGCAAACCAATTTATTATGCACCGGATGCACCGGATACGTGTTTCGGTTATGAAATCCTTATCAGTGATGTTTCCATCCAAAGACGGTACTAAGTTTCCGAAATAGAAAAGTACTATGTATGACGTGAAATTTATAAAATGCCAAAAAAAGGTTCTTCCAGGCGACAGATCGAGGTGGAAAGAAGTAATTAATACACTTAAGAAACACCCATATCACTGCAACGGGAAATAAGTGTTTATGAAGGACTTATTCAATAGCCACTGATGCATTCGTTTGATATTAATTGCAATCAATATTCGTGTGTACTTTTCACGATACATTTAGGTTAATCAAGACATAAAGGGGTAGAACCACGAGGCCCCTAAAACGGCCCTGTGATTTTCCTTAAAATTAAACTTCATGAGAAATACTGGATATATCACATTAAATATCATAAATGTTTCTCGCTTTTAATGAAAAGAACAAATCACCAAGCGAATCACAAACGAAGTCTTATGACGTCAACAAATGACGTCATTTTGATGTTATGGACAAAACATGGTCAAATATGCTAGAAATGACAAATATGGATAATGACCATATCCCTGTATATGGTTCCCCTTGTAATATTGCAATCAATATTCGATAAATAATATTTATGCTAGAAAATGTGTCTTTAGTGGAGAATTTCGATGTGGCCACTTGCGTCGGGGAACATAAAACTTTTGAGACAAGAAGAGATCATGATTTTCTGTCATTTTTATTTTATCATGTTTCTCGATGCATGTGGCCAATGCTGATTTTGAGGAAATATGTAGATTTCTCAGCAATTTCACGGAAAATTGCAGATTTTTGGGGTTTCTGAAGGCTTTAAGCTACTGGTAAATGCATTATTTACAAAATCTCAATACGTAATTTTGTGAAGTACTTAACAAAGAATGAAATTACAAAAAATCTTCAATCAGTTCAAATGTTAAGAAACAGGGCCAATTCAGGGGCTTCGTGTCACTACCCCTTTGTTACAAAAAGCCTTTTTTAACTGTAAGAATGAGTAGGGTTTTGTATCTATTAGAACCATTATCGCGGAAAACAATATTATGTCGAATGTGAGGTTGCGCGCTTGTAACCTGGTTAACCATACCATTTCCATTTGCTAATAATGTGGTCATTTAACGTTGAAAGTCCGCTCCAGTTACACATTTGTCTCAATGTTATGTTTTGTTTTGTTCATTAGTATTTTAATGAAAATGTTCTCGTTTGTCTCATTATGTCCATCTCTTTGTGTGACACAATGAATTTGTGTAGCGTCGCGAACTTCATTTAAGTGGCGCAACCTACATTTGGATATGCTACTGAATCGACCCTACAGGAAATTTAGAGCCGCGCACTCTCTGTAACGTAAATGTAAAAATCTTACTTCAAAAAATTAAAGAGGGCGCTATTGAAATTATTTTTGGTGAAGAAAGATAATTCAATATTCGAAACACGTGTCTGGTGCATGGAATTGGTTTGGAATTTTCTTCAAGAGGGTATAGAGTTGGAACCCTTCGACATAACTACAATGCATTTCGTACTTTACAATTGGACTCCTCCCGGGCACCTGATCCCACCTCTAGCTTGCTAGGGGTCCGTCGATGCTCAAGTTGGTGCTCTTTTGTGAGTGCTGTTGAGATTATCGTCAGGATATTCTTTAACTCATCAGTAGTGATAATTTACACTGCCATCCATAAATAACTATACAAAGAAGGAAATTCTATATAAGTTTATTCAACTTGAAGGATCCCTAATCACCGGCTTCTCATAGTTCAAAATTATGAATTCTGACAATGAAAATGTAAATAGAAACTTTTTTCATCAGCACAATTTTTTTTTCAAAATTGTCATTTTTATACAAAAAGGAATGAAAATTCGAAAAATGTAAATATTTGGGTCAAGATTGTTACAATTGATTTTTATAAGGTTCATCTTTAGAATTATACAGCAATTTATTCAAGACTATTCATTTTCTAACAGCATGAACAGAAATAGTGTATACTAATTTATTGACGGCAGTGTATATGTATATGCCCAACCAATGTAATTCCCTGAAATGAAAAAAAGGCTCGTGACCTAACGATGCGTAAAGGCCCCTTCACATATGGACGAAAGCCCTCCGACGTTAACTTGCGCAAACTGGCGAATAAGGTTTTTGCAAAATTCGTTTCCGTTTGCATATCAACGTTATACTACGTTGTCGACTTCGCGCGGATTCGTTTGTGAGCGTCTTGATTCGTTCCGGTTAGTTCTGTTCGTCGTTAAATTTTGAACATGTTCAAAATTTCTCAGCGAATAAAATTTTCGTCCATCATTAGGAAGTATTCGTTATAATGCGTTATACTGCGTTAATCATTCGGTATGCATTCGTTATGTGTTTGTCGACGTTCGCAAGGGATTAGAATGTGACCTACTGTTTTGCATCTCATTTTCATATTAATAATCTGAAACGACAAGTTCATATCTACTATAACTTTGACCTTTAATCCTATAATTACCTTGAATATCTTTGAGGGAAAGCTCAGATCATGCAAAACATTTTGTGAAGTCTGCTGAATTAGTATTTTCATATCCTATATTACATTGTATCATTGGTTAACAAATGACCTTGATCTTTAAGAAATTGCCCATTTTAGTGGCATGTCCAAAAGCTCACAATAAAAATCAATTTGTCGATGTATAATGATAATATGAACAGCCTATTCATAAGAAGTTGAGTGTGATCTCCTCTTGATAATAATTATAACTCTTATATAATTACATGTAAAGAACACATGGATGTATTTTTCTAACATTGTATACATTCTTTCATATCATTTGGGCAAGAAATACATTTTAATGAATGTTTGAAATATTTCATGCAGTAAATGCTATAATTTAGCTATAAAGTGACCTTGACTTCTGAACGACATTAAGTGACCTTTGACCAAAACTGGCGTTATCCAAATAAACAAACTTCTGAAAAACATCAAATTCTGATGTATACATACATGCATTATGTAAGGATGTACATGTATGAGCTCAGACGGACAGATAGAAAGGTGGACTTAATTATGGACTCAAAGACAGCTTTTTTTCGGTGATCATAAAAACATCAATAATTTGCTTTCAACAAATACATGTAGTTCATGGAGTTTATTTTCACGTTTAGTGTATATTACAAAAACAGCCACATAGTTCTTACGGACTACTAGGCCGATTTTCTGGCTACTTCCTTCCCGATCTTCTACACGTACCTTTCCCCTTTCCTCTTGACATAATTTTACTAACGTCTGCTAGTCTACAGGAAATGTCGCGGCTAGCTTCGGAAGAGTTCGTATCAACGCGAAACGCTGCGTAAACTTTCGCATATTTACGCTCCTAATCGCAAGTGAAAAAACAAATGCACAATGCTCATTCTAGCGTATCATAGCGCGAAGTCGCAGTGCTTCGTTTCTTATTCGCAATAAGCAGTTCCATTGCGTTTGCATTTCGTTATGATCATATTTTTGAAGACCGTTTTCGTTCAAAATTCGTCAAGTTTGACAATTTTTACTAATTCGCAAGGCTTCGTTCTATGGATTCGTCTATATGTGAAGATGACCTGAATTTTAACGTCACCATATTACCCAGAAAAACGAGATTTTAGAAAACAATAATGAAACAGACACTGTGGTGCATATATATAAAATACATGTCATAATTTGTGTTGTGTTAAGGAAATGCAACAAAAATAAGTGCATTTATCGCTTACGCGCATTAGATAATAAGGAAGTATTCCAACTCTATACCTCCCGATAAAAATTCAAACCAATTTATTATGCACCAGATACGTGTTTCGGTTATGAATTCCTTATCAGTGATGTTTCCATCCAAAGATGGTACTAAGTTTCCGAAATAGCAAAGTAATATGTGTGACGTGAAATTGATAAAATGCCAAACAAAAGGGGCTCTTTCAGGCGACAGATCGAGCTGGAAAGAAGTAATTAATACACTTAAGAAACATCCATATCACGGGGAACGAGTGTAATTGCTCCACACTGCAAAGGGAAATAAGTATTTATTTAATAATACGGAAGTGTGGAAGTGTTCCAACTCTATACCTTCCGAAGAAAATTTCTAACCTTTTTTTTATGCAGCAGCCACTTGTTACGGAAATTAAATACTCATTAGTGATGTTTCAATCCAAAGTGATTTTAGACACAGCCAAAATTCATTTCAATAGCGCCCTCTGGTTATATATTTTTGACATTGAATTTGTGCAATTTGGAAAGAGTGGGCGGCTTCACATTTCCTGTGGGGTCGATTCAGTAGCATATCCAAATAAAATCTATGTTCAAAATAGCATAGGAGGAATGGAGCTAAGATGTTAACCTTCTTTAATTTCGATGATGCTTTTGAATGATGACAAGTTTCAGAAATAGCATGATAATATTTTTGACGTCAAATTGATGAAGTGCCAAGAGAAAGCTTCAATACATGTACGATAAATGCACTTGTTGTGTGTTGCATACCTATAACATTGCACAAATTATGACACGTATTCTCTATGTATATGTTTTCATTGTTTCAATAATGTGATATAATTGCTCACATTAACTGTTTCTGTCCTTTGCTAGTCTTAAGCGTGTGTGTGGGTGTGTTCCACTGTGCTCAAACCCACGTTGTCATGTGGGGATTTCCTCTTTATCTTTGTGCTGTTGTTTAACTTTGTTTGTTCATGTATGTGAGAGTGTACTCTGCTGTAGTGTCTTCAACATTGTTATTTTAAATCTCTCCTTACTACTTTGTTTAGGGAAATGTTGATGGGGAGGGGTTTATATTCACTTAATCCGATCATTCAATATCTCACTCTTCGATCAACACGGCCGAAAATATGCGTGATTCCCTCCGTATACCGTTTTAGTTACAAGATAATTAGGATTCGTAATTAGGGTTTATATTAATATTTATTATATTTTATATATATAAGGGGCTTTTTAACTGTTGATTTTGCATGCATATTGGGCCTTCTTGGTATGTTTGACATGTAATCTTATTTTTGGAATTCCTCTTCGTACGAACCATGGTAGAGTTACAACACGTCGATATTCGTTAGAATTCAGTTACTACAAATACGTAAAAAACCTTTCTTTTTGGAAGGAAGGTAGGGTCTGCTTGGAAAGTGGTAAAACACATATTTGAATTTGGGCCTGTGGTAACATTCATATCGATAGACTTCCGCAATAATGGACTTTTTTGTTCATTCTAAACCAGTTTTCCTTTCCAATTGCTGGTCTGAATTAAGTTTTTGGTTTTTATTAGCCTGCATCTATTCGTGTACTGTTGTTATTCATTATCTTTCAATGTAGGCCGAGACGAGACGTTAATTCGTTCTGATTTTTGTCCGATGAAATATCGTACATACGAGGGAAATTATGACCTTTGAACAATCGAAAAAAAAAAGAAAAAGGAATCATCCATCCGTTGAAGCCTCGATTTAAATTCATTTTTAATTTTCAATCAGGTTTTTAAACACAAAAAGTCGAGACCACTGGTTAATCAGAGAAGTGGGTGGGCTGAGCGCACGTAACGCGAATAACTACACAATGTGCTACCAACGTGATATACGTCCGTCCCAAGTCTGCACCGATTGTCCATTGGTCTCGTTGGTTTTGTGTTTAATATTTTGATGTTTGAGTTGTTTATTTTTTCCCTCTTGCGTCTCATTTTGCGTTTGTCTACTCTGTTTGTCCATCAATAATCCAAAATTAGAGGATTACCTTTGCAGAATATATCCTTCGGAGCTTGAAATCAAAGAAACTACAGAGATGAATAATTCAGCATCCTATTTGGGCATAATGATGTCCTACGGCACTGATGCTCACATGATCACCTCATTCTATGACAAACACGACAACTTCGATTTCAGCATCATTAACTTTTCTTTTCTGAGTAGGAATATCCCTTCATCGCTTGCTTTTGGCGTGTATATATCTCAATTGATTCGTTATGCCAGAGCAAGTTACAAATATACAGATTTTGTTCTGAGAGCTAGGCGTCTTTCAGAAAAGCTTCTGAAGCAAGGATACCTTTGTGAAAGACTAAAGATCTACGGTCGAAACGGGGAACTCGTCATACACAACTATGTCCATATGTACAGAATGTTGGATGATGACAAATATGGAAAAAACCTATCCCTATCAAGAATGACGAATATGGAATATGGTAATTTTCCATATTTGTCATTTTTGGTGTGATTTGAGGTTTTCTTTGGGTACTGCAATCGAGTATTTTTGGAGAATCCCTGCTTTGTTTTATAAAAATACTCTTTTACTTATTGTTGTGCAGTATCAGCATTGACATCAGAGTCTTGTCTTCTTGGAGTCTCACAACGAATGTATTCGTATTTTCTCTACTCAATAATAATCCTTAAGTAATCTGCAGGCAAATTTTGATCGCATTTAATTGCTATTTTTCATAAATTTGTGTAACTCTCAATGCTGTCGTATAAAGGTTGTTCTTCATGCGGCTGTTGCCTCCGTCGTATTCGTATCCTCGCTGAGAAATCGCTATAAAAGATATATAAATTATTTGAAAAGTATTTTTATAGGAATTTGTATGCTTCTGTTATATGGAATTTGATTCATTAATAGAAATAAAAAACATGTACAACAATGTACTTGTATTTTGAACTACTATTATTTATCGCGGCATCATCTATAGCATTTGACGTCATTTGCTCTACAACTCTACACGTTGCCAGTGAACATGTTAAGTGATAGCTACACGTAGGGTGTTACGTCAAGACATTTCAAGACATTTCATCCCTTTATGTCATAAAGCATTTTAAAAACAAGGCCAGTAAATTAAATAGCAGCTTTTATTTAGAGGGAAAAATAAAAGATACAATACATTCCTTCTACACATAATACGTTCAAATGTGAGTTACATACTTTACAATTTGTTTTACAAATATAAGAATTGATGTCCGCTTACAATTCATTATTATGGAATTAATATATTTGTTTGTGTTTTGTTACGGGTATGTAACATACAGCAAGTGTACATATATTTATCTTACATGTAACGCATGTTAGAGCATTTCATACGATGAATAAAATATACACTTGTCGTGTTCTGCATACCCATAACACAATTCATTAGGACATTATTCTGTTATATGCACAATAATTGGCATGCCATTCTTGCTCTATGGAATCGCTGCTTCCAATGGAAAATAAAGTTATGCTAAGTTTAAGGTCGCTCTGGGTTCAGTTTGCAGGTTAAAACGGTCATCGCGGCATTCTTATCATTGTGACGTAATGTTCCAATATGCTTTCAGGCGAAAATACAAGAGATTCAAGATCAAGAGTTGCTTCTCAGCTAATCACATTGAGCACAGAGCACATATATAGGAATCTTAAAAATATATAATTCTATTATAACAATGGCCTGAATTGTACAAGTCATACGTAGAAACATCTCAACCTCTCTAGTCAAAGTGAGGGTGCTTTCTACATTCATTACATTCATCAAGCCTTTTATCAGTTTCAACTCATTGAATTACTTTGGGCACATATTTATAAATCTCAACAATATTAAGATATAATTTTACTTGAATATATTTTAAGACGGAACCGTAAAAGCTACATGCAGAGAAATCCCAACTGCTATTTTCAAAGTAAGAGTACTATTTATAGCTTTTAAACATTCAGTAAGGACCACAAGATTAATAATAGTATTAATACGGAAGTTTCTTCTTGAAGAAAATTTCAAACAAGTTACTCGTATATTTCCATGACATTGTCGCCATAGCACTTTCTATATAGACATAATGTCAGACAGTGCATAAATTTTATATATCGTTTTCATTTTCGTGCTTAAACATTCGACAGCGGGTGCGGCTAGCCAACAGGGGATGCTTACTCCTCTCGGGTACCTGGTCCCACCTCTAGCTTGCTAGGGGTCCGTCGATGTTTAATTTTGTGCTCTATTGTGAGTGCTGTTGAGATTATCGTCAGGATCTTCTTAACTCGTATGGAATCTCAACCTCTGAATTCAAAATAAGGAAACATTTTACCTTCGTCAGATACTTTATACACTCAGCTTTCGTCAGCTTATCATCATCTACAGAGACAAAGATGTATTAACATAGTTTTTCTTTATATACATTTTAATCATCTATAAAAACATGTTTACTGTTCAAATGCAAAAGAACAATTTTCGGAACGGAATATCTAGTTTTCACTGAACATTACATTTTGAGATGTTCAACAATGCTTTTCTTTCAGATTACTCTAAGAACACAGGGATTCATCGCGATTCTCGGTTATTCGATTGTATTACACTTATAAATACTCATAGTACATCATGCGATGTAGGTCCCTGAGTCTAAGAACTAGCATTTGATTAAGACATTATATTCCCTGATGCTAAGCCATGTAATAGAAAGGAGGGGATAAATGACTAATCATAAACCAACAAGACCAAAGGGCAATCGGTGCTGACCATGGACTACCACCTGCCTATTCAGTAGCAGACGGTTTGGTTATATACAATTTAAGGAAAAACAAAGGTAGAAATAATTTCTATCGAAAATGCGATGGGGTCATCAGTTGTCATCTTCTAAACCGTGGATATGATCCAGATTTCATCAGGAGAAGAATCTACATGGTACTTATCTTCTTTAACTCATTTGTGTCCTTTGCCGTGTTGAGCTCCTAAAACAGTTCTCCGCTTACTCCCGGGTAACGGATCCCACCTCTAGCTTGCTAATATAAGGGTCCGTCGATGCTCGATTTTGTGCTCTTTAGTGAGTACTGTTGAGATTATCGTCAGGATCTTCTTTAAATCATTATCAGTATCAGATCCCCCTTTCCAGAATGATCAGTGACATTGTACATTGTGATTGAATGACTGTTGTCATCACCAAACAAGGCATACGTACCTTATCTGTACATCAAAATGTATATCGAGAAAATCACCGAATTGGACAGGCTTCGATGGAGCTGTTGCGACGGGTGTTGCATGCAATCAGGAGACGCTGACTCTCCCCGGGCACCTGATCTCACTTCCGGTGTTCGCAGCCGTTCCGATGGGAATTTTCATGATTTGGCCTTGCCTTCTCGACTTTGAGACTGAATGACAGCTAGATACTTCTTTGATGTTTATATTGACGAATCCGCAATCCCAACTGCGCAATTTTTAAAGAACAATACTCTGACTAACAGTGACGACGGTACTCCATGACGGGCCATTTCTAAAGCTCGTAAGAGGTCCCAGACTATCTGTCCTCCCTGAATGTTGGTCGGACTCCTTTGGTGATTGCATTCTTGAGCTTACTCGATCCGACAGAATACGGACGGGTTTTCGTACGCCCTTTGTGTTTGATATACATTTTGATATTCATCTGTGCGTTACTTTTTTGTTTTATTGTATTCAATTATGAAAAGAAGGGAGGAGAAGTTGAAGAACTGTGCACAAGCAATCTGGATGGTTATTTCATTTTCATATAAAGTGGCAGATGCTCGTCATAATTCTGCACCGATTGCCCCTTGGTCTCGTTCGTTTATGTGAAGTATTTTGTGTTAAGAGTTTTGGTGATTTGGTTATGTCCCTTTGTGCTTGTCTAATCACATATGGGGATGTTCCGATGTTTTGCTGCGGATGATGCAACCAGTTCTTGTTGGAGATCAATCTCCCTTGTTTAAGTACTACTGTGTGTATCTGGACATCAAACAAAATTTTGGTAGAGGACCTTGATTACATCACGTACACGAAGTTTCATCAAAATCCCTTCATCGGTGGGAAAGAAAAAAAAAAAGAGAAATGCATAAACGAACTCCATTCTATAATGACTTAAGAGAGGAAAAACTTGAATGAAAAAGATGAGATTTGTGTTTGATTACTTTTATGATTAAGGAATATACATCAGATTGCACCAAAGAAATCATATTTCTATATAATGCTTATATAGGACAAAAGAGAGAGCGATAACTCACGATCTTCATCCGCCTCAAAGAAATTATCTAAGTTTTCGTCAAGTGTGTACTCTTTCTTTCCGGTCGACTTTAGATTGAGAAGATCAAACCATTCTTTATCAAATTCCATACTGACATTGCTAGCACGCTTTTGGATTTGAAGAAAGAATTCATCGAATTCGAGGGCACCATTTCCTAGAAAAAATAACAGAAACATTCAATAGGACTAAATTGGTTTGAAGTAAGTGTCTGGGACATTATTAATGTAACCGAATTCACATACGTAATGTGACGGTGACTACAAGCCTGTAGAAGATGACTTTCAGATCATTTTCTGCTATTTTTGTTCTCTCTTATTCGTAAGCCCTTGGTTTTACTGATTTTAAAATAACTGACAAATTACAGTGTCAAAAGCAGGTGTTTTTAAAAGAAAGGAGGAGATCTCCAACAACACCTGGTTGCAGTACCAACAGCAAAACCCCAAAAACACAAAGCAGACACGCACAGAAAGAGACGCATAAAGTACAAGCAACGCCAAATCTTTTAGAAACATCAAACACAAATGACTAGGTGTCAATAATGGATGATCTATCCAAGGCTAAAGCATTGCTTGATGAAGCATTTATAAAATTTCTATTCCTTGAAAGGTATTTATTTGATACGGAAATCATATTATAAAACATATACAAATGAATGTATTTTTATGATAAGATATTTGATTAATTATATATTCTAATGCAATGTCGCTTTAACGTCGAATTTCATTGGTTGTTTGCTCCCTAGTTACGGCTGTCAAACGAGAACATACTAGGCTTTGACGTTGCTAACATCACATTTCGCTTTATAACCACAAAAATATAGTTTGCATTAGAATGGGAATTATAATGGGTGCAAACATCCGTTTTTCTTGCCCCGCTGACGCGTCGCCAGAAAAACTCAGTTTGCAACCATAAAATCAGCATTTACCGTCCGCAAACATAACGTCAGAAGCTAGTTATTCCCTAATCTGAACAATACGTACATAAGATAAATTTACCGTTCAAATCCGCTTTTTTACGTATTTCATTCACTCTTGAGACGTTCACCTCTTCCCGTCCTCCGAGAAACACATTACATAAAAGTATTTCATTTTGCAGATTAATTTCCTTAGCATATCTGTGAAAACATATATAATACCATTAATAATATTCATATTTCTCCATTTCACAAACCTTTACTCATGTCCTTCTTTTAATCGCAGTTAGCTTAATTGTGAATTGAGATTTCGGATTGATTTCAATTTTCAAGTTTTTTTCTTCTGTTTTATGAAAATGAACACAATCTATGATTAACTAGTGGTGACCATGTGTGGGTTTAACAAAAGCTA
Organism: Pinctada fucata; assembly: GCA_028142955.1. Lineage (NCBI taxonomy): Eukaryota > Metazoa > Mollusca > Bivalvia > Pterioida > Pteriidae > Pinctada > Pinctada fucata. The sequence continues at coordinate 45,882,873 of AP027114.1, read as the reverse complement.
AAAGGGTATCAGGGAATTAATTCACTGATACGACACGAGGCGTCAGTCGAGAGGTAATACTTATATTTCTGACAAGGGATTGACCGATACCATGTCAGTTTGTTTTAAATGATCAGTACTTTCTGCCTCTGAAATAATAGATAACCACAAATCAGCTCTTGCTTCCTTTGGCTTCGACACTTCCAATTTAGATTTAGATTTACCATACTTATACTGCATACCTAAAATGAATAAGAATCCGTACAAACAACGTTTCATCGCTGGTTCCTCAAGATGATCTACCAAATCTGTATCGATCTTACTCACCAAAGTTTTATCTGAAATCAAATCTGGGCTTCAAAAATATTGTTCGAAAGTATATTCTCGCAGTGGTATCAACCAGATGTGGATTTTAAAGAATTCGAAGGAACTTATAGAACATCTGAAATCCACTCATTTTAGTAGAGTCCATTCGATTAAAGCCTTTGATTTTTCGACACTTTACACTACAACTCCACATTCTAAATTGAAAGAAAGACTCGCAAAAATTATAAGTAATGCGTTTACAAGTAAGAACGGTAATCGCAAATACAAATTTATTGTTGTAAACTATGACAAAACCTACTTTGTAAAAGAAAAGTCCGATTCTGAAGATAAGTACACTGAAACTGATATTATTCAGATGTTAAACTTTCTGATCGACAACATTTTTGTGGTGTTTGGAGGAAAGGTCTTCCAGCAAATTGTCGGAATTCCAATGGGGACCAATTGTGCCCCACTCCTTGCCGACATTTTCCTTTACTCGTACGAAGCTGAATTCATTCAATTTTTGGTCTCTGAAGGGAAAAGATACTTAGCTTCTGACTTCAATTTCATTTAAAGATACATAGACGATGTGTTGTCCATCAATAATCCAAATTCGCGGATTACCTGAGCAGTACCTATCCCTCGGAGCTTGAAGTCAAAGAAACTACAGAGACAAATAATTCAGCATCCTATTTGGACATAATGTTGTCCTACGACACTGATGGTCACATGAACACCTCGCTCTATGTCAAACGTGACGACTTCAATTTCAGCATTACAAACTTTCCTTTTCTGAGTAGCAACATCCCTTCATCGCCTGCTTATGGCGTGTTCATATCTCAGTTGATACGCTATGCCAGAGCAAGTACCAAATATACGGATTTTGTTCTGAGAGCTAGGCGTCTTTCAGATAAGCTTCTCAGTCAGGGATATGTTTGTGACCGACTAACATCGTCACTGAGGAAGTTCTACGGTCGATATGGGGAACTCGTCATACACTATGATGTCCCATTTTCCAGAATGGTGGATTATATTCTGTCATAGACCGTTTGAACCATCCAACCAAAGATTGTACTCTTTATCTTCCAAAATGGAAGTAACCGGGTGTGACAGTTCTACCGAATTGAAGCGACGGGTGTTACATGCAAGCAGGAGATGCTTACTCTTCCTGGGCACCTGGTCTCACTCTCATGTCGGGAGTTCGCTTCTTTTCATATGGTGGAGGTTTTTGTTTGTTTGCTTTGGTTTCTGTTTTATCCTGATTTTGTATGCCTTCGGTTTCTGATTTTCTGGGTTATCGATTTTGTGCTGTAAACAGGGATATGGTCATTATCCATATATGTCATTATAACCCAATCATAATGCTAGATAATACCTCTGGTTTTAACGACGTTGTCACAGGGTAGCATGACGTCATTAAAACTGCAGCAAATAGTGAATCCACTTGTAGTTTTAATCGCCTTACAAGCATAAAAACTGCATTTGACAATAGATACGATGGACTTAATTTATAAGAATAGGCATGTTCTTCATGTTTCTTTGACTCCATTTGTTTGTTTATGTTTTGATTCATAGAAATGGGTCCATCTTGTTTTCATTTTTCAATGGTAGAAATCTTCTCATCCAATTGTTTTGAATTTTGATTGGATTGGATTTTGGCTTTCTGTTTTACTTTAACGCACTGAATAATACTAATAATAATTCAAGATACGACTGAAAATAACATATGACATTTATATTTTATAAAATGATGTGAAAATTTCCAGCTCTGTCGCCTGGAAGAAGCTTTGTTTTGGTCCTTTATCAATTTGACATCACATATATTTTTTTGCTCTTTCGGAAACTTGTCATTTCATCGAAAAATATCTCTCCTGAACATAGATTTTATTTAGATATGCTACTGAATCGACCTTACAGGAAATTTGGAGCCGCTCGCTCGCTCTCTGTAAAGTGAATGCAAAAATTAAAATTCTAAAAATGAAACCAGAGGGCCCTAGTGAGATGACATTGGGCGGCTTATGAAAAGCACTTTTGCTGGAATCATCACTGATGAGAATATGATATCCGAAACAAGTGTCTGGTGCATAGAAATTGGTTTGAAATTTTTTCAAGAGGATATAGAATTGGAACTCTTCCATCCAACCATCCAACCGCAGACTTTACTTTTATCTTACGAAATGGAACTAACCGGATTTGACAAGTTTATGTGTAGTCTTTTGTGTTTGATGTTTACATGTAGTGTGTCTCTTTTCCGTCTCGTGCTGTACTCGTCTTTTGTGTTTTTGCATCGGGTGTTTTTGGTGTTTTGCTGTTGATGCTACAACGGGGTCTTGTTGGAGATCTCCTCCCTTCTTCCATCGAACTGAAGCGACGGGTGTTACATGCAAACAGGAGATGCTGACTCTTCCCGGGAACCTGGTCTCACGCCCATATCGGGAGTTCGCTTCTTTTCATATGGTGGCGTTTTTTGTTTGTTTGCTTTGGATCCTGTTTTATCCTGATTTTGTACGCCTTCAGTTTATGATTTTCTGAATTATCGATTTTGTAATGTGTATGAGGATATGTTCATTATCCATATTTGTCATCCGTATTATTTATACATGATAAAAAGATAGATAGTACACAAAATGTGAAATGATACCGTGTCTACTTACAAATTACTGTTCAGCATACTTGTAGTTATACCAATTACTTGAAAATAAAAGAATGTTCCATTTAATAAAAAAAACCCCAAAAAGCATTCGATTCCAATGATAAAACAACAAAGCCGTCAAACAAGTAAAATAATCTCGTTAAATAAAAGTAGAATGAATATGAATTTAAATTCTGTAAATCTTATTTCAGCGAACAAGAACATAAGCTTTATTTGTAGTTTACATATTTAGCACTTATAGACAGCCTACATAATAAGTCCTTTATATGAAAACACTTTATTTTTCGTCCCCTGATAATAATCGTTTCTGAAAATTAATCAGAAACAAAATAATGAAACAAAAATACGTTTTGATATCAAGAAAATCAGTTTGAAATTGAAGCTTTTTATAAGTTTAGAGAATCGTTATGACCAAAATTTTCTTAGTCAGAAATGTATCATCATTATGTAGCTCATCTTTTTACCCTATAATGTTTTGCTTTTTAATCTTTCATTCGAATGACAATTCTGAATAGGGTCAAGGTGTACATGTGTGATTTCTTGTCCGACCGGTGGGTATCTTCCAGGAAATGAGTAGAGCGAAACAAAATATTCAAATAATTTGGCTTAATTATGATCTTTAAAATCATTTCATATTTAATATGCTCATCAACATCCATCAAATCCTAAAGGAAATAACATATGTATGTATTGTACTCACAAGTAATGAGAAAGCTCCTACAAGCTAAGGTTGGTGCGTCCATACTTGAGCAATCTTCATACAATGATGTTACTTGCATTTAAACGCAATACTGAATTCTACTACTTGCTTTCAGCTGATACCTCTTTGTTAATCTCATACACCACAAAAAATATCATGATATAGCTACAATAATAAATTTCTTTTATCTTTGTATATGAAATATACATAATAGGATGAGTAACGTCTATTCCCAAAACTTCCTTGTCTGGTTTATCACATCTTTTATGTTTAGATGAATTTGATTTTCCAGATATTAATTACCAATGTCCCTTTTGAATGTTTTTAAGATAGATCAAATGCTGAAGCAATCAAACGATCAAATAGCAACAGACGAGTATGTTGCATATACCACTCTTTGATGTCCTATCTTTATAAATTTTCAATTTTATTAGATGTGTCCCATACAATTAGTTTGCTTTCTGATTTTAGCATAGCTGATAAATTTCAAATCACTATAAAGCTCGATATGTATGGATGTCATGCCTACATAAGATAGATGAAAGGAGCTGTAAGAATAAGGGCTTAGAATAAGGGCTTGATTTAGCCCTTAGGTCATTCGATTATTTCTCTTCCGTTGTCCTTCCTTTGACGGAAAAGGTTGTTCATGATAAAAATATGATGTATTGAAGTATTTGATTTTAAAACATTTCATGTAAGATTTGATAAATAGGACTTGAATAGGTAGGGGCATCGTCGGAAACCCACGTTTGGTCACGCAAGCTCACCTCCCGTGGGTCATAACGGCAAAATTTTCGCTGAGTAGCATTACAAAAATCTAATGCGAGTACTCGACAGTGAATTAGCTATTTAAAGCCAATACATAAGTAATACTGTTTTGTTCATGTAACTCCTAAAATTAACAAATATGAATCACTGTCAATATCATTAAGGACATTTTTTGTTGATAAAAATGTAAAATAGATCACACTTTTGCTATCAATAACAAATTCACTGACGAGTACTCGCATTAGATTTTTGTAATGCTATCCAGCGACAATTCTGCGGGATGTGAGCTTGCGTGACCAAGCGTGGGTTTCCGACGATGCCCTTACCTATTCAAGTCGTATTTATCAAATCTTACATGACCGAGCGTGGAATTCCTGCAATGAGGTAGGGGTAACAATGTCGAAACCAGTATTTCAATGTAATTGGTAAAGTACAGAGTCCGGAAACTGAAAACCGTAATATTTTCTTCTAAACAGCTTCAGGCGCGAAATATATAATGTTTAGAAAGAGACATCTTTACATCTTTGATTTTATTCGTGTATGTTTTATATTTCACCGTAATCGACTCACAATAAATTGTTTCATTGTATAACAAGAAGAAATTAACAACTTTTAATCTCTTTTAAGTCAGATTCTTAAAAAATAGCCCATTCCACTTTTTTCGTTTTTCGTCTGTGGGACATTGTTCCATCCCGAATTGCAGAACCCCACTTGGTCAGAAAAATTGTATTAATGACAAAAATTGAGGAAATCATAAACCAAAAGCATACAAAATCTGGATAAAACAGGAACCAAAGCAAACAAAGAAAAATCTCCGCCACATGAAAAGATATGGGAGTAAGACCAGGTGCCCAAGAAGAGTCAGCATAATTTACACCTCTGGTAAAATGAGTTAAAAGTGGCGTGCTGTAGGGTAGAACAATATTGTAGAAAACTCTTCCGTTTTCCACTGATAAACGCACTTTTTAAACCAAAATATCGGTTTTGTTATTGATAAATTATTCAAACGGACACTAGATTCAGATATGCATCAAGTTAGTTGATATTTCTACTGAAAAATATCCTCAAATTTCCCATTTTGAAAATTCGACTTTTTCAGGGCAGATTCTACGTCTTATCGCTACAGGTCCTTTAAATCTCAACAAAAACAACTCTGCTCACGGGGTTCAAACCTTCTTGACTTCACGATTTTAAACTAGGTTCACTACATACAAATGTTTCGTCATCAATCTACATCAATGAAGAAAGGAGTAGATCTCCGAAAAGACTCGTTTGTAACACCGACAGCAAACAAAGAAGGGGATCTCGAACACCACTAGGTTGCAGCGCCCACAGCAAAACTCCAAAACACCCAATGCAAATACACAACAGACACGCACAGAAAGATATACAAAAGCGACATGTAAGGAACACCAGCTCACACAATAGAAACATCAAACACAAAATACCACACATAAACCAACGAGATCATTGGTCAATCGGTGTCGACTTAGGACGGCCATCTGCCAACTAAGTAGCAGACGGTGTGGTTATGCGGATTACGTGCGCACAACCCTTCCACATTTCCAATTACCCAGAGGTATCGAAGAATGCACAATTTTGGTGTAAAATAAGCTCCTCCTGTAAGATGAACATACAAACAGACAGTATGACGCAGGGGCCCAAAGAAACACATTGATTGATAATTATGTAAATGAATATAAAACAGAATGCATAGGAAATGCAGTCCGTGTTCTGACGGCTGTAGCGAGCTCATGTATGTTATTATCCGAAGAGTCCGACTGACATTCGGAGAGGACAGGTGGTCGGGGCCCTGTCATGGAGTCCTGTCGTCACATTCAGTCAGAGTGCAATTCTTAGGACCAGTACCAAGCCAGGTGTCCGTATGGTGACAGAAGGATACTATCCACGATATAAAAAGGTGTTTGGTGATTCTAACACAATTTCGAATTTCATTCTTTGTACCCTTGACCCTTCTTACTTTATTAATTGTGTCACCATGAAATGCACGTTGTGAGATATCCAGTGTAATATACTCTGTTGCTTGTATTGATCCAAATTTCAAAAGAAGTTGACAATAATTTTTATAAAATTTCCTGAAAGTCTTTACTAGTATGTGAAAGCGAAAACCTTGACCTAAAAGTTTCTTCGAAATTTGTAAATTTCTACTATGAAAATCCAAAATATCAGTACATGCTCTTGCATACCGGATGAGGTGTGAAATGTAAATGCCGTATGACGGATATTTAGGAACATCACCGTCAAGGCAGGGAAAATTTACTATGTTGAATCTTAACTCACGTTTGTCATCTCTCCATTAAAACTTTTGATATCTAGGTCCAAAAATTATGTTCTGTGTTTGTAACGTTTGCCTTGTTTAGAGTCAATTCTTGTGGATAAATAACATTTTTATACTTTTCAAAAACAGGATTGTCGATAGTAAGAATACCATCCAGGTGCCTTGAAATACCAATGAAACATTTCAAATCATCATGTTTTCTTTGCTTTTGATGATCTTGAATAAGTTCTTTTTCAAACGTGTATAAAAATAGATCTGCAGCAAGAGGCGCACAATTAGTACCCAGAGGGATTCCTCAACAAATCTTACATAAATGCTGTCTAAGAGGAAGGACAAGGCAATACACAGGTCACAACATGCCCATAATTTGTATGATTTGTTTGATTTGCATTATGTAGCGGAAAAGAAACCCTTTTGATTCAGACGAAAAGGTTAAGGTATAGGTAGGGTTAATCGTCTTCAAATTCAATAGCATTATTTAATAACAGATACATTTGAAGCGTTTAAATATAGTCTCGTTCGTCTGAGCCTCATTCGGCTTCTACATTAACCCCCCTGTCGAAACTTGTTGACGTTCCTTGTCCCTTATGCGCCTCTTTCCGTGCTTGTCTGCTTTGTGTTTTTGCATTGGGTGTTTTGGGGTTTTGCTGGGGGTGCTACAACCGGGTGTTGTTGAAGATCCCCTCCTTTGTTGTACAATCCAGTGCGTCCAGTGCAGAGCTGCCGTTTAGGCGCTACTGATTTTCATTCACATTACAAGCTCGCCTCATGTGCCATGTACCCGGTTTACTTCTGGAGGGGGGGGGGGTACAACTTTGTGTAAAGTTACTTGCCCAAGTTTACAATGGTTTTGTAATGATCGGCGACGCTGAGATTCGAACCCACGACCTATGGATTCGTAGTACACCGATCAAGATATCTACTACGCCACCAGCACTACAGCATGTTCAAATATAAGTTCTCCCCTCTCGACCAAAACACCATTTGATGAGTTTTGACAATCGTTCTGGCTCACGACGAAGTTAATGACGGTCATTTACTTCGTCGTGAGGAAGCGTGGTGTTCATATTAGAAAAGTCGTATGAAGAAATTGCAATCAGTCAGCAGCAAACAAAGGATAGGATCTCCAAAAACACCAGGTTGCAGCATCAACAGCAAAATCCCAAAACACTCAATGCAAAAACACAAAGCAGACAAGCACAGAAAGAGACGTATAAGGGACAAGGAACGTCAACGTACAATACAGAAACATCAAACACAAAGGACTAAACATAAACCAACGAGACCAATGGGCCGACTTAGGACGGCCATCTGCCACGTAAATAGCAGACGGTATGGTTATCCTGGATTACATGCGCACAACCCTCCCACTATTTCGATTTCCCAGATGTCTCGGAGAACGCACAATTAGGGTGTAAAACAACCTCCTCAATGTTGGATGACCACACACAAACAAGACCGTAAAACACAGGGGTCTAATCAACACAGATGAATATGTAAATGGATATTAAAAGAGGACGTGCGTAATATAGTTTGTGCATCTCATCAGTCCCAGCAGTTCATTCCACAATTAAATCAAGTGTTAACGGGCAGACTTTTAAAATTGAGATTGAAAACGACATCGATTGATCGTACCAAGATGTCATTTATGTTATAACATGAAACGCTAGGGGATGTGGCACCCAATATGTTGGAGAAACAGGTCAGGCCTTAAAATCTCGTTTTAGAAGTCATTCGTATCAGATAAGAAACTCACATCACAAAAAACAAAGAAATTTCCTTTATAATCACTTCGTTAAATACAATCATTCCATTTCGGATATAACTATTACACCGGTTCAGTCTTTTTCTAAACTTAAAAATCTTAGTAAAACGGAAATTAAAAAACGCCGACTACAAGCTGAACTTGCCTGGATCACAAAACTCCAAACTGCGTACCCCCTTGGTCTAAACGATCAAATTTTATGGACAAGGAAATATTTCCTCGACGTCAACTAATATTAATGTATTTTCAATCCGCCCAAACACTAAACGGAAGCATAGGTCTCACGGAAGACGAAGAAACCGAAAACTCAGAATAAGATCTAGATTACACCGTACCCTCAACGATCTTCTGATCATTGCTCGCAACGGCGGCAGACATGAACTGCTTCATGCTCTCTCATCAGTTCCAGCAGTTCAATTGAAATCTATCTTGGATGAAGCACTGGTTGCATTCTTAAGAAATACTGATTGATTCAGACTTAATATCATTGTTGCATTCGCACAGAATAAACTTTATCCAGTTGTTAAAAACATCCCACCTAAAAAACGATTCTTAAAAATTTCATTTATTAACAAAGGATTCGATCTTCTTAACATCTCTAATATATTTCGGGATCATCGTGTACAAAGTGTTATTCCTCAATATTTTGAAAATTTAGAACCTCCACTTTTTGGTTACAAATATAAGAGACCTATTCGAAATTTCGTTTTTAACTACAACAAAGTTACATCAGATCCTAAAATACTTGAATCATGTCCTGCTTCTTGAGAATGTGCAACATCTGAATATCTATATAAACCAGCTGGTCATATTATTACAGGTGACTTTTCAATTATCCAAGACAGGCAGCTCCGTGGTCTTCTCAAAAAAGGACCTAAGTATAGAATCCCATCCAAGATAGATTTTATTAAATGTCGCGAAGTACTAAAGAAAGCCTTAGATAACTATACCAAACGATGGTGTAAATCGGAAGGAGTCGAATTGCATTCTCTGAATGACTGGAAAAACCTCATTTTGGACATTACTGACATTCGAATAGACAACTTCCACAAAAATCCTCATCTTTTTGAAAATCCAAGTTCTAGATCTGAAAGATATTTTAAATCCAAATTACGTAATTTACATGAAAAATTTGTCTTCGCTCCTGCAGATAAAGCAGCCAACAACACCATAATCATATGAAAACTTTACTAGATATCAACTTTAGTTTCGGAACTTTCGTCTACAAATACTTATATCAAAAGCAATAAAAGTGTCCCTAACATTTTGAGCAAACATAGCAGTGAAATTTCTTCATTCAACATCCCTATTTCTAAATTGGATCTTCCTACAATATACTGCATACCAAAACTGCACAAATCTCCTTACAAATTTAGATACATTGCTAATTCTAGCAACTGCTCAACTACAAGTTTGTCTAGACATCTGACGTCAGCCCTCACGGCGGTAAAGGAACACGTTGCAAAATATTGTGAAACTGTTCTTAACAGGAATGATGTAAATTTATTTTGGTCTATAAAAAATTCCGGGGATGTGATTGACAAGATAAAATCTAGAAATTTTCAAGCCAATACGATTGCTTCATACGATTTTTCAAATATGTACACCACGCTTCCTCACGACAAAATCAATGATCAATTGTCCAAACTCATTAAATGGTGCTATAATCGAGAGGGGAAAATTTATATTTGTACATCTGAATCAAAGGGTTTCTTTTCCGCTACAGAATACAAATCATACAAATCATGGACATGTAGCGACCTGTGTAGTGCCTTGTCCTTCCTCTTGGACAACATTTATGTAAGATTTGGTGAGAATCTCTACAAGCAGGTTGTAGGGATTCCTATGGGTACAAATTGTGCGCCTCTTGTTGCAGATTTATTTTTATACACATATGAAAAGGAATTTATTCAAAATCTTCAAAAGCAAAGAAAACATGATGATGTGAAATGCTTCACTGGTACTTCTAGGTACCTGGATGATATTCTTACTATCGATAATCCTGTTTTTGAAAAGTATAAAGATGTTATTTATCCACAAGAATTGACTCTAAACAAGGCAAACTTTACAGACACTGAAACACCATTTTTGGACCTAAATATCAAAATTGTCAATGGAGAAATTCATACAAGTGTATATGACAAACGAGATGATTTTGGATTCAACATAGTAAATTTTCCCTGGCTTGACGGTGATGTCCCTAGATTACCGTCATACGGTATCTACATTTCACAGCTCATCCGGTATGCTAGAGCATGTACTGATGTTTTGGATTTTCATAATAGAAATCTACAAATTACAAAGAAACTTTTAGGTCAAGGTTTTCGCTTTCACAAACTAGTAAAGACTTTCTGGAAATTTTACAAAAATTATGATCAACTTCTTTTGAAATTCGGACCCATACAAGCAACGGAGTATATTACTTTGGGTATTTCACAACCTGCATTTTATGGTGACATAATTAACAAAATAAGAAGGATCAAAGGTAGACAGCATATGTATCGAAAATGCGTCAGAGTCATCAAACGCCTTTTATACCGTGGATATGATGCTAATGTCACCAGACGGACACTAAGCTTGGTACTTGACCAATATACAGTCTTGTACGAGCGCATTCTTAAGACTTGCACTCTGACTGACTGTGACGACGGGACTCCATGACGGGCCCTGTCCAAACCTCTTTAGAGAAGACAGGGCCCCGACCACCTGTCCTCTCTGAATGTCAGTCGGACTCCTCGGGTGATAACATATATGAGCTCGCTACAGCCGGCAGAGCACGGACTGTATTACGCACGTCCTCTTTTTATATCCATTTACATATTCATCTGTGTTGCTTGGACCCCTGTGTTTTACGGTCTTGTTTGTGTGTGGTCACTTAACAGTGAGGAGGTTGTTTTACACCATAATTGTGCGTTCTTCGAGACCTCTGGGAAATCGGAATAGTGGGAGGGTTGTGCGCACGTAATCCAGGATAACCACACCGTCTGCTATTTACGTGGCAGATGGCCGTCCTAAGTCGGCACCAGTTGCCCATTGGTCTCGTTGGTTTATGTGTAGTCTTTTATGTTTCATGTTTCTATGTTGTGAGTTGGTGTTCCTTGTCCCTTTTGCGTCTCTTTCTGTGGGTATCTGTTCTGTGTTTTTTGCATGGGTGTTTTGGGATTTTGCTGTGGGTGCTGCAACCTAGTGTTGTTGGAGATCCCCTCCTTTCTTTCATTTGAAATCTATATCGGATGATGCGCAGGTCGCATTCCTTAAAAACACTGATTGATTCAGACTTAATAGCATTGTCGCAATAGCAGAAAATAAACTTTACTCTGTTATTATAAACACCTTGTTGTCTGTTTTTATGTTCATCTTACAATGAGGAGATTATTTTACACCCCAATTCTTCGAAACGTCTGGATAACTGAAAAAGTGATAGGGTTGTGCGCACGTAATCCGCATTACCACACACTCTGCTACTGACATGACAGATGACCGTCTTAAGTCGATACCGACTGTCCATTGGTCTCATTCGTTTATGAAATTACGGAGGGGATCTCCAACAGCACTCGGTAGCAGAACCCACCGCAAAACCCATAAACACTCATTGAAAACTGCACAGAACAGACATCAACAAAAAAAGAGACGCATGTAGTCATTTGAGTTTTGTATTTTCATGTCATTTTGACGTTCCCTGTACCATTTGAGTCTCTTTCTGTGCGGGTCTGCCTTGTGTTTTTGCATTGGGTGTTTTGGGGTTTTCCTGTTTGTGCTCCATTCGTTCATGGCAAAACTATTCTTAGAAGCTATGGTAGTTTCGTGGCGAAACCATGATTTGTTTCACGTTTTACTAATTTAAAGTATATCCTACATTATTACAAGTATATTTCAGAAAATAATACATATGTGAAATCATTCTTTATATCAAATTTGATGCGATTCTGACCATGGGGGTCCTAAGGGTAATCATGCACGCATGTACGTAAACAGAGGCTTGTGTACTTTATGTGTAATTATGTTTCGATTTATAAACACAAGGTATACTTTTTTTGTACTTAAAATAAAGAGTTAAGATCAGACTTCAAGACTAGATAGGTGAAAGTGTCCACAATTTTTTTATAAGAAAGGAATGTCACTTATAATTTGGTTGAAAACTGCACAAAATCTTATACAGCTGTCACACCTTAAACATCGACGGCGGGTGCGGCTAGCCAACAGGGGATGCTTACTCCTCCCGGGCACCTGGTCCCACCTCTAGCTTGCTAGGGGTCCGTCGATGCTTAATTTTGTACTCTTTTGTGGGTGCTGTTGAGATTATCGTCAGAATCTTCTTTAACTCCTTTATTTATGCTGGTTCTTTAATAAAATAGAGAGGAGGAAATCTGAAACAAGATCCCGTTGCAGTACACTCGGCAAAACAACGCCCCCCCCATAAAAAAACATATGTAGAGAGATATCAAAACGTAACAAAAAAGATAAACAATTGACCCAAAGACACTTAGCACAAAGACGACACAAAGAACAATGGACAATTGGTGCCGACACAGGACGGTCATCTGGCACGTTAGTAGCAAATGTTATCGTTAGTCGGATTACTTCAACACAACCCTCCCTCCACGGAGTTGGAAAATGCGATAAATAAATCTTTTTTCTAATAAGTTTTTTTTATATTCATAAAAGTATTCAACGTCTCTGAAAAAAAAGTAGAAAATAATTATCCTCTACGTCTTTTAAAGTCTTACTTTTATCCAATTATGCTTGGTTTATTTGTTGTTTTGTCCTATGAAAAAGGCGTAATTGTTTCTTTGTATGCTAAGACTGTCTCTTGGCGCTTCTATAAGGAATTGTTTAACGTGGTATCCTGTATTTGTGGTATGTTTTATGTGTTTGTGTTTCTTTTTTTATTGCAACGATGTCTTGTATATGATATTTTCCATATTTTTCATTAATGTCTTCACTGACATTCCGTCCCGCTTTTCTTTTGTTTCAAGTGTCATTAACACCATGCGGCTTATCAACTTGTTTCACTAAGTTTTCCGTCCAGTACATTTTTGATTCTGAATTTGGTTCTCAGGCTTTATTAGTCAATCTTTGATCATCTTTTTTTTTACATCAGTGTTCCAATTTTTTACCTTCTTGAAGAAAATTTCAAACCAATTCGAATTCACCAGACACGTGTTTCGAATCGTGAATCATCATCACTTGCAGTTCATGCTTTTCATATGTTTTCATTTTCATGCATGATCATCGACGGCGGGTGCGGCTAGCCAACAGGGGATGCTTACTCCTCCCGGGCACCTGGTCCCACCTTTAGCTTGCTAGGGGTCCGTCGATGCTCAATTTGGCGTTCTATTGTGAGTGCTGTTGAGATTACCGTTTCTTTAACTCATTGGTGCATGAAAATTAGTTTGAAATGTTCTTCATGAAGGTACAGAGTTGGAAACCTTCCTCATTATTGTACTTGATTATAAATGCGAAGTGACTTTCAGACACAGCCAAATGTATTTCAGTAGAGCCCTCTAGTTTAATTTCTAGAATTTCAATTTATGTATTTACCTCGCAGAGAGCACTTTGCTCCATATTTTATGTAGGGTCGATTCAGTATCGTTGTTCAATAAATCTTTATACAAAATAGCATCGGAGGGATGGTGCTAGGATGTTAACCTTTTTCAAAATTCATTATGCAGTCTGTCATGATTTTCAAACGACAGCTACAATGATAACAAATCATGAGTTTTCATGTTTGAAATTACATATGACTAAGGATCACTGACGAGGGTTTAGTACCCGAAACGTGCATGTCTGGTCCATGCTGTAAATTTATCAGGTTTTAAATGATGCTATTGAATTAAAGACGTTTAATATTTGAACTACTTGGTGAGTGTCACTGCTTGTGGACCAAGAGTCCCCGAGGGCACATGTAGCCAAGTTCGATCAACTTTGGTTGATCGTCCATCTCTTCAACGAATTTGAAATTTCTGTTACAAAATTTGTTGAAATTTCTAAAACGTGGGTCCTGTAGCACCATATCCCACCCATTCTGCTACGTCTTTTGGTACATTTTTGGACATAATAATTTTCATACTTTTTGCCATATTACATTATTTAGACTAAGGATCACTGACGAGGGTTTAGTACCCGAAACGTGCATGTCTGGTCCATGCTGTAAATTTATCAGGTTTTAAATGATGCTATTGAATTTAAAGACGTTTAACATTTGAACTACTTTGTGAGTGTCACTGCTGGTGGACCAAGAGTCCCCGAGGGCACATGTGGCCAAGTTCGATCAACTTTGGTTGATCGTCTGTCTCTTCAATGCATTTGAAATTTTCTGTTACAAAATTTCTTGAAATTTCTAAAACGTGGGTCCTGTAGCATCATATCCCACCCATTCTGCTACGTCTTTTGGTACATTTTTGGACATAATAATTTTCATACTTTTGGGCCATATTACATTATTTAGACTAAGGATCACTGACGAGGGTTTAGTACCCGAAACGTGCATGTCTGGTCCATGCTGTAAATTTATCAGGTTTTAAATGATGCTATTGAATTTAAAGACTTTTAACATTTGAACTACTTGATGAGTGTCACTGCTGGTGGACCAAGAGTCCCCGAGGGCACATGTAGCCAAGTTCGATCAACTTTGGTTGATCGTCCGTCTCTTCAACGCATTTGAAATTTTCTGTTACAAAAGTTCTTGAAATTTCTAAAACGTGGGTCCTGTAGCATCATATCCCACCCATTCTGCTACGTCTTTTGGTACATTTTTGGACATAATAATTTTCATACTTTTTGCCATATTACATTATTTAGACTAAGGATCACTGACGAGGGTTTAGTACCCGAAACGTGCATGTCTGGTCCATGCTGTAAATTTATCAGGTTTTAAATGATGCTATTGAATTTAAAGACGTTTAACATTTGAACTACTTTGTGAGTGTCACTGCTGGTGGACCAAGAGTCCCCGAGGGCACATGTAGCCAAGTTCGATCAACTTTGGTTGATCGTCTGTCTCTTCAACGCATTTGAAATTTTCTGTTACAAAATTTCTTGAAATTTCTAAAACGTGGGTCCTGTAGCATCATATCTCACCCATTCTGCTACGTCTTTTGGTACATTTTTGGACATAATAATTTTCATACTTTTGGGCCATATTACATTATTTAGACTAAGGATCACTGACGAGGGTTTAGTACCCGAAACGTGCATGTCTGGTCCATGCTGTAAATTTATCATGTTTTAAATGATGCTATTGAATTTAAAGACGTTTAACATTTGAACTACTTTGTGAGTGTCACTGCTGATAGACCAATAGTCCCCGAGGGCACATGTAGCCAAGTTCGATCAACCTTGGTTGATCGTCTGTCTCTTCAACGCATTTGAAATTTTCTGTTACAAAAGTTCTTGAAATTTCTAAAACGTTTGTCCTGTAGCATCATATTCCAACCATTCTGCTACGTCTTTTGGTACATTTTTGGACATAATAATTTTCATACTTTTGGGCCATATTACATTATTTAGACTAAGGATCACTGACGAGGGCTTAGTACCCGAAACGTGCATGTCTGGTCCATGCTGTAAATTTATCAGGTTTTAAAAGATGCTATTGAATTTAAAGACGTTTAACATATAGTCTTTTAACGTCTCTATCCTCTGCCAAAATTCTTGGCAACGGCGCTCAAAAATATATACACTCGAATAACATCACCAAAATAGTCTTCACGACTCATAATTTGAAAAAGATTTGTACCTGTGTAAACCCAATTTATTGAGTCTTTGCGGAATACTGATTTTTCCCCTTACAGACGGTATCTGACGTAAAATCGTTATGACCACATGAAAATGGTATGGCAACGTCGATTTTATACCGTCATCTCCCAGACTTTTAGGACTGTTACCATAGAATTTGATAATGTCATAATAATTCTACGTCATATACCGTCTCAAATGGGAAGTAACTTTGGTTTTCGAAAATAGGGAATACTGAGCAAAAAAGTAAGTACCCAATTTAAAAAAAAGTCGCCGATTTATTGTTGTTCTTTCGTTTTTCCGATTTTTCCTGCTCCTGATAACCAAAAGCCCCGAATGACGTCGTTATCATGTTTAAAACAGAAGGGGTTTCTCTTGTTTGACCGTTTCTAGCCGGAACATTTATTATTGCAATATAATTGAATAATGGAAAAAATTCTAATTACTGTCCGACTGACATTCAGAGAGGACAGGTGATCGGGGCCCTCTAATGAGGTTTTGGCATGGCCCGTCATGGAGTCACGTCGTCACAGTCAGTCAGAGTGCAAGTCTTAAGAATGCGCTCGTACAAGACTGTAGATTGGTCAAGTACCAAGCCTAGTGTCCGTCTGTGGACATTAGGATCATATCCACGGTGTAAAAGGCGTTTGATGACTCTGACGCATTTTCGATAAATATGGTGTCTACCTTCGATCCTTCTTATTTTGTTAATTATGTCACCATAAAATGCAGGTTGTGAAATACCTAAAGTAATATACTCTGTTGTTTGTATGGGTCCGAATTTCAAAAGAAGTTGATCATTTTATTTTTAAAAATGTCATATCATATCATTGGAATAAGGACCAGTTTGAGCAAATTCTATATGCACTGTTAATTTTTGAGTCAATAGAAAAGAAATGGTACCCTTGAAATAATGGGCAAACATCAGCAAATTGTATTTTCAGCAACGAGTTCATCCGTGTTTGAGGGAACCCAAAAGTAGTGCTATAATAAGACCTCCGTGAAAAATTGTGTTGATCGATGTATCAATGAAATTTCTCAGCCTATCGGAATCTTCTTTTCTTGAAAATGACAATGGAAATTAAATGATAAGAAAAGCCAGTGCGTTGTCGTGCGTTAACGCATTCAAATCTTGAGCGGTAAAATGGAGTCATGCTGGTGTTTAATAAGCCCGTTTCACTTTTTGGCTAAATATCACATTTCATTTGTGTTAAAGGTAGCCCATCAAAATTAGGGCACTAGCTGTTTTTTTGCGCAGTATATATGTTGGACCATTCACAAAAAGTACCTAGCCATGGATTTTTTTTCAGTTATACCCCGAGTTGCAATACAATACAATCATAAGACCTCTACGCAAACCACCCCCTGGGTCAATATGTGACTGATACAAAACACATCATTTGGGCGTAGTAAAGATGGTTGTGCTGTCCTCGGCTGATTGAAGTATAACATCTATATAAATGAAATAATAACAGACAAAATTCGATCATTTAATTGAAATTTTGTATATAGTGAAAATTCTTCACTGAAAAATGCCGGTTGATTATAGGGTTGAAGAGTCTGTCGAATTCGTCCAATCAATCTGATAATTGAGGAATCGCTGTAAAAGATATGTAAAAAGGGAAACGTGAATATTTCACATTAATTTCTTGCTTAATCTATGATATAGAAATGGATTCATTACGATACGACTATTGTAAACGTTCGGAGTTTTCAATCATTCTCAAGATACTTCATTTATGCTTTTTTTCAAAAAAGAAAAACTCTCAGGCTAGATTTGTCTTCTATTCTTTCAGCATTATTTGAAGATACGGTTTATTTTACCTTTGTCAGATACTCCACACATTCAGCCATGTTTATGTTTCCGTCACCTACATAAAAATTAATTAAATTAAAAGGTGCTATACTGTATATATGGTCGATCGTATAATTATCTTTTTTTGAATTCCATCTCGTCAGTGAAATTGGTGATATATGTGACTTGATGTTAAGAAAAGAAGGGAGGAGAAGAAAAGAAAAGAAGTGTATTTATTACTTCTGTCCAGCTCTGTCGCCTGAAAGAAGCTTCGTTTTGGCCCTTTATCGATTTCACATCATATATATTATTTGGCTATTTCGGAAACTTGTGATTCCATTCAAAAATATCATCGAAATTAAAGGATATCAACATCTGAACACCATCCCTCCAATGGTATTTTGAACATATATTTTATTTGGATATGCTACCTAATCGACCCTACAGGAAATTCGGAACCACGCACTCTCTGTTAAGCAAATGTACAAGTTTAAATTAAAAAAAGAGGGCGCTACTAGTACTAAAACGAATTATGGCGGCTCCGCTGGAAGCATTACCGATGAGAATTTAATATTCGAAACACGTGTCTGGTGCAGAAAATGTGGTTTGAAGTTTTCTGCAAGAAGGTATAGAGTTGCTTCCATATTATCGTGACAAACAAGACGATGAATTCAGCAATGTGTACGATAATTTTGTGCGCTTAAAACATATGCAGAGGTTGAGAAAGGAAGAACCTAATGATATAAGAATTTTTTGCTTCTTCAAGTATTTATAATATTCAAGCAGAAAAAAAAATGGGTAAAGGGAACGAAAAATGTCAATTAAGACTGTGGTTTCACATGAAAATGCTTTACAGAATTATTATTAAAAGATATGTCTTTCTTGCTGTCTGAGTCAAGGGATATACGAGGGTTGTCATACGAAATGTAGTCCGGTGATCTTTGTTCCGCGTTGTGTTTTTACTGTCTAATTTCTCACAAAGAGAAAGTCACTTCAACTTTATAATAGTTTATTGTAAGTTCCAATAGTAAATGAATTAACAGCGTAAAGTACTAACAGAGACTAATGTGAGCTTAATCCTTAAACATGGTCTAACATGCCGAGTCTAGGACTCGAATATATACTATTCAGTGGGAATTCCAGCATCTGGGCATCACGAGTGTCCCAAAATGATGATTAACTAAACATTCCCAATTTGGGGACCGAACTGTCAGAATCTGTCAAAAGCACCCGTCAAATTGGAGCCATTGCACAGAGACCGACAGCACTTAACATAGAGATATGAACTATTGTCACCCCATCACTCTAGGTGAGGACAGGTACATCCACCGATATACGAAATATCTGCAGCTGCATCCTATTAGATCATATCTACACTCATGATTGTCCGGTTCCAGCCAGCGTTAGCTGGATCGGACCGCTTATATGGAATATTACCGAAATTTGGCGTGATCGAATTATGAATTTCATAACACATTGAAATAATGTGTTTCCAAAATATACTTCAAAATTATCTTTCTTTGCCCAGAGTGGAAGTCTCTCTGTATAGTATGACAATTAATTAACATAATAAAAGTACATCAAGAAGTAATTAACTAATTAGCATTAATTAATAAACATAATTAATAATTATTGTGGGGGAGAGGTCATAGGGTTACAATGCTCCCCCAATTAAGAAAATAACCAAGTTTGTGCGACCTAGATTATAACGACTCATCTCCTTGACCTGGATGTGATCTGGATATATCGATAACTTGTATTTTCTTTTACTTTAAAGACCTGGATAATACATATGCTTCACTGAATAAGACTTGGATTTCGTGATCTGGATGTATCAATATCTTTTAACAAGTATTGTTTCCTAGATGTTCTTTACTCTAAAGACCTGGATATTTCAACTAACTAAAAGCGGTATTTCAAACTTTCTTACATGAAATAAAAGGACAATCAAGGGACCATAACTTGAATTGGCTTAATCTGGGACTGACCTGGATAGTCTGACTATTATAACGTGAAATTTTAGACCTGGATATAATGTCTAGACTCATTAATAAAGCCGATCCAAGATGGTTCCTTTACAAAATAGTGTGTCATGAGATGGTCCTTGGTTATTTTCTATACGCCTGGCCTTGACTCAATAATATTCTAATTAATCTTAATTACAACAATAATATATACATATGTACATTCTATCACAGTGACCTGGATTCACCTGTGACCTGGATAATTACCAATTCAACAAAATTATCGTAACAATAATACATCTTTTTATATCTGATAATCCAGTGACCTGGATATTGTAATCCTTGACTTGGATAATCACATCTTAAAATATTACAAGGCCAGCACGTAGACAAACATAAAGGTATGAAGTGACCTGGATTTATATACAAGATATATACATGCATAAGTAAACTAATAAATCTTAAAAATGGCACCATAAATGAAAACAATCTTAGTCCAATGATAGTATATAGTCTGTGACCTGGATGCCTGGATATCATCCTGTATTCATTGTTCATCATTGGGCTGTAATATTCTTGATACAGTTCCTCATCACGTGATAAATAAAGTTTTCTCGACTAGTCTTTTTCTATCTCTTACCGGGTTATTCTTACTCGGACGCATCTTGACAATGGTGACGATGCCAAGATCTTCCCGTAATCTAAGTGGCGGCACCACTCAGAAAAGCGACGGGGTATATTGTAATGCTCACATATTTCCGCGTCCGGGTAAGGTAAATCCCAATTTAATTACAGTTCTTTCAGTTCATTTGAAAGTCCGGGATAAATGGACGGTATCGGTCTCGGTAATGTCCGAAGTGGAATCGCTTCTGTTTGTGGCGGGCTGGTTTGTACATCCGGCCGTACGGGATCATCGCACTCGGGTCTTCCCGACGTCACGTGAATTTGTTCCGGTTCGATCTGCTTGACGTTTTCATTTGGTTCTAGTTTAATGTTTTCAGTTCGCACACCTGGATAGTTAGGGACCTGGATAGATTCATCGTCTCCGGCGCCTGGATACGAATTTCTTTTCTTGTTCTGCTTCTTGTTCAGTTTTCTTATCTTATATCGTCCATGGGGATCTAACCTGTAGACATAGTGTCCATCACTGAATCTGGATACAACAGGTGGTTCCCAATTTGTGTCTCTTGTATTGTCCATATAACTCCAGGGGCGTTGATCATCTACGAGAGTTTGGTATTGTCTTCGAACTACGTCTGCAACAGATTCTGGTTCAGGTAGGTAACTACTTGGTGCATGGTCACTTTCTTGCCAGGAGGGTGCCGAAGGTCGCACATCGGGCTGGTCAGGCCTGGTTATGGTTGGACACGGTGGTTCCTCTACTATTCCCTTCTCGACCGACCACGAGCAGATTTTGAATTTTGAAATATAATTTCGAAGCCTGCGCCGAAAGCAACAAAGAAGTACCAAAAGGATAATGCCTAAACTACCTATTATGTAATAATAAAAAGGGGTATCTGCAGGCATTGGCTCAATGTCTGGTATACTGTTTTTGAGTTCAAAAATCAAATTATCGAGGGGCATTTCTTTTACTGTTTTCAACTTCTTTGGTATCTTGATATTGCCGAAAGAAGGGAGAGAAATGACATTAATGAGCCCAAACTTATAATTTCGGAGGAATTGTCGAAAAAGTGAGGACAAAGTATATTTACTTTCCTTATGAAAGAAGGGAGGCAGGGTCATACGGTTATTGAATGCTGAACAAGTCAGTGGAAGGTGAATGATGTCAAGGGGAGGGGAAGACTTAATGACCTGAGTAGAAGAAGACGCATTGCATCCCACACTAAAGGTAAGAGAGGCCGCCGATGTTATCACCCAATGACCATCCGAAAGATACCTAGCCTGAGGGGTAGGGGCGTTAGGGGTAACAATGATTTTACAATATTTCTCAACCTTTTCTGTATGTCCTAGGAACAAGGGTATAATACACATGGAAGATGAGAGGATAGAATAAACTGGGTTTCTTATTGTACAATAGGGTCTTAGTGACGACATACATTCTGAGAGTTCAAACGATGAAAGTAACGAAAACTGACTTCTTCTTTTATCGATCAATAAAACTGGGGCTTCTGGGTCATAACGGGCTTGCAAGTTGCTGTTAGGAACGTTACGAGGTTAGGCTATATTATAGACCTTATACACTTCAACGACACCTAGAGTATCCAACAAGGGAATCGAAAAAAAAAAAAAAAAAAACAACTACAAATAAACTGATCACGATATACATATAAGATTAGTACATGTCATCGTCCTGTAAAGTGTCGTAAGTCAGTGTCTGGGTCAAAAAGGAAAAATCTTTCTTTTACTTTTTTATACTATTTCGTTTTTACAATGTTTCTAATTCATTTTAAAATCTCTAAAGAAGGTGAAAACCTAGCTAGTAAGTCAATAAAGAGGTTATTTCTAACAGTAGTTATCTGATGTTGTTAAGAGAGAAATGAAAAGTATTAGTCTTTGTTTTGAGAAATCATCATCTTGGCAAGTTCAACTAAATTGTTGATGAGGGCATTTGGGTCTGGGGAGGTTTTATGGGGGACAGTTTTAATGGAAGTTTTAAGGGGGGAAGCCTCTTCGGTATGCAAGAAACTCGCGTCTTCTTTTAAGACGGCGTCAATTTCCATTTGTTCCTCATCGCGACTATTTTCGCCAGCGACGGGTACAGTTTCAGGTTTTATTTCTGTCGGTGGTACTTCGCGGCTTCGAAGTCGTCTTCTGAGTTCCATAAGAGGAATATTATCTTCGTCTGATGATCCTTCTCTTTCTTGTAGTCTATGTCTTATTGCGACGTCTTGAGGAGTCGGTTCATCAACATCACTTTCAGAATCAGAGTTTTCAGGAGGTACAACGTAAGTTGTTTTCCTTAAGATGTTTCCTTCCGAGTCTCTGGGAACTTTCCATTCGTCAATTTTGGCCTGTCTAAGATGTCTCGCATGTGTCTTTGTTGTTGTTCCGTCAAGTTGATTTTTCACTTTGAAGGAGAGTGGTCCGGTTTGATCTATTATTCGGAAGTATGGTTTCCACTTGATGTCAAGTTTGTTGTTTCTCCGATGATTCCTGAGATAAACAGGGTCTCCGATTTGGAAGTTTTCTTCTTTGCTTTTCTTGTCGGCGTATTTCTTCTGCTTTTTCTTGGCTTCCTTCATGTTTCTGTGAACAAGAGTAAAGGCTTTGTGTTGTTGTTGAAGGGCAATCTGGTGTTGATCTTCACCCATGTATCGCTTTCTTGGCTTCAAGATGGTGTCCAATGGTAATACAACGTCTCGGTTGTGCAGAAGAAAGTACGGAGAGAATTTAGATGATTCGTTGACGTGGAACCTGATTGCTGCTAGTGTCTGATTCAGGTATAAGTCCCATGTTTGAACATCTTCTTGAATTTTCTTAGACATAACGTCGTGAAGCGTACGGTGAAATCTTTCGACTTTTCCGTTTGCCTGAGGGCTGTAGTACGACGTCTTGATGTGATGGATATTCATGGCGGCTAAGGTTTCTTGGACTTTCCTGTTCACATTTTCCGTTCCGTTGTCTGAGACAATCTCTAGGGGACAACCGAATCTTGGAAAGATTTCTTCCAGGATAAGATGTACTATCCGGTCTGCTGATTTATCCGGGACAGCAAAGGCTTCTGGCCATCCTGAGTAGACGTCTATGAAGGAGACAATATATTTGTTTCCAGACATTGTTGTAGGATATGGTCCCGATAAGTCAAGTCCAATTTTGGCGAAAGGATAAGGTGGTATTTCTGTTTCCTTAATAGGTGGTCTTGACGTCTTCGAACTCCTTGTTTGGCACGTGACACATTTCTCTATGTGTGAATGTATCTTCTTGTACATGTTCGGGAAGAAGTACTTTAGACGGATAGAGTCGTATGTCTTGTCCAATGCCATATGTCCAAGTTGGTCGTGGTATTGCTTGAGGACGACTGTCTCCATTTCTTGAGGTATACACAGTCTTAGCTTGGGGTCCTCTGAATCTGGTTGAGAGAGATAGTAAAGGAGTCCATTTCCATCTTCGAAGTAATGTGTTTGTTCTGCCTTTGTTGCCGTTCCTTTCTTCATCCTATTTCTGAGCTTTGTGATTTCTTGATCTTTTTCCTGTTCTTCCTTCATATCGAATTCCTCGGGTAAGTCAGAGACAGCTTTGGTGATCTCATTGTCATCTTGTACATGACAGCTTGCGAAGTCCCTGGGTATGAATTCATTGGAGTTGAGAGCTCCTATTTCAAGTGCTCTGTCATCTATGTCCGGTTCGTCTTCGCATTCCTTAGACTTCTTAGTCGTCTTTGATGTTTTGGGGTGCGGTATTCGGGATAGAAGATCAGCACAGTGGTTATCTTCTCCTTTTACGTACTCAATCTTACAGTTGTATCCTGCGATACTGAGTGCCCATAGCTGTATTTTCTTGTTCTGCATTGGAGAATCCAAAAGATACTTCAAGGGTTTATGGTCTGTCTTGATTGTAAACTGTGCTCCATGTAGGTAGTGGTCAAGTTTCTGAAGAGCGTAGTGTATTGCAAATCCTTCCTTTTCGATGGTTGACCACCTTGTCTGTGTGGGGCTAAGCTTGTGAGACAGAAAGTAGATTGGTTTTTCTTCTCCTTGGTCAGTTTCTTGGGTAAGACATGCTCCTATGCAGTTGTTACTTGCATCTGTATAAAGCACATAAGGCTTGTTGGTATCTGGGTAGGCTAGAAGGGGTACCACTGTAAGACTTTCTTTAAGGTAATCGAAGGCAGTTTGGCATTCCTCTGTCCACTTGAATCTTGCGTACTTCTTGGTCAAGGCGATAAGAGGTTCCGCTATTTTCGAGAAGTTTGGTACGAATCGCCTGTAGTAGCTACACATTCCGATGAATCCTCTGATTTCTCTGACATTCTTAGGAGCTGGTAAGTTCTTGATTGCTTCAACTTTCTTAGGATCCGGAGATATGCCATCTTTGTTGATAACGAATCCGAGATATTCGGTCTCTTCTTTGAAGAAGGCGCATTTCTTAAGTTTGAGCTTAAGATTATGTTGTCGAAGTCGATTGAACACTTCCTCTATGTGTTTCATGTGTTGTTTCGGATCGTCTTGAGAAAAGATTAAGATGTCGTCCAGATAGGCCATGGCAAATCCTTCGCATCCTTGTAAGACGATGTTCATGAGTTCTTGAAACACGGCTGGGGCATTACTGAGACCAAAGGGCATCCTATTGAACTCGAAAAGTCCGCGGTGGCAAGCAAAAGCTGTCTTTTCTTTGCTGCTATCGTCAAGGGTTACCTGCCAGTAGCCACTTCTTAAGTCCAAGGCGGTGAAATACTTTGCGTTCCCTATCAGAGATAAGATGTCGTCGATCAAAGGAAGTGGAAAAGAAATCGGTTTCACGATTTTGTTGAGGGTCCTAAAGTCGACGCACATCCTGTCACTGCCATCTTTCTTTCCTACCACTACTAAGGGAAACGCCCATGGTGACTGAGATCTTTGGATCACCTTGGCTTCCAACATTTCGTCTATGGCTTTGTCAATAACTTTTCTTTTGTTCAAAGGAGTCCGGTATGGTTTGTTCTTGATAGGGGCATGGTCTCCAGTATCGATCTTCATTTGTACTGTCTTTGTTCCTCCAAGATCCGAGTCTTTCTTGGCAATAAGATCCTTTTTTTTTTCGTAAGGAGTTTGGTGATTTCTTGTCTTTTGTCATCAGGTACCACTAGTTCCTCGAAGTCGGTATTTGGTTCGTCAACTTCCATTGGTTCTTCCTTTCGAATTTCTGAGATTTCCTGAGTGGTCAAGGGTCTCGCCTTACCTACCACACTTCCTCTTTTAAGACGGTAGTATTTGTTCGTTTCGTTGACAATCATGACTGGTACCTTGAACGGTGATTTCACTGCATTCACTGTCTCTGTGAGTGTAAGTCCTGGGTCGTCTAAGATACATCCTGGGTCTATCTTTGTGACTTCAAGAAGTCTGGAGTCCGGTATTTTGAAGCCTTTTTGTAACTTGACATGACATATCTGCGCAGTATGCGGCTTAATAGTCGTCTTCTTGTTAAGTCTTAAGATTTGTGAAATATGAATATCGTCTTCAAGTTTCACATAAGTGTTTCCTACACGTAACATTCCTAAATCGAAGTAAAGTCGAACTCCATGTTCTTTGAGCCAATCTCGTCCTAATATAAAGTTTCTGTTGACGGTTTCTACCACTATAAATTTCTGTGACATTTGTACTCCGTTCATGCTGAAAGGTAATGTCACTTGTCCCGCTATCTGTATCGGTGCATTATTTACTGCGCGTAATCGTTTGACAACCGGTGTCAGTTTCGGCTTAGGCGATAATTGATTGTATATTTTCCTACTCATAATTGAAACTTCAGCGCCAGTATCAATTAAAGTGCGGCAACGTAACTTGCCTACTTTTATGATACAAGAGCTGGGGTTTCCTGCTAAATTAAGTTCTAAGACGGGTTTCTTGCTTTCATTTTCTTTCTTAAAGTCTTTAGATTCACTTAATTTTCTTCTCTCTTCAACGGCTTCCTTTTGAAGAGAGCGTCTTAGTTTTCCTGATTATGTCGAGGGGCGGGGCCATGTCTCCATGGGAAGTGGGGCTGAGGGTAGAGATTTACTCTGTTTTTGTCGGGGATTCTCCTGTTTGGGCAATTTCTTTTAAGGTGACCTATCATGTGGCAGATCCAACATTCTGCTCCTTTTATCCACTCCGGTGTCTCCGGGGGAATTATTTGAGAGGGATTCTGTTTAGGGGCCTTGTTTTGTCGGGGAGCTGGGGTAGTCTTTTTAGGTTGCGGTTTAGGTGGGGGGCTTTCAGTTTTCTTAGGAGTCTTTTTAATTTTGGGGGTTTTCTTTGCCTTGGGAGGGGGAACTACTTCGTTTTCGTCTGACTCATCGGAGTCGTCGTCAGAGCTGTCAACAGCTTTTACCCAATGTTTTTGTTTACTATACATTTGTCCGGGGGACGGGCATTCACGAGCACGGTGTCCGGTACCGTTACATTTGAAACATTTTTGATTTCTGAAATAGTCAATTTCCATGGGTTCTACTACTCTCGAGTTTTGATTATTTAACGCGTTTTGCGCATCACTTTGCCAAACTGTGGGGAAATTTACATTCTGAAAATTTTGTTGTGGGACACTCTGATTACAACCTACACCGAAATTTTGGTTTTGAATCAAATTTGGATTCGTGCCAGCCAACATCGAGGCATATTCTGAGTCTGATCTCAAATTGAATCGTTTTCTCAAATTTTGTTCTCTCATCGCGATTTCTAACGCTTTCTCAAAAGTATCGGGGTTTTCTCTCAAGATTTTCATTCTGAGGTAGTCATAACATAGTCCATCACAGAAGATGTCGACTAGCTGCTTTTGTACTAACTGGTGTTCCCTTTCATCATAAGGAGTCGGGTACGCGTCTTCAGCGATTCTGAGAAGACGTTCTGAGTAAAGCTGAACGCTTTCTTCAGGCTTTTGTCTTATTCTACGCAGCACAGCCATTGCTTGCTGGGGGTACGTTATTTCTGCAAACCGTTTTTGCAGTAGTTTCTTAAGATGGGGCCAAATAGGGGGGTCGCCTTTCTTGTCAACTTCGTCTAAATATCTCTTAACGAAATCTGCTATTGACCCTGAACACGTCATGAGGACGATTCGCGGTATGTCATTACTGTCCAGTCGTGCCATTTGAGCATATCTTTCGATATCTTTGATCCATTGTTTGAATTTACTAGGATCACCTTCAAAAGTCCTGACAACTTGGAGAAGGGGGACCGAGATAGCGGTCTGAAGACCTTTTACTTGACCTGCCAACCATTTGACCATTTCATCTTCGTCTTTTGAACTGGGAAGTTTTTGTCTAACATCTTGTCTAGCATCATCTAGTGAGAAGTAAGACTGGGACTCTCCTGACTGGGAAGACTGGGGTAACTGAGAAGATGGGGATACCTGAGAGTGTGGGGGTAACTGAGAAGACTGACTAGGTTGACCCAAGGAAGACATTTCGTTACATAACTGATCTACAGCTTCCGTCATTCCTAACTTATCAATTGACATATTTGAACAAAAATAGTTTTTAAAAAATCTATGGTCGTCGATAAGTACTAAGTAGAAAGAAAAGTGTGTCCTACCTTAGTTTCTTCTTCTTTGACTTTAGAAACTTCTTCTGGCTGTCTAAGATCCAGGGAAGAAGGCACCAATAAAGATCCCTTGTAGTCCGGTGATCTTTGTTCCGCGTTGTGTTTTAACTGTCTAATTTCTCACAAAGAGAAAGTCACTTCAACTTTATAATAGTTTATTGTAAGTTCCAATAGTAAATGAATTAACAGCGTAAAGTACTAACAGAGACTAATGTGAGCTTAATCCTTAAACATGGTCTAACATGCCGAGTCTAGGACTCGAATATATACTATTCAGTGGGAATTCCAGCATCTGGGCATCACGAGTGTCCCAAAATGATGATTAACTAAACATTCCAAATTTGGGGACCGAACTGTCAGAATCTGTCAAAAGCACCCGTCAAACTGGAGCCATTGCACAGAGACCGACAGCACTTAACATAGAGATATGAACTATTGTCACCCCATCACTCTAGGTGAGGACAGGTACATCCACCGATATACGAAATATCTGCAGCTGCATCCTATTAGATCATATCTACACTCATGATTGTCCGGTGCCAGCCAGCGTTAGCTGGATGGGACCGCTTATATGGAATATTACCGAAATTTGGCGTGATCGAATTATGAATTTCATAACACATTGAAATAATGTGTTTCCAAAATATACTTCAAAATTATCTTTCTTTGCCCAGAGTGGAAGTCTCTCTGTATAGTATGACAATTAATTAACATAATAAAAGTACATCAAGAAGTAATTAACTAATTAGCATTAATTAATAAACATAATTAATAATTATTGTGGGGGAGAGGTCATAGGGTTACAGAAATCGTAGACATCTCTACTAATGTCTTTATTTGGTCTTGAATCGAAACAAGATTTTCCAAGATTTAAGTTGAATAACATGGAAAGAATTAAGTGTCAGCAAAGTAAATATTGAAAATAAATTGAATTATTAGAAGATTAGCCTAACCGTACCGGAGAAGTCCGAAACTTAACTTTCATGTGACGGAAAAAGAATTGACATTAAAACCTGTTGAATACATCTCAATGCATGTACTACAAAATGTAATAGTATAAAGATCTAATCCACAGAAAGTGCTGGTGTTTGTGGGTAGATACATACTATATTTTCGTGATTATCGTATCAAACAATGAAATGATGATGCAATTTACAACGCACTCCATCATAAATCATTCAAAGATGGCTACGTCAAATGCTTTAGCGGAGCAGAAAATGATAATGAAATATTGTGTTGGTCGTAGATCGACTCTTGTACAGACAAAATAAGAGGTGGGTGTTTGCATAACATAAGTAAATGAGTAACACAAGACATTTTCTGACGAATGGACGATGTTGATCAAGGGCGTGTGAAATGAAGGAGTAAATGGTTAGACAGTTTTGAAGAAAAATTCGCTATTCAAGGTAAGTGATTGATTTTCCATATACATATGCTAATTAGTATGCCAAATTTATCAATGTAAATCTATCACTCTATTATATTTTTATTGTGACAACCATCGTATAAAACTGAACCAAGAAATCATTTATCTATTAATGGAAATGTAGCATAAAATAAGGATAACTCACGGTCACCATCTTCATCAGCCTTGAGGAAATTAGCTTCATGTTCTTCAAGTGTGTAATTTTCTTTTCCAGTCGAATTCAGATTAAGAAGATCAAACAATTCCTCATAATATTCCATACTGACATTGCGAGCACGTTTATGTAATCCAAGGAAGAATTCATTGAATTGGACATTCCCATCTCCTATAATGATTGAATTTTTTTTTCAAAACATGATTGGTAATTAAGCAAAGGTACAGAACACTGGGATTTATCGCACAATTACCAGTTTATAACTCTATGTCGAACTAAAAATGGAGCGGTAACCGTTAAATCGTCAGAAATAGGTTGATCAATGATAAAACCCCTTTTTGTTTCTATTTTGCGATAGCTAGAATCCTATACATTATTTTCTCTCAAAATGTAGGTGAAAATCTTTCTCATAGGGAGAGGGCATTAATAATGTTGTGTTCAACTTAAGCCAAATCCCTTTCAGTTTATTGAAATAGAATATGTTCAAACTAAATCTTTCTTTCGGGAATATTTCAATATCAGTGAATGGAAGTCGCACACAAAATACGAAATCATATTCCAAAAACCAAATTGAAAGGCTTACGAAATTTGGAGAAAAAAAATACACAAGAAGACTTTTCACGTGAAAAGAAAATAGGACAAACAGACGGAGACAGGATAACTGAACAAATGAACATCATCCAGTGCAAGCGCGGAGGCAATGAAATTTGCATTGTAGGTGGCGCTGTTGAGACGCGCCATTATATTAGATGATATAGGACATGTTTCATTTGATAGCTAGACTATGAGCATCACATACTTTGGCGACGTTTTCAATTGTGACGTCACATACAACGCACTTGAAACATATACGTAAAAGCTTAGTTGAATTATGATGTGTAAAATCAAGGTTTATAACGGTCGATTTTAAGAATTTTAAAATGGAGTATTATTTTCATATATCACATGAATCACGTAACATATCTAATGCAAGTATAGTATCCATTTAGGTAGGACCAAAAAGGAAGCCCAAAACCCATCCCAATTCCTGTCACAGTGTTACCCACAGTTTCGCTGATTGGCCTCGGAATGATCTATATTAGTTGTAAATAGTGCAACCCTGAATAAATTCCATAAAGAAATAGATGTACACTATAATTGATAAATGCAATTCAATTGATTCTAAAGCCTTCCAAACATGATAATTCCCTGTGAAATATGTCATGACAAAATAGAAACACTGCAAACACTAAATTAATACAATAATAAGCTTAATCATTCTATATGTTTAAATATTTCAAAACTAATACAAAATTTCAGACTAACCGGGTGATATTTAAATCTATAGCACATAACATGTAGGCGGCGATGTATGACGAACATACTGACTTCAACTTCAGAAATACAAATATCCCAATCCTAAGAAGTAACATTCATTCTCCCCATACCCTATGAATAATTAGAGGCAATCGGCTTATTGTTTTATGTTATGATGTAATATATGGAAACCGTTGCCCATTGGTATTTTGTCACCTATTTGAGAAAGGGTCTAGCATTCAAGTGTACTGTATGTACTTAACATTCGGAGAGCAAAAGTGTAACACTATAGTCGAGTCGAACAGTCTGTGTCATATCGTAATCATTGTTTACATTCCCCGAGAACTGTGTAATATATCATCCCTTTTTGGTTTTGAAATAAATTTACATATTCACATGTTTGTTAATAGGGTCATTTCGTTCATCTGTCTTTTTTGTGTCGTCATCTTATAGTGAAGAGACTGTTATACACACTAATTACTCGTGCATCGAAACCTCTGGCTAGTGATGGTAGGGTTGTGTTCACATTATCCTTATAACTGTGCCGTTTGTTTAGTCGGCATTCTTTGCCAGTTGTACTTGTTCGTTTATGTTTGTGTTTAATGTTTAGATGCCGTATTTGGTTTGTTTTTTTCTTCATTGTTTTCTCTTGATGTGCTTGTCCATTGTGTTTTCACATTTCGGTGTTTCAGTGTTTTGCAGTAGGTGATACAACCGAGTCATGTTTGATATATATCATCTTTTCGTTCCTATAAATGCTGTGGGAATGTATAATTTTGAGAACTTCCAGTTTTGAAAGTATGGAAAAACTAAACAAAAAATAATGAATACATTTGTACATGTTGATATCTCTTTTGAACTTTTCTAAATATAACTATTTGTATAAATATACAAGATACATTTACCATTCAAATCCTCCATTTGGTGCATTTCATACACTCTGGATACGTTCACCTTCTCCTTTCCACCGAGAAACACATTGCACAACAGCACTTCATTTGGCAGATTGATTTCCTTAGCAAATCTGTCAAACCATATATGATCAAATATTTCTATACAATAAACATATATAAACATGTCACTCGTTTGACATTTCGATTGGCGTCGATTCTTAACATATTATTTTTTCTGTTATGCGTTGGCGTGTGAGTAAGTTTTTGTATAACGTTTTCTAGAAAAAAAAAGGAAAAATAAACGGAAAGTTTATCCGACATTCGGAATTCCGAAACCATAATTTTTCTTTATTTATTTACGGCGTCATCTAAATGATTTTAACAACTTTAAACACGCTATACAAATGAGTTAAAGAAGATACTGACGATTATCTCAACATTACTCACAATAGAGCACAATATTGAGCATCGACGGACCCCTAGCAAGCTAGAGGTTGGACCAGGTGCCCGGGGGAGTAAGCATCCCCTTTTTGGCTAGCCACGCCCGCCGTCGATGTTCATGCACGAAACATATATTCTTTACATCGACCCGAGTGCGACAAGATTGTTTTCGTCTTCCCATTTGAAGATTCTGCATGGGATTTTACGTTCTTATGAGTTTCTGATGGAGCGAGAACGACTGAACAGGACGATAACAATGACAAAGCTGTATCATTAGATCATAATACCCTAACACTTATAAATAAAATGAGACGTATACACCATTTGGAGCTAGGACATTTTTGACTAGTTCAAGGGACCATCAAGGAGAGGAGGGGATCTCCGTCAACACTAGGCTGTAGCACCCACAGTAAAACAACATAATTGTTGTCCGAGAGAAAGGACACAGCACTTCACAGGTTACTGCATGCTAATGATTTGTATGATTGGTAGATCCATTTTAGGAATAGAGTTGTTGAAAGAAGCAAGTTCACTGATATGTTTTTTCAAAATTTAGGAACACTTCTAGGTCTTGTTTGTGTGTACTCATCTATCAGTGAGGAGGTTGTTTTACACCAATAAATGTGCGTTCTTCGAGGAAAATCGGGAAATCGGAATAGTGGGAGGGTTGTGCGCACATAGTCCAGGATAACCACACCGTCTGCAGATGACCGTCCTGTGTCTGAACCGGTTGCCCATTGGTCTCGTTGGTTTATTTGTAGTCTTTTATGTTTAATGTTTCTATGCTTTGAGTTAGTGTTCCTTGTCCCTTTTTGCGTCTCTTTGTGTGGGTGTCTTTTCTGTGTATTTGCATTTGGTGTTTTGGGGTTTTGCTGTGGGAGCTGCATTCTACTGTGTAGGAGATCCCCTCCTTTCTTTTCAATGCTTTTGACATCACATTCGATGTTCAAATCGATCATATCGGTTTCTGAGAAGAGATTAAATGTTTTGTCTCCAAATAGGGGAGAAAGTTTCATTTCAATTGATATAAGAAAAGGGATGTGAAATGTTTGACTCGTTCGTTCATTTTTAGCTTCCAGGAAAATTTTAAGATGCACATGCTTCATAGCTTAGCTTGACAATAAGCTTTGCACTTGATCGATTTAAAGTCTTGTACCAGCGCATATTAATGAATTACAATCTGACTGACTGTGACGAACACAGTTCAAACCTCTTTTGAGAAGACAGGGCCCTGACCAACTGTCCTTTGGTCCCTTTTTCGACTCTTTTCGTGAGTGTTTGTTCTTTGTTTTATGCATTGGGTGTTTTGTTGTGGGTGTTACAACCGAGTGTTGTTAGAAATCCCCTCTGTTCTCTCATAACGAAATTATGGTTCCTCGTCTATAGTTGAGGTTAAAAAATGGAGACCCACGACTAAGGTTCATTTCGAAATATATCAAAAGGATGAGGAATCTTTGATTAATGTAGGCTATTATCACTAGTGTTCATAAACTGATGATATCAGGAGAACGATATGATTTCCTGTCTATTCGAATACTTTGTTTTGATATTCAGGTTCGTTGAAAGTGAAAGTAAATATATAAACCATTCAAGATAATGAATAAAAAAAGTGACAAAAACACCTCTAATTTTAAATGCTGACTTCGTATTTTGTAATATTTTTCTTCGCTGTTTGCTGATAACTTTTAAAATCTCAGCCTGACACAAAGCAGAAAATTATTTGGCCTCACAGGATAATGAACGACAATTTTAATGAATTTCGTTAATACTCTGGACTTTGTTGAAACTTTTCATAAAGATTGTTTGCCCTTTTGCCCTGTTATGTTTCAAAGGTGTGATGTTTAATACTCTGTTTGCTTGTTTCCCTTTTCCTCGTCTAGTGAGAGTGTATTCCGCTGTATGTTGTCGTTGACCTTGATCTTAAATGTTTTTGTACTTTTCAAAGTTTTCATCATCCCTGTTGTTAAGGATATTTTTTTATTCTTAGTTTTGCTTTGTGTTTGATTTTAATAACTTAATGAGTCTTATTATCCCAGATACGCTGCTAAATAATAAGTGGCATAGTTCATGATGTACATTACTGAAAAAAATCATAATGATAAAAAGAAATTGTAATTATGTCTCTCAAATACCATCAAAACAAAAGGAGGTTAACATCTTAGCAACATCCGTCCAATGCTCTTTTGGTCATTGATTTTATTTGAACATGCTACTAACCCTATAGGAAGTTTGCAGGCGCGCGCTGTTTACAATGACAAATATAGATAATGACCATATCCCTGTATACAGCACAAAATTGATAATTCAAAAAATCAGAAACCGGAAGCATACAAAATCAGGATCAAAACCTCAACCATACGAAAAGAAGCGAACTCCTAAGAACAATGGGAATGACCAGGTGCCCAGGAAGAGTAAACATCTCCTGTTTGGGAGGGTTAACATTAAATATACAAAGTAGACATATAAAATTGCAAAAAAAAAAAATCAAATAAGGGAGCGCTTCTGAAATAAATTTAGCTATGTGTGAAAATCACTGGTGAGGATTTACTATCCGAAACACATGTCTGGTGCATTGAAATTGGTTTGAAAAATGCTGTTCAAGAATGTAACGAGATGGAACTACTCACAAAACGCCCCGCTTATCTTCTGTTATACCAATTACTTAAAAAGAAATAAATATTATCTTAAATGACAAAATGTCGGAGCATGTTAGTTGCATCCGATAACGTCATGACACATTATTGTTAGGTAGAATACCCTCGCTAGATAAAAGCTGAATACAAATAAATTCAAAGTTCATAAAACATTTTAACAATTTGATATTTCATTTCCTTCCAATTAAGTATGAGGAATTGAACTTTTTAACTTTATTGAAAAAAAAAGCATTTGATATAAGATCGTACATTCATTTATATCAACTAAATCTTTTAGGAAATAACAAATATATCAATTCTACTCACAGATTAGAAGGAAGCTTCGGAATATAAAACTTGATGCTACCATTCTAGGAAAAGCTTGCAACATCTATGTTACTTTAATTCATATGCTATACTGAATTCTACAACTCGTAGACAGCTGGTACCTTCAACGTGTATCCATACAAAATACATTTTCTTTGATCTGTACACGTGAAAAACGCATGAAAGGATGAGTAATTTCTCATTTGCAAAAATCATTTTTCTTCTTTATCATATCATAAATGATCAGACAAAGTCGGCTGCAAATACTTATATGAAACACATCACCTTTGAATTTTTAAAGAAAGATCAAACACTCAAGCAATCATACGATCAAATAACAATAAAAGCGTATATAACATATCCCAGTCTTTAATGATTTATAAAATTATTATATCAAACATTTTAAGATCTCATTGTCCTCCATGTTGGAAGAACATTTTCAGCACGGCGTAAGTGACAGGTGTTGCTAAAAGCACGAGATGATAACTCTCCCGAGCACCTGATTCCTTCTTTGTACAATTTTCAATTTGATTGTTTTATTTGTTGAAGGAATAATTTCTCTGTTTCGTACTCTCTGTTGGTGTGGTGGTCTCCAGTGTTCGCAGTGTATCATTTTGTAACAGTCGATTCCTAAAAGAATTAATATATTTAGCAGTCTTTAGGATAAATGGAAACGCATTTTTCAGTGAACATCTAATGTGTTCAATGAATCTATTTAAGGTTACGCCGCTCACAATACCAATTTTTGGTATATTTTCTTATTCTAAATTCTGATTACAGTGATAGGAATTTAAATGAGCTTTAAGCTTCCCTTTAAGAGCTACTTACTTAGATGCTGTACTTAATAAGATAAATGTAACATTTGAATATGTTTTGTCGGTGTTTCTTCATATGACAAAGTTGATGGAGCCGTATTATTGTCTCCGTCTGTTTTATGTGATTTTCGTTTACCCGTGAGAAAGTTCTGTTTTATTTTTATAAAGAATATCTAATCCATTTGGCTATGGTTTTTTGGAATCTTATTTCGGGTTTTGAGTTTGACTTTCATTCCCTGATTGCATTAGATATGTAACACGAGTCATGTGATATTTGAATATGTTTAAACGTTTTAACAGCGCCACCTACAGTGCATTCATCACATGCACAAGACTTTGGAAATTGCCCATTCTTCGTGTCTGTTGCATTATTGTCTCTGCCTGTTTATCGAATTTTCCTTCTTGTGATATATTTTTCAAGGATTTGTAAGCGTATTGTTTGCATGACTAATGTTTTGGATTTTTATCCCATCCTCGTCACCAATAAAGTGGTTTGCAGGTGCCCGGTCCGGGAGTCGAACCCCGGTCGTCCGGTGGCAGTTGCAGAGTGAGCTAAAGGGACATCCCGATAGCTCAGTCTTAGAACTTGTACTGAACTATCGGTACCTGCAATTACCGGAAGCCACTACAGTAGAAATTTACAAATTACCAAGAAACTTTTGCTTCAATGATTTCGATTTCACAAACTACTAAAGACAATCTGGAATTTGAAAAAAATATTGTTAGCTTCTTTTGAAATTTGGACCCATATACGCAACAGAGTATATTATTTTGGATATTTCACAACCTCCCTTTTATGGTGACATGACAAAAACAAAGATACGAAGGATCAAAGGTAAACATAAATAGCATCGAAATGGTGTTAGAATCATCAAACGCCTTTTATACCGTGGATATGATCCTGTTATCATCAGACGGACACATAGTTTGGTACTTAAACAATTTACAGCTTTGTACCATCGCATTTTAAGGAATTGCACTCTGACTTGCTGTGACGACAGGACTCACCCTGTCCAAATTTCTTTAAGGAAGACCGGGTCCCGACTACATGTCATCTCTGATTGTCAAACAAACGCCTCGGGTGATAACATGCATGAGCTCGCTACAGCCGACAGAGCCAGATTTTATTTCGTACGCCTTCTGTTGGAACACTTCCGTATTTTTCAATAAACACTTTTTAGCTCACCTTAGCGAAGCTCAAGTGAGCTATTGTCATAGCGCGCTGTCCGTCGTCGGTCCGTCCGATGTAAACTGTTAACAGTTTCGATATCTCCTCTGCAACCGCTGCACATAATTTCACGAAACTTCACAGGAAGCAAGTACTCAATGCCCTCTTCCAAGTTTGTGTTTTTGAGCCGATCTGAAATCCAAGATGGCCGCCACAGGCTCTGATTGGCTAATATATTTTGGACTTCTCCTCTGAAACCGCTTCACAGAATATCTCGAAACTTCACAGGAAGGAAGAACTCAATGCCCTCTACCATGTCTACCACATTTGTGTTTTTCGAGCCGATCGGAAATCCAAGATGGCCGCCACAGGCTCTGATTGGCTGACACATTTTGGACTACTCCTCTTAAACCGCTTCACAGAATATCTCGAAACTTCACAGGAAGCAAGAACTCAATGCCCTCTACCAAGTTTGTGTTTTTCGAGCCGATTGGAAATCCAAGATGGCCGCCACAAGCTCTGATTGGCTGACACATTTTCGACTTCTCCTCTGAAACCGCTGCACAGAATTTCATGAAACTACACAGGAAGCAAGTACTCAATACCCTCTACCAAGTTTGTGTTTTTCGAGCCGATCGGAAATCCAAGATGGCCGCCACACGCTCTGATTGGCTGACACATTTTCGAGTTCTCCTCTGAAACCGTTACACAAAATTTCTGGATACTTCACAGGAAACAAATACTCAATTCCTTCTACCAAGTTTGTGTTTTTCAAGCTAATGGGAAATCCAAGATGGCTGTCACAAGCTCTGATTAGCTTACACATTTTCGATTGCTCCTCTGAAACCGCTGCACAGAATCTCTCGAAACTTCACAGGATGCAAGAACTCAATGCCCTCTACCAAATTTGTGTTTTTCGAGCCGATTGGAAATCCAAGATGACTGCCACAGGCTCTGACTGGCTGACGCATTTTCGACTTCTCCTCTGAAACCGCTGCACAGAATTTCATGAAACTTCACAGGAAGGAAGAACTCAATTCCTTCTACCAAATTTGTGTTTTTCGAGCCGATTGGAAAGAAATCCAAAATGGCCGCCAAAGGCCCTGATTGGCTGACACATTTTCGACTTCTCTTCTGAAACCGCTGCATAGAATTTCACGAAACTTCACAGGAAGCAAGTACTCATTGCCCTCTAATAAGTTTAAGTTTTTTAGAGCCGATCGGAAATCCAAGATGGCAGCTACAGGCTCTGATTGGCTGACACATTTTCGACTTCTCCTCTGAAACCGCTTCACAGAATTTCTTGAAACTTCACAGGGAGCAAGTACTCATTGCCCTCTTAGTCTACCAAGTTTGAGTTTTTCGAGCCGATCGGAAACCCAAGATGTCCTCCATAGGATCTAATTGGATGACACATTTTTGACTTATCCTCTTAAACTACTACTGCACAGAATGTCACCAAACTTTACAGGCAGTAAGTACACATTGTCCTTCTGAAAGCTTCACTAAAAGTGATTTTCTTCAGTTCTTATACTGACTTTGTTTGAAAACAAACATACAGTCTAAGGAGAGCGATGTTGGGCCTCTTGTTTAATGTTGAAGTGTGGAGCAGTAAAACTCGTTCCCCGTGAAATGTGCATGTTTTGTAGATATTGTTTTCATTTTTGTTTTGGCACTCTATCAATTTGACGTTATAAATATTATTTTACTATTTCGGACACTTGTCAATCATCGAAATTAAAGGAGGTTAACACCTCAGGGCGCTACTCAAATGAAGTTTGGCTGTGTCTAATAATCATTTTTAATGAGAACATCACTAATGAAGATTTTTAAATTAAAGTATCCGAAACACGTGTTTTGTGCATAATAATGTGGTTGTTAATTTTCTTCGGTAGGTATAGAGTTGGAACACATCCGTATTATTATATCCATTCACATATCCTTTGTATGTGTTCTTGGGCCCCTGCGCATTGATGTCTATTATTATTGATGTTATTTTACACCACAATATTGCGTTCTTCGAGATCTCTAGAGAATCGGAAAAGTGGAAGGACCTCACCGTCTGCTACTGGCGTGGCAGATGGCTATCATAAGTCATCGACTATTGCCCATTGGTCTCGTTTATTTGTAGCCATTCGTGTTTGATAATTTTATGATGTAATTTTGTGTTCGTGTCCCTTTTTTTCTCTTTTTGTACGTGTCTGTTCTTTGTTTTTGCATTGGTCGTTTTGTGGTTTTGCTATGGATGCTGCAACTGAGTATTGTTAGATGCCCGCTCCTTTTTTAAGTTCTAACTATGTGTTTGCGACTGACTTGTAGAACTATATGACACTTGTGCTTTACTTACCGAAACTCGAGTCTGGTGCATCAAAATTGTTTTGAATTTTCTTCAAGCAGGTGAAGAGTTGGAACACTTCCGTATTATTTAGACCATTCACTATTTAAGTTATAACAGGAAAGTACAAGGGCTAATTGATATGTTGTGAGCTTTTTGTATTTAATGGATAGGATTTTCATCAGACAATTTGCATCGTTTTTCTACAGTGACATAATCCCCTTCAGTATTTATACACTTTTGTAACCGGTTTTTAGGGCCTAAATACCACTTTTAAAGAACTCCTCATCTTGACTAGTCAGAAAGCCATCCGCTGCAAGTTTGATGGTATCATCGGACTGAATAATCTACTTTCAGTTTTTGGATAGATGAAAGTATGATGGAGCAAGATCAGGTGCATAAGGTGGATGCTCAATCAAATATAAGCCACAGTCATGAATGGTAGCTACGGCAGTGACAACATGTGGACATGTGTGTCCTTATGGAAATACACACCTTTAACTAGTGAGCATTCGCGGCGCATAAAAGTAGGGAGGGGATCTCCAACAAGACCCTGTTGCAGCATCAACAGCAAAACACGAAAACACCCGATGGGAAAACACTGAAGACGAGCATACCAAGAGACGGATAAGAGACACACGACATATAGACATGAAACACACAAGACTACACATAAACCAACGAGACCAATGAGTAACCGGTGCCGACTTTGGACGGCCATTTCATTTGTCACGCAAGTAGCAAATGGTGTTTGCCACGCAATAAGTTTGATATTTTTCTGTCAGAAAATGTGCTTTGGCGAAACCGAAATTAGCAACTTTCAATCTTAAGACACAATTTGGCTCTCAAAAGAATATGACGATTACCTCAGATGATTAAGATATGCCGTCTGTATAAATGAAATAACTTGCGAATGAAATACGATCAAATTTATTCAAATGAAACATTGAGTAAGATTGTTATTATTCCTCCATGAAAAATGTTGTTTATGCAGTTGTAGCCTCTGTCGTATTCGTATCGTCATTGAGGAAACCCTATGAAAAATACGTAAATATTTTGATGAGTGTTTCCACATTACTTATTACTCCGTTGGTTGTTATATGCTGCACAATAAGATTCATTAATAAAGCATGAATGTGTTTTGATATCCCTACGATGAATAAGTACTTATAAAGTAAAATAAGTCGTTGTAAGTCTTTAACTTTACGGTGCAACATCGTTACGGAATGGCAAATTTGTGAGTTTTGAGTTTTTAATCAATCTACTTCATTGAATATCATGAGACGGTCACAATAGACTTTTCTAATTACATTATGGGGAATATCAGTACATTTTACCTTCGTTAGATACTTCACACATTCAGACATGCTCAGCTTTCTATCACCTAAAATAAACATTAAAGACGTACCTATCAGTTATTCAGTCTCAAAGTCGAGAAGGCAAGGCAAAATCATTAGAATTTCCATAGGAACGGTTGCGAGCCTCGGAATGAATAACATTCCGAAGTGAGACCATGTGCCCGGGGAGAGATATTTGTTATTCCGCGAACATATAATGAAGAAAGT
The DNA here is from genome assembly GCA_028142955.1 of Pinctada fucata. Taxonomy (NCBI): domain Eukaryota; kingdom Metazoa; phylum Mollusca; class Bivalvia; order Pterioida; family Pteriidae; genus Pinctada; species Pinctada fucata. The sequence goes on along the minus strand of AP027114.1, from coordinate 45,841,683 downwards.
GAGAGATATCGAACCAAATTCTTTAAGAATTAATTGCTTCTTCAAAATTATGTTTCATTCATGAGATGAATAAAAAAGACTTAACTGTTTCCTATGATTTGGCATAACAGAATTATAATGAAAATATATGCGTCAAGGGACATAGTACAGACCTTATGTACATGTAAGAACCATAACTCACCATCTTCATCCGCCATGAAGAAATTGTCTAAGTATTCTTCAAGTGTGTAATCTTTCTTTCCAGTTGGGTTTAGATTCAGAATATCAAACAACTCCTTATCAAATTCTATACTGACATTGCTAACACGCTTTTGTATTTGAAGGATGAACTCATTGAATTGGGTTTTCCCATCTCCTTAATGAATGAATCTTATATTAATATCTTATATATCAATATGAGGTACAAAACATAGGAATTTATCACACATTCTGATTAATTGATAGTACTACAAGTTATATAAAGGAGTTAACTCTGCTTCTAAAGAAAAATATAGAAGTAACCTTTCATTATTCAGAAATAGATTGATCAATGTTTAACTACCTTTTCACCACGTGGAATCGAAACGAATGATGTTGTGATTCCTTACGGAGGTTTTTGATTATTTTTTCATCATTGAAGTAATACTGCACTTAACTGATGAGACGTTGCAGTAGGACAATGCCTAATAAACGTCTTTATATTCAATAGCATCATTTAAGACCAGATAAATTTACAGCATGGACCAGACATGCACGTTTCGGATACTTAACCCTCGTCAGTGATCCTCAGTCTAAATAATATAATATGGCCAAAAAGTGTGAAATTATTATGTCTAAAATGTACCGAAAGATGTGGCAAAATGGGTGGGATATGATGCTACAGGACCCACGTTTTTGGAATTTCAAGAAATTTTGTAACAGAAAATTTCAAATGCGCTGAAGAGACAGACGATCAACCGAAGTTGATCGAACTTGGATACATGTGCCCTCGGGTACTCTTGGTCCACCAGCAGTGACACTCTCCAAGTAGTTCAAATGTTAAACGTCTTTAGCATCATTTAAGACCAGATAAATTTACAGCATGGACCAGACATTCACGTTTCGGATTAAGTCCATATCGTTTACATATCTGAAAAGTCTATAGTTTTATGCAAACACTTCAAGAGTTCTTCAAAAGGAATAAGAGGTCGATAACATTTCTGTCGTCGACGAACTATTGAAGTATTGCAAAAACTATGAACTTTTCATATACCTAGACGATATTAATTGATTTATTAGACATCGCCCCATTGTAACGGTTCATCAATTTTGTTTAATTTAGAAAATGAAAAATATAAAAACAAAAACCTCTGTAAGGAATCACAACACAATACGTTTCGATACTACGCGGTGTTTTTGGTGTTATGTTTAGGCTAGGGGAATTTGAGAACAGAAGAAAAGCTTCAAGAAGATTGATAGACCGCGTAAAAGCGCAATAGCGCATCACGGTTATCGTAATAGAACGTAATAAAGCGTGGAGCTCAACGATTTGGCTCACATCGTATGGGATCGTCTCTTAGTGTAACATAACATTACAAGCAAAGAAATACTACCGACATTTTCTCTTCCGAGTGTTTATTTTCTAGGTCGGACAGACATGTGTTAGCCTATAGAATTATCAACCTTTTATTCTATTTCAAATTTTCTGATACATTTATAATTCTATCGAAGTAGTGTCCTCCGTAGTGAAGTTTAATATAATAAATAACAATGAACAAAAGTGCTTTTCCACTTGATAAAGTCCGAGTTGCCGACAATTTGTGGATATAGAGTGTTCATTGTTATTTATTATAATAATATCGCTTTGTAGATATTCATATACCAACTAACAAAAATGTTCTGAACCACCGAGCGACATAATTCCCCTACCGGCATAAATCGATGTCCTGCAACTCTGCCTGGAATGCTTCAATTTAACATGAATTCAACGTAATCCAGGATAACCATACCTTCTGCTATTTCCGTGGCAGATGGCCGTCCTCAGCCGGCACTGGTTGCCCATTGGTCTCGTTGGTTTATGTGTAGTCCTTTGTGTTTGATGTTTCTGTGTTGTGCGTTGACGTTACTTGTCCCTTACGCGTCTCTTTCTGTGCTTGTCTGCTTTGTGTTTTTGCATTGGGTGTTTTGGGGTTTTGCTGTGGGTGCTACAACCTGGTGTTGTTGGAGATTCCCTCCTTTGTTTTTAAACGAACTCTGTAATTACTCGAAAATATAAGTTAAATATGTGTACTAACAGGAAATTAAATTTAAGTCAAGAGAACTGAATACAATAGCCAAAACTTTTCTAAAAATAGGTGAATAGAAACCAAACTTCAGCATGACCTGTATCACAGACGTACTAGTATAAAAAAACCCAATTTGATATCTGTAATTAAACTGAAGCCCCCAAAAACTATAATGTCCTGAGGAAAGGTCTTCCAGCAAATTGTTGGAATTCCAATGGGGACCAATTGTGCCCCACTCCTTGCAGACATTTCTTTTTACTCGTTTGAAGCTGAATTCATTCAATAATTGGTATCTGAAGGAAAAACTTACTTAGCTTTTGACTTTAATTTCAGCTACAGATATATAGACGATGTGCTGTCCATTAACAATCCAAATTTCGCGCATTACCTCAGCAGAATCTATCTTTCGGAGCTTGATGTCAAAGAAATTACAGAGACAAATAATTTAGCGTCCTATTTCAACATAATGCTGTCCTACGACACTGATGGTGACTGACAAAACTTGTCCCTGCAATTACGCAAGACCTACCTGTGTATTGCATCTAAATGTCTCTATAAGTTGTAGAAAAATGTCCGGAAAACGGAGTTTTGTAAGTCATCCATATTTATTAAAACCGTTTGACATGAAGTACTACTGTATTATGTGGGTTGCAGTACTGTACTAGACACGTGTTTCGGCTAATGAATCCTCGTCAGTAGTAATTCATGTCAAACGGTTTTAATAAAGCCAAAGGGAATTTTCCTAACGCCATCAAAAGATACTGAGATGAAATTTGATACACAGGTAGGTCTTGAATAGTTACAGTTCGAGTTTGATCATTGATGACGTATTTCTTAATGATTTATGCCCCGTGTTGACAACTTTATACGTAACAGAAAAAGTCCGAAAACTGAATTTCGTAAATCATCAAGGGGCACAACCCTCTAAAAAATGGGACAACCATGATCAAACTAATTCTTGCTCTGTAACTATTCAAGACCAACCAGTTTATCAAATTTCGTCTCAATATATTTAGCCGTTACGGAGAAAAGTTCGGAAAATGACTGAATTTCGTAAGTCATCATGGGAATAACTCCTTTAGAAATAGGTCAACAATGACCAAACTCGAACCTGCCCTGCAACTATCCAAGACAAATCTATGCATGAAATTTTATCTCAATATCTCTCTCTGTTGTAGAAAAAGTCCGACATTACTCCTTTAGAAATGTGTCAATAATGATTAAACTTGAACTCTTTCTTTAGATATTCACATCAAGCTATATATGAAAGAAAGGAAGGGAACTCCAACCATAATCGGTTGCAGCGCTCACAGCAAAACCCCAAAACACCAATCGCAAATACACTGCAGTCACTAAGAGAAATTTCATCTCAATATTGCTACGGAAAACTGGAAATCTGACTGACGGTCAGACAGATGGACGGACAAACATACGGTTGGACTTACTGAGAGGATACTAAGAGTCCCCTGCGGCGTTGCAGATCTTCTAAATATATTAACTATAAAATAATCATTTAAAATCTATATCAAGGTATCAGTATAAATAAATAAAAAATAAATTCTACCGTTCAAATCCTCTTTTTGCTGTATTTCATACACTCTGGAGACGTTCACCTCTTCTTTTCCAGCGAGAAGCACATTGCACAAAAGCATTTCTTTTTTCGATTTCATTTCCCTGGCAAATGTATCAAACCGTACATGTATATGAAACAACTAAAAATGAAAATAAACGTTCCCCTTGCTTTAACCTAGCATTTCATAAAGTTGGCCCTTGATCTTAATTCATACCCTTCTATTAAACCTCTGTCATACTCGGATTACGTTCTTATGGCGCTCACGAGTCAGCACGGAAAAATGAAGAACGCCATGGAACCCCAAGTAGCTCTTGGGAATGCAGGGCCTTCGCAGTGGAATCGCATTGAACGCCGTAAAATCGCGTAGGACGCACAGTCGCCGCAAGAACCCTTGTAAGTTTAGAGCGCAGTAAGGTCTTTGTGGAAGCAAAGTGAGGTAACCTACAATGCATTGAGAGCGCAGAGAGAACTCGCTGCAAACACTAATCGTGAGTGTACCTAGCTTCCACGTTAATTCTTTGGCATTTCTGAGACTGTATAGTGTCTTTACTGCTCTATCACTGCAATTTTCCTGCGTTTATGCCTACCCCTAACAATTCTCCGGCCATATTTTTCACTTAAATACAATTCTGAATACACCCTAATAAAAATTTGAGCCGCTCATTCTTGGCAATAGGAAATTTAAAGTCTGGCGTTAGAAAAATTCATTTTGGCTTTATTCAACCTATTTGACATTAAGTACTGCTGAAGAGGATTCCCTGACATTGTCGCCATAGCACTTTCTATATAGACATAACGTCAGACAGTGCATGAAGTTTTTATATGTTCATTTCCATACTTCATTTACATCGACGGCGGGTGCGGCTAGCCAACAGGGGATGCTTACTCCTCCCGGGCACCTGGTCCCACCTCTAGCTCGCTAGGGGTCCGTCGATGTTTAATTTTGCACTCTATTCTGAGTGCTGTTGAGATTATCGTCAGGATCTTCTTTAACTCATTTGTGTCACACTTATGCCCTTTGCCGTGTCGAGCTCGTAAAAAAGTTCCCCGCGAGGGGTTTGACAGTAAGTGTTTTGAATATACTTCCCTGACATTGTCGCCATAGCACTTTCTATATAGACATAACGTCAGACAGTGCATGAAGTTTTTATATTTTCATTTCCATACTTCATTTACATCGACGGCGGGTGCGGCTAGCCAACAGGGGATGCTTACTCCTCCCGGGCACCTGGTCCCACCTCTAGCTCGCTAGGGGTCCGTCGATGTTTAATTTTGCACTCTATTCTGAGTGCTGTTGAGATTATCGTCAGGATCTTCTTTAACTCAATATACGAAACACGTGTCTAGTACAATAAAATCGGTACTTCAATATTGACAACTGAAAAAAAGTCTAAATCATTTCAAAATTATGGTTGAGCGCAGTGAAAGCGACATGCGAATGAGGGTTTAGTGTGGCAGCTTATAGTTATACTGCGAACTCATGACGCTTCGATTTTAGAACGCCGTTAAGATTACTTATGAGAGCGCGACAGGGGATTTAATGTCAGTTACATGTAACTATGAAGGTTATCAAATACCTTCTTTGATACCAATTCTGAAAGTTTTCCCGTTTCATGATGATGAAATCACGGGTAACATTTCAGATACGTCGTTCTGGTTTAATGGTGGATAACCTTGCAACGCAAAACATATTGAGCACTTTCCACAATTATTTTTTATTTGTTATACAGGTTATTCGTCATTAATAGCGGTCAGAATGTGGTTAAATGGAACGTGCAGATTTTATTTAATGTTTTCAAAGTAAGAAAAAAAAATCAATATATTAAGCACATGACAATCATTTTTGTGGGTCCTTTAAATGCATTTCCCCATATTTGTAGAAAGAACTCATAGCTAAACGTTCTTACTATATTTTCCCCTTTATGTCATAAATGATAACTAAACGTTGATGGAGTATTTTGTTTCACCAATTAGTCATAAAGATTCCTCATACATATGATCTCAAGTGATATAAGGTATGATCGTGTCCAGTAAGAAGTTCTATTTATACAAGGAAATAGTAATTATAATAAGTCTTTACTTACAATCGCACATGTCCTGTTATGCAAATTACTTGAAAAGAAAAATATGTTGTGATATGCAAATCAGAAAATCAAATTGCGTCTAATGATCTTATGAAAAACTTATCCTAAGGAAGAATACCCTCGCCATACAATATACAAATATTGATTTGAATTCGGTATACCCGTGACTATACAGACCTAGTCAGGTATTGACTGACCGAGGCGGAAGGTCGAGGTTAACTAATGCATGACCAGGTGTGTATAGCCCGAAATCAAAAATCAATAACTGCTTTAATAAATTGTCAGTATATATTATAATTATTTCCTGCGCACCAAACACATGTATTTGGAAGCTTTTCATTCACTCAATCATTGATTAGTGTTAATAATCACAATGAAAAAAGAAATAAAAAAATGTAATGATCGCTGTGCGATATAAGTCCCCTACCGGCGGCATAAATTTATGTCCTGCATCTCTGTTCATCAGTTCGTTATGTGCAACAACAGCCAAGAAAAGTTTGGGAAACAGAATTCATGAAATGTGCTAAGTCTAAGGGCCATAACTCTTGTGAAAATTAGTCAATCTAAATTAAACTCGAACTTGATCTGCATCACACTATAATGTATTCCCATAAAAAACTCAAACTTGGTCTGTATCACACTGATGTGTATTCATATAACAAAAATCAGTGCATTGTTTGTAAAAGAAGCGAAGAAAAGTCTTGTAGAAATAGGTCAATCTAAAGCAAACTCAAACTTGATCTGAACCACATTGAGATATATCAAAATGCCAAAAATGAGTTCAACTTATGCAACAACAGCGAAAAAAGTCCGGAAAACTGAACTTTTCATAAAATTGGCTAATTCCAAGGGCCATAACTCTTGTAAAATTCAGTCAATCAAAAGCAAACTCAAACTTGATCTGTATCACATTGAGATATATGCACACACCAAGAATGAGTTCAATATATGCAACAACAGGGAAAAAAAGTCCGGAAAACTGAAATTTTCATAAAATTTTTCAAGTCAAAGGGCATAACTCTTGAAAAAATAGGTCGATCAAAAGCAATCTCAAACTTGATCTGTATCACATTGAGATATATTCATATACCAAAAATGAATTCAACATATGTAACAACATAAAAAAAAACTGAAAATGGGAGAGACGGACAGACAGACGGACAGACAGACGGACAGACAGACAGACAGACAGACAGACAGACAGACAGACCGAGAGGAAACTAAGAGTCTCCTTCGGCGTTGCCCCCCCCCCTTCGTGTAGGGGACTAATAACCCTGTAACGATATATTTGCAAAGCTATGTATTTATGTATCTATGTAATTTCTGCCAAGAAGGCTGTTCTCTCGGGTGTTGTATGTAATCAGGAGACGCTGACTCTCTCAGGACACCTGGTCTCACTTTGGAATGTTATTCATTCCGAGTTTCGCAACCGGTCAAATAAAAATTCTATTAATTTGACTTTTTTTTTTCTCGACTTTGAGACTGAATGATTGATAGGATAGGTACTTTTTTGAAGACGTTTAGAATTTGATGTTTATATTATCTGACAGCAAAAATAGTCGCTACATTTTTCGTAATATTTCATTTCAACACATCTTAGTATAAGCATTCAACATCATAAAGGTTAAAATCAATTTTGGTATAGGATTATATGTTCATTTATATCTATCAATTTTTTATGGAAATATTATATGTATAAATTCTACTCACAAGTAATTAGGAATTTTCGGAAAACTAAAATTGCTGCAACCATATTACGACAATCTTAAAATATAACCGCTTCTTACTTTAAAATAATATAATGAAATCGACTTTGCAAGGACATCTGGTATATTTTCGTTCTACTCGAATACCATAAAAATCATCAATATATAGTTACCCTTTCTTTTATCTGTACAGGTGAAATACGCATAGAGGTATGAGTCATTTCTCGTTTGTAAAAAAAATCTTTTCTTATTTATTACATCATAAATGATCAGACACATTCGAATGCCATCAGGTTAATTTAATAAAACACGTTACCTTTGATTTTTTTGTAAAAAGATAAATGAAACGTTCCAGCTATCATACGATCAAAAAGCAATAAAGTGTGTATTGCATATCAGAATCTACGACGACTTTTAGCATATTCATATTCCGTTTATCTATATGTGTATCTTCTTATAGAAATTAACACTTAGCTCTCTGATTTGACTTAACTTGATATGTACATCAATATGTACATAAAATCCGTCAACGATCCCTCTCTCCAGAATGATATTAAGTGACATTCTGGTTTCCGACTGAATGGCTGTCATCATCAACAAGAAACATTAAAGGTACATATAGTCTAACAGGGATGACACTGTCAATAATGAAGCTTTACCGTAAATAGCTTTTAAGTACTACCATTTGAACATCTATATATTACTTACATAAAATATCTCTCACATTTTTGTTTTATAGACGTTTTTACTCTCTGGTACACACGATTTCGGTAAACTTCGGAAATTGTTATTTGCATATACAGTATGTAGAAATATGTCATGTTTACCAAGGTCAAAGGAAACAGGCTACCACGATCAGCCAATCGCTTGAATGAACTTCACATCGTGGGATTACTATGAAACATATAGTAAACCACGTATACAGTCTTTTTAAAATTCTATCTAAAAAAACGTAACTAACTTATATTTCATTAATTATCATGCATTGATATCCTGTTCCATTCAAATCACCATTTTGAACGTGGATAATCGAGCACTTTCAAATGACTAACAACGTGTAATAGTGTATGACGGCTTGAATGGGAGGCAAGTGTAGTCTGCTATACACATGTGCGTTTGTTTACCAAATCCTGAATGAAAATTAACCTTTATTTAGTTAACGATTTTTTGTCCGTTTTTTAATACTTGATTTAGACTGTGAATATATACATATATATTATATAAACACATATCAAAATTACTGTGGATATATATACACGTCAAACTTATATACACGCGTATATACTTCTCATAGATAAAAATAAAAGAGAACTATACATGTAAATGTACACTGCATGTAGATCCCCTTAGCTAGTTTGCCCTCAGAATTGTCAGAGTTTTTAATTTCACGGTCGTCCTCTAAGCTAGGTATTTATAACTGTCCAATACCAAGCCAATACTATTTGTTCATTACATTTCTCTTTTCAGATTTTGATAACACCGAATGTCGATTCATTTTCGTCCCACGTGTTATCCGTCAGCCATGTTGTTTTGTTTCGATACAGTACTAGCCTTATGCAAATAAGTGCGTACACGTGTTCGCAATCGGTCTTCTACGGAGAAAAATATGTTATATTAGGGTAACCATTTTATAAGCAATAATTGATCATAGCTTGGTAGTGAGGGCATACGTGACTATTGTAACCAACCAGCTTCTAATTTTTAAGCATGATAGACTCGTTTGCGTTAAAATTTTGACAAAAATAGTTGATTCATGGTTTGATCTTTACGAGACCTTATGTACCTTTAAACTGATAACTGAATACATCAAGACAATCACCGAATGTCACAAGTTTTTATAGATAAGAGTGTTTAACGTATTCAAATTCATTAGCATCATTTATGTTGCGACGGGTGTTGCATGCAGTCAGGAGACGCTGACTCTCCCTAGGCACCAGGTCTCACTTAGTAATGTTATTCATTCTGAGGTTCGCAGCCGTTCCTATGGAAATTCTAATGGTTGTGTCTTGCCTTCTCAAATTGAGACTGAATAATTGATAAGTAGAATTTGATGATTACAAAAGATGCACATCTACAAATGAAAAACATATATCAAAACAATGAATTACATAAGTATCTGAAATCGATGGAAATTTCTTCTAGCATAATATTTATGTACAACAAATGTAATTCCCTGAGATGAAATTATTTAAACACTCTTGAAGACAGAATGTATTAGCTCTAAAAAATGTTCTTACCTGGTGACCTGGTCACATTTTGCCTAGAAAAACCTCCCAGCCATTTCAGAAAACAAGAATGGAACCGACCAGTTTTGGCATACTGTAAATTGCTTTATTTTCGTCAGTACCAATTTTCGTCAATTCGTTCAAAATGACCATTTCGTCAGTACGTAAATTCGTCATCAAAAGGTCCATAAAATGTTAATTCGTCAGTTCAAATGCCAACTTTAGATTCAGATGAACCGTATGTGTTTGCTGTCATTGTTTGTTTAACAATTATTGGTCAATAAACAATTAGAGACATGTTGACTACCTAGCTTGTTGTGAAAACATATCATTTGGTAATTAGACGTACACCTTGTGTGCGTATTCAGTTTTCATTGATTTATCATTTGCCTGTCGTAAGAACTCTTAAAACTTGGAACCTTTAGCTTTTTCATTCCCCGCCCTCTTTGATCCCGATGCTATTTAAGTTTACCGAGATACTGATTTAATGTTTTCCTTTCTACAATATATTTTGTCAGTAGTATTTATATTCGTTGGTACGTAATTTCGTCAAGGGAGGCACTGACGAAAATGACGAAAATTGGTACCTGACGAATAATAACCAATTTACAGTAATTCTAGAATGATTGTCATAATTTGTGTTTTTCATGAGTATTCAATACATAGCAAGTATATTTATAACATGGAATGAGCGTTAACATGTACGATAACCGCACTTGCTTTATTTTGCATACCCTGTAACCAAATGGAAAATTAAGACACTTACTCTCTATACATAGTTGCACTATCTCGAATGACACTATATATTTTCCAGATCTCTTTTGTGGCTTGTTTTCTGTCTTTAGTTCCTTGAGCTACATGTATATCTCTTAGTAATATGTGGAGTTTTGGAGTTCTTAGGCTCTCGTGGTTTTAGCTGTGGCCAATTAAATTTCGTATATTAAAGATGATAAGCTGACGATAATTCTGCCATTTGATTACAAATAATTCTAACCAATATTATACAAATATTTTCGCTCACTCTTTGATTGATCTCCATTGTTTTGACGTCATTAATTCACGTTGACAGATAAGTTGACCAAGATTTGAAAAATGGTCTAGGTAGGTGACTAAATTCAAATACGAGGGGACGTGCTGCACGCGCTGTCTTTGCGATCTTGCGTATTATAGAATGTTACTCTGTAAAGTAAATACAAGAAAATAAAACAAGAGGGCGCTTCTGAAATGAATCTTGGTGACTCCGCTGAAAGCATCACTGATGGGAATCGCATATTCGAAACACGTACATGTACGTGTCTAGTGAAGAAAAATTGGCTTGAAATTTTCTTCATGAAGGTATAGAGTATAGATCACTTTCGTATTATCAATATCATCATGTGCCAATTCTATACATAGAATATTACAACTAGCACTTTTTTCCGGAAAATGACCATTGTGTATAATCGTCTTGTAAAATAATTGGTTTGAGACATGAAAAATTATATATTGTGCTATCTACATACATTTGGAAGGAAACCATCACAAATTCTTCATTAAGGTAGATCGTACCTCTCGTCCAATACATGTATCTGTGAAAATTATGCATGAATACCCCAAACCATCTTTTCATATTGTTACATGGATTGAAATTTTCTTCGGAAGGTAAACAGTTGGAACACCTCCGGATTATTGGGTAAGGTTAATACAGGTTTCAAACATATTTTTGGCTAAGAAATGTTTCTACAATGTAAAAATGTGAATTTTTGTATTTTTCCACCGCTCTGATGTTAGTTGTTTTCATTGAGAAATTCAATATTTTGAATATTTTGTAGTATGAGATATTAAAGTAAATGTGCTGTACACAAAAGGATGTCAAACTTCTTCAAATTCAATAGCATCACGTAAAAAGTATTCAAATTCATCATTTAAGAACAGGTAAATATGCAGCATGGAACAGACATGCACGTTTCGGGTACTTAACCCTCGTCAGTGATCTTCAATTTAAACACTGTAATATTTCCAAAGAATGTGAAAATAATTATGTCAAAAATATACCGAAAGACATAGCACGAGTGGTGGGATATGATGCTACAGGACCCATGTTTTAAAAATTTGAAGAAATTTTGATTACAGGAAATTTGAAATGCGTTAAATACCTTAATCGTAAAATATTACATATTTCACTTACATTTTTGCAGGTAAAGGAGCAGGCTCGGTAACATGGAAAATCAGCCCTTAGAATGTTTTAGATTTCGATTGTGTTTCGTATCAAGGAAGGTAAATGTATGGTTGTTTGAAATACCAAATACATATAGTAATTTTCGTGCAGTACACTGAAAGATATAGCTTCCAAATCGGTTTAAATACGTCAATGCTAAAAAAAAACGTAAGAAACTGGCATAATTCTGGTGAAGATTTATGAAAATAAGTAGGGCGCCAGCCCTCACCCAGAATAATTTTCATATAAAAAGTTATATTTGCAATTTATCTTTCGATCTACTTGAAATTTATTTTGGGCGAGGGTTGGCGCTATGCTAATTTTAAAGATTTATGCCAAGATTGTGGCGAGTTTCCTTCATTTTCCGTCATGCAGGGTAAATGACGTCAAAATGTGACGTCATAACTTACGCACTTAACGTTTTGACAATGAAAAATATTTATTTTCTATTTTGGCAGGTATTTGAGATATATATAGGAGATTAGTCCGTGAGCCAGAGGGGTTGGTAGGTACCATCTGGGGTGAATAAATCTTATGTTGATATTATGATAGATATACCCAAGAGGTTTCAGAAAATGCATGATAGCATTTGATCAAAGGTAGCTAAAGGGGTAAACAAGAGTTATAGCCCTTGCGTACTTGCCAAATAATGATTTTTTTCTGGAAAAAAATATAACTTAAATATGGATGGTGATTTTAAAAATTGGAAAGTGTAGATATGTAGTATTTTTTGTTCTTTTTCAGATGAAATAAGTTGCATATAAAAATTCCTATGTTTATTGTGTCTTTTGGGGTAAAAAAGTCGAATTTTAGCAAATATTCACAGAAATTAGAGGAATTTCAATTTATTCCTGCTTCTCAGTTCCTCGATATTGTATATGATCGTCCAATGATGATTTCAAAACATATTTAAAGTCTCCTCTTTCAAATGACATACATTTAAATTTTCATTCTTATTTGCAAAATCCTCGAAATTTATGTTTTTATACACTGAACACTGATTTTCAATCAGAAATCTCAGATTTCTGTATATTAATTTAAAGAACCCTTATTACTTATGAAAGCAATGGTGGAAAACTATTCTCTAATGTAACTTTTCACACTCTTTAAAATTATATATGTTTTACTAACATGTCATTTAAAATCAAAGTGTTTTTGTGGAAAAAACGTATATTTTCATTTAAAAATCGCTGATTATTGGGGAATATTTATTGAATCGATAGAAATTCTTTAAATGATAGCAGGAATGTATTTTCAACTGTAATTATTTAGGTTCACCCATAAATGACATGTTTGAAACATAAAAGGTATATTTTCTACTTAATTTTAGGGCAAAATGCCTGTTTTTTGTCTAAAAATGACAAATTTCTGGGAAAATTCTATTTATTCATTATCTTTGCTAAAACTATAGATTTAAAGCTTTTATCATTTAGAAAGTAATCATCTTGTCAGATGATTGTGGAATTAAATGTAATATTTTATAAAAACCAACATTTTTGGATAAAATATGTATTTCTTATGCAAAAACCACCTATTTTGAGAAAATAAGTACTAGCTCTTTTAATCTGCCTAAATTGATATATTTTAGCTTTGATGTTATGCTGTTTCCTATTATAAATGGATAGGAATGTCATTTGATAAATGAAATTTAATTAAAATCTTATTTTGGGGCAAAAATCCAAATTAATAAGCAAAAATAACTGATTTCTGTGAATATTTTTTAAAATCTATATTTTTCATTTCATCAAAGCAGGAGAGGTTTCATATGATTTGATGGCATAAAACTGATCAAGTTTAATGAGTTAGAGGAGATTTCTTTCATTATCTTGCTATTTTTAGGGGGGGAATCTAAATTTTTATTTTAAAATCGCTGATTTCTGGAAAATCTTTATTACTATGAACAGTGTCATTATCATTTATATTCAAAAGTGTTCCTAGGTATATCATAGTTTGTCCTTGTAAGCCATATGCATTTCAAGTATCCTCCGTTTATTTAATTGGTATTTTGGGGCAAAAAATGCTTTATATACAATTATAGTCTAAAATTACGTTTCATATTTCAAACTATTACTATTGTCTTCTGTATTTCCTATTTAACTTTTTAGTTTTTCTAAACTTACTCAACATTTTATTCTTATGTTTTGAAATGTTACTATTAGTATGTTTGGGGTAAAAATAAATTTTTAAAAAGATGGAAAAGCAAGCTCTTAATAAACAAAATGTGATAAAACACATTTCGAGGTTATATATTGCAAGAATTTTGAGAATAAAAGCTTGCTTTTCTTTGTAACCTGTGAAGACCTTATGTACCACAAGGCACGGAGAAGATACGTAATAGGTTTCTTTGTGACTTAATATTCAATAATATGTATTTTACCCCAAATATACAAATATACACATAATTTAAGAGAAATGATAAATAAGTTTAGAAAGAATAAACAGCTAAATAGGAAATACAGAAAATAAAAGTCATAGTTTGAAATATGAGACTTTCTATAGTAATTTTCTTGATTTAGGCTATATATTTATATAAAAAAAATATTATTTGCCCCAAAATACCCATTAAATTAACAGAGAATACTTGAAATGTATTTGACTTACAAGGACAAACTATGATATACCCAGGAACACTTTCGAATATAAATAATAATGACCCATTTCATAGTAATAAAATTATTCCAAAAATCATTGATTTTTAAATAAAAATTGAGATTTTCCCCCAAAATAGCAAGATAATGAAAGAAATCTCCTCTAACTCATTAAACTTGATCATTTTTATGCCATCAAATTATATGAAACCTCTCCTGCTTTGATAAAATAAAAAATAAAAATTTCGCAAAATGTTCACAGAAATAAGTGATTTTTGCACCTTAATTAGGTTTTTTGCCCCAAAATAACACATAAATTAAGTTTAAGTTATCAAATGACATTTCTATCCATTTATAATAAGAAATAGCGTAATACCAAAGCTTGAAGATATCAATGTAGGCAGATTAAAGGAGCTTGTACTTATTTTCTCAAAATAAGTGGTTTTTGCGTAAAAAATAAACTTTTTTATCAAAAAATGTTGGTTTTAATGAATAATTACTTTTAAGTTCATAATCATCTGACAAGATAATTACTTTTTATGATAATTGCTTAAAATCTATAATTTTAGCTAAGATAATGAATTAATAGTATTTTCCCAGAAATCTGTTATTTTTAGACAAAAATCAGGCATTTTGCCCCAAAATTAAGTAGAAAATATACCTATATGTTTCAAATATGTATTTCATGAATGAACCTTAATCATAACATTTTAAAATACATTCCTGCTATCATTTTAAGAAATTCTTTAGATTCAATAAATATTCTTCAGAAAACAGCAATTTTTGGATGAAAATACGTTTTTTCCCCAAAACACTTTAATTTTGAATGAAATATCAGTAAAACATATATAATCTGAAAAGTTAAATTAGAAAATAGCTTTCAATCATTGCTTGCATAATTAGATAGGGTTCTTTAAATTATTGTACAGAAATCGAACAATTCTAATTGAAAATACAGTTTTCTGTATAAAAACTCAAATTCGAAGATTCCGCAAAAGTTAAAAATACAAAATATATGTCATTTGAAAGAGGAAGCTTCAAAGATGTTTTTTAAATCATCATTGGACGATCATATGCAATATTGAGGAACTGAGTAGCACGAATAAATTAAAATTTTCTCGAATTTCTTTGAAATTTTGCAAAAATTCGACTTTTTTCCCCAAAACACACAGTAAAAAGAAGAATGGGAAATTGAAACTTATTTCATCTGAAAGAACACCAAAAATACTACATATTCAAACTTTTCAATTTTTTCATTCATCAATCATATAAAATTTATAACTTTTTTCCTATTTTCATTGATTTTCGACTAAAAAACAAGGTTTTTCCCCCCAAAAATTGCCTTAGCTACCTATTATTCATTGCTATCACACATTTTCAAATACTAGAGATATCCATCTATCAGAATATATTGGTGTCGTTTATTCACCTCGGATGGTACCAATGACCCCGAATTTGGGGGTCTGGCTCACGGACTAGATGCTGAATCACAATTTTCCCAAAATTTTAGGGCCGATTTTGGGAATAAGTGAACCTTCCTCTTTGTCAGATAACCGTTTTATTTTTTTGACTTTTATTTTTATTCTACAAATAATTTGAGACAAGGGTATGACAAATATGGATAATGGCCATAGACCAATAAACAGAGCAAAATCGATAATTCAAAAATCATAAACCGAAGGCATACAAAATCCGGGTAAAATAGGAACCAAAGCCTATATCATTTATCCTTTAGTTTTTGTTGTGCAATAGATTCATTTTACATAGCGATTTTCAAAAGCATCTACATTGTAAAATATGGTCAATTGCATGCCTGGTGAGGCACTTTTAACTATATATTTGATGAAAGTTGATGGTGCACTGATATCAGATGTTGTTGTACGGTCTACGTTGTAGACGGTAATTAACACCTTTCCAGACGGTGCAATATTTTTCATTGTGAAGCAATGATTAAAATAATGATTGAACCAATCATTGAACGATCGACTGAACCGTTTATTGTCCTTAACTGACCCGAAGTCAACTGTCTTCCGTTTTGAAAAATGGAAACACATTTTTCCTTTAGATTTTTTTAGAAACATCACTAAAAGCGCATTTCTAAGGAATGAGAAGGACACCCCGCGACTTACAGATTTGAATTACTTTCATCAAAGTCATGGATGGATCTAGATTGTTTCCGCAGTGAATGAGGGGAGGGGTCCAATTAACCAATGCTTGTGAAAAAAAAAATTAAAACGGCAAATTCTAGGGAGGGGGCGGGATCCTGAATCCCCTAGCGTCCTCTTGATTAGCACTTGAATGAATAGGATCCGCTACAAACGGAGACAGACAAACGAATAATTTTGTACTGACCGGAACCATTGAATAGCTTTGAACAGAACACTAATAATAGCGGAAGATTCCAACAGTTTCTAATATTTTATGGAAAATTGTAAGGACAATCCCCAACCCCACATTCGCTTGTTAGGTATAGAATACTGTATTAGTTTCTTTTATTTTCTCTCATTCAATTCAAATTCTGGAAATATTTCTTTTAATTTCTTTATGTAATTTTCTGTCAAATCAAGTTTTAAAATGCGTTAAATTCTTATCTCTCTACGATGTATATTGTATATTATTGTCATTGTCATTGTTTACTGACCATGAGCAGTTTTCTCTCACCGTTACGTACTAGGAATGACGACTTATAATTACTCAATCATTGGTGATAATTGTTTGATGACCTAACGATTGCCGTGCAACAAGTGGGTTTTTCAACTGCTCCTCGGGCTACGCCCTCGGAGACAGTAGAATAACCCTTACTTAGACTCCCAGGGCTTAAAATCATCGGTGAAAACAATTGTCCAACTTAGGTATTTTGTATATTTCACACAGGAATAAAAAGACAATTCATTCTTCATAAGCTATATTTGTTTCTCTATATAAAGCTGCCTCAACACTACTGTATGAACGCTATGGGCATCATTTCATTTCAGAAAATATAAAGTTAATAGTACCTTACTAGGCATTTAAAATGCACTGTTTTACATGTATATGCTTTTAATGACATACATAAAACTTGAAGATGAAACTGTACAAAGATTTTAATTGTTTTCCTGCTACGAAGCAATGAAGAAGTCCCTTGATGATTAAGATACTTTGATGTTGTACATGGATGCACGCAATACATTTGTAAATACATGTACAAAGGGATACAGGTTTTGATAGATGGAAGTTCAAAGATTTCAATCGTTTTCCTGCTAAGAAGCAACGAAGAAGTTCTATTGATCATTTATATACTTTGATGTCGTCCGTAGGCAAACGCGACAAATGTAAAAATAAATGTACAAAGGAATACCGGTGTTGACAGATGAAAGATAAGATATTAAAGTTTTATAAAGCAATTATCCATTTCAATTATTTCTCGCTATTGCCAAACAGTTCAAACGCATTTACTAAATGCTGCTGGCTGTGATCCCTCTCTATGTAGTAAACACTTACACTTTTAATATATCAAAACAAAAGAAGATGGCGATGTTTATATCAGCATCTCTGATAATTGTTTTCGTCTTTGGTAAGTTAACTTAAAAATTTTCCCTTTTCTACATAAATACCCTTAATTTAATGAAATTTAAAAAAACAAATTCTCTCATTTTCGGATATACTGAATATTACTACTTAATCAGCTATTGCATAATTTTTCACAATGATATTTTTTTATCGGTTTATTTAAATTTCTGCTTTAGAATTCAACATGGTATACAATATGAAGAGTTCCATGACGTAAGTAAAAACAATGATGACTTATAATCTATATTTCAGTAGTTACGTTTTACATCAATTTTTTTCTTGATCTGTGCGTTTAGGCCATAGTTATTAATTAAATATTTTGTTTTGCGCCCGCGGGCCTACCTTTAAGGAGAATTCCTCAGATAACAGCACACGTAAATGCGCATTTTTTTCAGGTAAAAATGATCAGTACATTATCTTGAATACCATAAAAGGTCTACAACATCATTAATATAAGAAGATGATAGTAGTAATTATTTTCTAAGAATAAAGTCAGAATTATCAACTTCACTTTAGAAAAACATTTTTCTTTAATGTTTTCAGTAGTTTTAGTTTAAAATCGGGGTTTGTGTTTGATTGAGGGAAAAACCAAACCATTTGATTCTTATTAGGGGGAAGACTTCAGCCAGTCGAAAAAAAAAATTTCAGCCATTTTAAGACCCGATAATCTTTTTTCGCAGGCCCTTCGGTTTTTTGGATGCATATTCCAAATGTGAAAATTACTCTTAAAGTTTAAATCATCACGCATAATTCTTCGGCCATATTAAATATGAAACACGTGTAATCAGGTACCAAGAAAGAGTTCATCAAGGCATTATTTGCTCCATGAAGCAGATTACGTCTTTTTTCGGAATGGAACATAATACCTATGATCTTTTCACTTAAATCATACTCAACACAGACAGGCTATATGGTGCTTAGTGATTCTGAAATTTGAATAAAGTTTGTGTCATTTCTAATTAAACTTTACGTTTATGACACAAGAAAGGATTTATCGGGCATGAGGAAAGGTTGGAAGGGGGGAGGACCAAATTTTCTAATCCGGAAAAATTGCCGGTCCTTCTCTAAAATCTCAATCCGAAAATTTGGTTTTCGAAGTCTTCCTGCCCCCCCCCGTTAAAAATCAAATAGTTGCTTCATTATATTTACTGATTTGGCCAATCTCGCCCGTTTTAAACATTCAAACTTTAGTTTTGTTCATGTATGTAACTGTTTCCTTATTATAACCCTAAATATCAAAGGCTATAAACCGTCATATTGTTTTATCCCTAAACGCAAAATGAAATTAAAAGTTAGAAATTCAAACCCATCGTTTCAACATAAATATCTAGGAAAACTCAAAATAACACACCTGTAAAGTCGTAGAAGATAGCCGCCATTCCAGAATAAAAGAAGCAGCTGTATTTTCGTACGTTCTATAACATTTACTATTTATGAAAAATATGACATAAAATACTGTTTAACTCATTATCTTATTCTGAGAAGCAAGTAAACATTTCTATATTGCAGTTTCTAAAAGCCCCTTCACATATAGACGAATCCATAGAACGAAGCCTTGCGAATGAGTAAAATTTGTCAAACTTGACGAATTTTGAACGAAAACGGTGTTGAAAAATATGATCACAACGAAATGCAAACGCAATGGAACTGCTTATTGCGAATAAGAAACGAAGCATTGCGAATTGTTACGTTAGAATGAGCATCGTGCATTTGCTTTTTCACTTGCGATTAGAAGCGTAACTATGCGAAAGTTTACGCATCGTTGCGCATTGATACGAACGCTTCCGAAGCTATCTGCGTTTAACAGACATGACATTTTCTGTAGACAAACAGACGTTAGTACAATTATGCCAAGAGGAAAGGGGAAAGGTACGTGTAGAGGATCGGGAAGGATGCAGCCAGAAAATCGGCCTAGTAGTCCTAATCCATAAGAACTATGTGGCTGTTTTTGTAATTTACACTAAACGTGAAAATACATTTCATGAACTATTTGTTCAAAGCAAATTATTGATGTTTTTACGATCACCGATAAAAGCTGGACAGTCTTTGAGTCCTTCATTTAGTCCACCTCTCTATCTGTCCGTCTGAGCTCATACATCTACATCCTTATATAATATGTATATACATCAGAATTTGATTTTTTTTCAGAAGTTTATTCATTTGGATAACGCCACTTTGGGTCAAAGGTCACTTAATGTCGTTCAGAAGTCAAGGTAACTTTATAGCTAAATTATAGCATTTATTTCATAAAATATTTCAAACATTCATTAAAGAGTATTTCTTGTCCAAATAATATGAAAGAATATATATACGATGTTAGAAAAATACATCCATGTGTTCACTAATTATATAAGAGTTATAATTATATAAAGGGGGATTACACTCAACTCCCATGCATATGCTGTTCATATTACCGGTAACATCATACATCTACAAATTGTTTTTGATTGTGAGCTTTTTGACATGTCACTAAAATGGGCAATTTCTTAAAGATCAAGGTCATTTGGTAACCAATGATAATATAGGATATGAAAATACTAATTCAGCAGACTTCACAAAATGTTTTGCATTCTGAGCTTTCCCTCAAAGGTATTCAAGGTAATTATATGATTAAAGGTCAAGGTTATAGACATGAACTTGTCGTTTCAGGTTATTAATATGAAAAAGAAATTAACAAACACATGATATTCTTATTAATCTTCCAGGGGTCAAGGTCACTCAGAAAACAGATGTTCATTAAGACTGAATTGTTTTGGGGGTATAGTTTTCTTTATCAATTCTATTTTATTTATTTTTTTTTTGGTTTAGAAGCAGTGATATGCAGCCAAAAAGTCCCATTTCTTGAAGGCTCTAGGACTTTCTCTCCTGAGCTCAACCATGAGTTGATAATTAATTCCAAATTGGCGCCACATGTCGTAATGCAGCCATGGTCTTCTCAAGATACGACCTGCTCTGCCTTCTCTTCTCCATCTGATACGGAATCTGATAAACTGATAGATGTTTAGTTGTTGCCGTAGCACTTCCTAAAAGGCTATTGCAGTCGTACACTGAAGAACCAGACGTTGTGTATCTTCCATTTGAACAAGTAATTTCCAGAATAATTCCATTTTCACAATAAAAATAAATAAATTTGTAAGATGTTTCGAAAAGATTTCGTTGCTATTCGTATGCAGTGGTAACCCTTCGTAATGATTATTACTAAAACGTTTTCTGTTCGTTTCGTGTCGTCAACCTATCGCAATAATTCGTTTTTATTCGCCGACTGAATTATTTACGCATCGTCGCTATTCGTTACAAGTCGCACCAATAAGTAAAATATCGCAAAGGTGTGCTTTCTGTCGCCTGGAATGCAAATATGTTGTGTAATATGCAAAACAGTAGGTCACATTCTAGACCCTTGCGAACGTCGACGAACATATAACGAATGCATTCCGAATGATTAACGCATGATAACGCATTATAACGTATACTTACGAATTATGGACGAAAATTTTATTCGCTGAGAAATTTTGAACATGTTAAAAATTTAACGACGAACAGATCTAACCGGAACGAATCAAGACGCTCACAAACGAATCCGCGCGAAGTCGACAACGAAGTATAACGTTGATATGCAAACGGAAACGAATTTTGCAAAAACCTTATTCACCAGTTTGCGCAAGTTGACATCGGAGGGCTTTCGTCCATATGTGAAG
Organism: Pinctada fucata; assembly: GCA_028142955.1. Lineage (NCBI taxonomy): Eukaryota > Metazoa > Mollusca > Bivalvia > Pterioida > Pteriidae > Pinctada > Pinctada fucata. The sequence goes on along the minus strand of AP027114.1, from coordinate 45,819,823 downwards.
GGGCCTTAAATCTCTGACTAAGTGTACGGGTCACTCCAAAATGATTTCTTGTTTGTATACGCCTCTAAGCCCAAAGGCCCTATCATTACTGTCTATAACAATTAATGTATCTAGTATAGTGTTATCCGTATACTACTTTAATGCCGCGCTTGTATATCATTTTGCGGCGACATATCGACATGAGGTGTATTTGCTTTCTCGGCACTTGATCTTAGTATACTTCCATATTGGGAGTTTATTTCTGCTGACCATCCTAAGTCGGGAAGGGTTGCCCATTGGTCCCGTTGGTTTATGTGTAGTCTGTTGTGTTTGGTGTTATGGTGTCGTGTTTGGTTTCCTTGTCGCTTTTGTATCTCTTGTAGAGAATGTCTTCTCTATGTTTTCACTTGGAATGTTTTGATGTTTTTGCTGTGGGTGTTGCAACCGAGTCTTGTTGGAGATCCCCTGCTTTCTTTTCTTCTTATTCATAATGAACAGAAATTTTTCGATTTTTCAGCTTACCAATTTCGAAATATGGTGATGCTTTGAGAAACCATACAAAAACTCTATGTAAAGTGTTCCTAAAAGGCGAGAAAGCACAAAACCTGTCAAGAGTATTTGATTCAAGCAAAGAAGCAGATTTGAATGGTAATTAACATTAAATTGAATCAATAGAAAGAAATAATTTGTATGCAATGCAATATATGCAATTGGTGTTTTTCTTTAAGAAAAGTGTACATTATGAAATGTTAAATATCTTCTAATTCAATAGCATTATTTACAAACGGATAATTTTGCAGCATGAATAAATCATGCACGTTTCGGGTACGCAACCCTCGTCAGTGATCCTCAATCTAAAAATTGTAATATGGCCAAAGAGGTGAAAATCATTATGTCAAAAATTTAATAGAAAACGTAAAAGGTTTCTCTTGCACATTTCATATTGCATATTGTTGACACCTCCACCTTTTCTTAATGAAAATTTCAAACTTTATTGAGGATATGATCCCAACGTCATCAAAAGAACATTTGGCATGGTACTGGACCAGTCTACAGTTTTATACCAGTGTCTTTCCCAATATTACACTCTGACTAACCGTGACGACGGGACTCCACGGAGAGTCTTGTTGGAATCTCGCCAGAGAACACTGGGTCTTGATTCTCTGTCCTATCTGAAAATTGGTCAGACTTCTCGGGTGATTGATCTTGAGTTCGCTTCAGCCAGAAAAGCACAGACTGCTATACGCATGTCATAGAATATTTTTAGACCCTTTTACATAGAATTCGTGTCACAAAAGGCAGCTGCGTTTTACTGTCTTGTTTGTGAAGTCACCTTACAGTGAGAAGTTTTATGTTTATAAACTATTGAGCGTCTATGGAGACCTCTGTGTATCCAGATAAGTGGGAGGGTTTGGCGCACGTACTCTGGATAACCACAACATTTGCTTATAGCAGATGGCAGTCCAAAGTCGGCGCCGGGTGCATATTGGCTCCTTCCTTTTATGTGTTGTCATTGATGTTTGATGTTTCTAAACGTCTGTTTCGATTGTTTTGTATGATATTTAATTGATTACTGTCGTGTATTTTTTGTGGTTTGTAGTTTTGTCTGATGTCATTTACGTATCAATTTCTTGTGGGTGTGTTTCCTTGGGTGGGTGCAGTGTTGTCATGCTGGAGATAATCTCCTTTTCTTCAAACTACAGATCTAGATTGCATAACATATTTGAATTTTTGAAGTTTGTTATTTTCTCCTGTGAAAAATTCATACAAATAATTTCAAAAAACAAAGATATATAGGATGTTAAACGTCTTTAAATGCAATATCATCACTTAAGACCAGAGAAATTTGCAGCATGGACCAGACATGCACGTTTCGGGTATATAACCCTCGTCAGTGATCCTAAGTCTAAACGATGTAATAGGGCAAAAAAGTAAAAATTATTTTGTCCAAACATGTACCGAAAGACGTAGCAGAATGGATGGGATATGATGCTACAGAACCCACGTAGGAGTTAAAGGAGTAAGCATCCCCTGTTTGGCTAGCCGCACCTGCAGTCGATGTTAAGGCATGAAAATGAGGAAAACATCTCAAATACATGCACTGTCTGAGGTTATGTCTATATAGAAAGTACTATGGCGACCATGTCAGGGAAATATTCAAAACACTTACTGTCAAACCCCTCGAGGGGAACTTTTTTGCGAGCTCGATACGGCAAATGGCACAAATATGACACAAATAAGTTAAAGAAGAACCTGACGATAATCTTAACAGCACTCACAATAGAGCGCAAATTGGGCATCGACGGACCCCTAGCAAGCTATAGCTGGGACCAGGTGCCCGGGAGGAGTAAGCATCCCCTGTTTGGCTAGCCGCATCCATCGTCGATGTTCACGCACGAAAATGAAAACAATATCTAAAATACATGTGCTGTCTGAGGTTGTGTCTTTATAGAAAGTGCTATGGCGACCATATCAGGAAAAAATAATCAAAACACTTACTGTCAAACCCCTCGCGGGGAACATTTCTACGAGCTCCACACGGCAAAGGGCAAAAGTGTGACACAAATGTGTTTAAGAAGACAAGGCATGAAAATGAGGAAAATATCTAAAATACATGCACTGTCTGAGGTTATGTCTATAAAGTTCTATGGCGACAATGTCAGGGAAAATATTCAAAACACTTACTGTCAAACCCCTCGAGGGGAACTTTTTTTGCGAGCTCGATACGGCAAATGGCACAAGTATGACACAAATAAGTTAAAGAAGAACCTGACGATAATCTCAACAGCACTCACAATAGAGCGCAAAATTGAGCATCGACGGACCCCATCATATAGGTACATGAAATCAACCACCTTTTCAAGAAGGCAGAGGATACCCGGTTGAAATACCAAAAGCAAAACACCAACACACACCGATGCTAAAACACAAAGAAGACGAGTACATTAAGATATGAAAAAGAGACATACGACATGGAAATATTAAACACAAAAGACTGCACATAACCCAACGAGACCAATGGGTAACCGGTGCCGACTTAGGACGGCATTCTGCTACGCAAGTAGGAAGTGTCATCATGACTCTTATCAGTTTGTCATTCTTATGTATAAAGAATAATGTTATGTACAAAAATTAGTAGGTTCAATTGTTCATTAATTATAGTCATTTCCGCTAATCTCATTTTCTTCAGGTGACAATATCATCCAGTTTAATGAATATCTGAATTATACGAAAAAGTATATGGACGAAGTCGACGAAGAATTTGAGCACGTTTGGTTCAATATATTTGACGTTCATTCCCAAGAAGGAGAAGAGTTCACGCTGGACGACAATTTAGATACCTTTACTAAAGTGGATAAAAATGGTAAGACCTGAAAACGTGCTTCACATTTAAATGAATTAAAAATAGTTTCACAATTGTTTTTCACAATTACACTTTACATTATTGCGACGACTTTTGAAGTAATAAAGATCACAGTGTGGAACGCTTTTGTACGAAATAAGTTTTTGCGATTTCCGAAACGTAAGATTTACATGTGTCAATTTAATATCCATCTATAGCGTAAGCAGTAGAAGGTATACATCTATAGAATCGGTATAGAACATTTCCTTCAGACTGATACTTCATAGACAGTTAGTACTTCGTGATGTAAATGAATTTGATTTCCGTGAAGTTGCAACTTAAGGAAGATAATCAATGGAATACAGAGAAATTCTATCGGATAATTGTGATTTTTGAGTCCCTAGGTGTTTTCACTGTAACAAGTTCCCTATTCAAAGAAAGCTTACATAACCTAGTACTCCATGAACACAAACTTGATTTTATATCTATAGAAACAAGGCTGAAAAATAATGAAAAATCAGTAAACACCAACTGTGCTGTTATATTCAACCACTGTATGAGTTCTGTACTTATCATATTTAATTGGCACCTTACACACCAGTAAATCTCTATCAACTCCATTACTGGGATATAAAACAACATAATTATAACACTGGAGAATATACATATAGGGATTAGGTAATTCTATTCAATAAAATTCAAATTCCAAGGTATTAATGGTATATGTACGGTACCAATCAAATGTGCTTAGTACAAGTTACTGGTCGTGAACAAGAGCGTTTCTACACTGTAAAAATGCAATCTGACATGTTAATTCCTCTGAACACACGGACTTGAATCCTCCTTTAAAATGTTACCCCCGGGTATATATACCCATATGAGGGACGTAACGTCCCTTATTCCGTCTGGACATAAGTACATATTCATATATCCAGACGGATTGAGGGATGTACTGTCCCTTCCGTTGGGTTTAAACACGCTTTAGTGTCGTTGTCGCTTGTACCATTTTGTACTGTGTATATCTTTTGATTCCAAGTGACGTGCATTCTCCCTTTATTGGATGGATCCGACACTGTCTGAATAGTGAAAGTGGTTGATTTTAGCCCCTTATGTATACACGGGGGTAACAATATAGATATGTATACACGGGGGTAACAATATAGATATGTTTACATGGGGGTAACAATATAGATATGTATACACGGGGATAACAATTTGTAAGAGGAATTCAAGTCCCTGTGATCTGAACTAGAAAATTTATCGTTGGCCTATGCATAGATTAATGTAATACTTGCAAAAATTCCCCGCGAGGGGTTTGACAGTAAGGGTTTTGTATATTTTCCCTGACATGATCGGCATAGCACTTTCTATAAAGACATAACCTCAGACAGTGCATCGATTTAATATGTTGTTTTCATTTTCGTGCATGAACATCGACGGCGGGTGCGGCTAGCCAACAGGGGATGCTTACTCCTCCCCGGCACCTGGTCCCAGCTCTAGCTTGCTAGGGGTCAGTCGATGCTCAATGTGGTGCTCTATTGTAAGTGCTGTTGAGATTTTTGTCAGGATCTTCTTTTAATTAACTCATTTACAGCATAAGATAAAACAGTAAAAAAGCAAGGTGTCCATATAATTTCTTTTTTTTTTTTTACTAATGCATTATTTTTTTCCAGAGGATGGGATGTTAACAATGAAGGAATGTCTAGCTTTCCATAATTACGTACGTTTTTCATCTTATTTCTTAATTTGTCTATCCGTCTCCTAGATGCTTGCACTTAATCTTTAAAATCTTTATTTTGTATGGTAACAAGACCTAATTATTGCATAAGTGCAAAAAGTTGTTATGATCGTACACTTTTTATAGCATAGTGGTAAAATGCACTCATCTAACGAAGTATGTTAGATCCACAAGGACCCTATTTATGATATAATCCGCGTCTAATATAAACGTTTCCATATAAACGTAAGTAAAATTTTGCAGCGTTAGTCAAGGAATTTAGGAGCTACCCAAGAGCGGTTACTTTACGTGATTCGCGATTACTCCAGTATTTGTAATATATTGTAAAGTTGAATGACCAAATAAGAATTGCTACGCAATAGTTTCAACCAAAAACACATAGCGACTCTCAAAATCAAAATATCAAATGAAAAAATTACACAAATCTCCCATAGATTTCGTTTTCATATATTTTTTTTCAAAACTTTTTTTTCTTTTTCAGATGCTTCGAAAGACTCAAGAACATCTGAACAGCTCAATGACTCTTTGAACAAAATAGTTTCCAATTTCACGAAAAACATTAAATTTTATCGATGAGGCACATCATTCGGTTTTATTCGTCTTTATCGCCATGAAACATCTCAAGAAAAAAATCTAAAATATCACTTGGGTGTTCCCGAAAACTGTAGATATTGATCACAATATCTTTATTTCGCGTTAAATCTAAACCAATATTTTATTTCCTGGTTGCAATGTATCAAATGTCCAAAGATCTGAAATCTGTCACAAAATAAGAAAATGAATTGAAAAGGCAGAGCAGTTGAACCAGGCCGGTAAAAACCGACATTTTCATGCGGTGGAAAACCAATTGATATTTAATTTATAACTAGCTGAATACTTATTAATGAATGCCTAAATAGTATAAAGAAAGTACATTCATACAATATTTTCGTGATTGACGCAATAAATAATAAAATGATTATTCAATTTGTAATGATGGCACTTCCATCATTAATCGTTCAAAAGACGTCGAGGTAAAATGCATCAGTAGAGCAAAACATTGTAATTATTGTGTTGATCGTAGATCGACCCTTGTAAAGATAAAATATGATACGAAACATCAGACAAGTATGAATTCAAAATAATTATATACCAAATTCCTTATACCTATAAGTAAACTAGAGAAAAAGTGCCAATCGTTCTTTAGGAGTCAAAGATCCAAGGGATATATGACATAAATGTGTAAGTTTATATGGAGGTGGTGCTATATGTTCAGGGGGAGTGAACGTCCTGTGACTGCATGCAGCATTCGCCGTGCCGTGAGTGAAAAATAGAAACGTGTCAGCTTGGGTAATACCCAAATAGGTAGAAGGTGGTATATCTGAACAAATGAGTTAAAGAAGATCCTGACGATAATCTCAACAGCACTCACAATAGAGCACAGAATTGAGCATCGACGGACCCCTAGCAAGCTGGATGTGGGACTAGGTGCCCGGGAGGAGTAAGCATCTCCTATTTCGCTAGACGCACCCGCCGTCGATGTTCACACACGAAAATGATATTTTTAAAATACATGCACTGTCTGAGGTTATGTCTATATAGGAAGTGCAATGTCGACCATGTCAAGGAAAAATACTCATATCACTTACTGTCAAACCTCTCCCATGGAAATTTTTTTACCAGCTCCATACGGCAAAGGGCATAAGTTTGACACAAATGAGTTAAAGAAGATCCTGACGATAATCTCAACGTCCTTAATCCCCCTTGATGGGCAATGTCGAAATGTGCAATGAGTGTATTGTAGCGACCATATACATTGTAACTTCCTCAGTGGTATCTCAGCTCTTGCCCTAAATAACCTTGAGCAGTTTTCTGGTGAACCACATTGTCCTCAACATTAAGTTTTCGTACTTAGAACATGCTCTAGCAAAGCGTATTGGTTGTGAAAGTAATGCGTTATATGCAAGAGAAAAGAGAATGTTGCTGCATATGAAGAGGAAGTTTGTGATGCTGAAATAAAATTGTCACGTTTGTCATACATGGAGATGAGTACAAATGACCAATCCCACTGACTGATAGTATCATGTCTAAGTAAGAGGTTGAAGTGATGCTCTCAGATATTTCTTTGATATATAACAAATATATAAGATGCATTTTCCCGTTTATAAACAAACTTGCAGACCCTTTTGACATGAAATCAATGAATTTCGTAAATGTTTATTCAGGAATAGCTATTAGTATTTTGAAACAAACCTTGACCTTTGATGAATCATGACCTTTAGTGACCTCTGTCTTGAAGGCTCTATCCTTATATAAAATTGCATGATATATGATGAAATTTTCATATGCAGCCTATATTGAATTTCATACATGTGTGACACCCTCTTTTTTGGTACAAATTTCTCATCAATCTAATACAAAAAATAAAAAAACATGGGGAAAAAACATATAGAACAATTTGCAAATTTTCAGATCATTTTGAAAAAGCACAGCTCTTAAATGAATATTTAGAATTATCATTGCAAAAAACCATATTCTTGTCCTGGAAATCATCATGACCTTTTATAATTGACATTCGGTGTCCTTAGTCCGAAGGGATCTATTATAATGATCATTTGTGTGATATATGTTCAAATTATCTGTTCAAATTATTAATTGGACGGACAGAGAAACAGACGGATAGACAGTCAGGCAGACAGACAGACAGACAGACACAAGGGGGATGACTATTTTACAATCAGTCCTTAGAGCAGTAAAATAAATTGAAATTGCCATTTTTTCTTTTAATATCATGTAACAATCTAATAAGAGTGTGTTCCGATCAAATGTTTAACCGCTAGGAAGGAAATAAGAAGAAAGTTGTCCATTTCTACGCTGTGAGTATTTCGCGCCTGAAAGCTACATTTGTGGCTGATAAATACGACATAAAACCGTTTCTCAGTGTCCAGATTAGAGATTTTGTCTATTATATTGATATAATAACCTCAAGGTTATTTTCTCTTATCCAATTTTGACATTAAAAGGTACAGAAGTATAATTAACATCAAATTTGTGTAAATTAATGCATTTTTTGGTGAATTTCTCTAGATATTTGAACTTTTCTCTCATCAGGACACCCCTATCTTTTCATCCTATGATTAAAATATCTTTCACCAAATCTATATAGATAAAAGACCTACTATGAATCTTCTAGTACTTTATATTTTAATACTGACCACCTGAAATAGAAGGATAGCGCACGAGAAAAAATCGAGTGATTTCAGGGCACAATCAAGCCCTTATCTTCACAGCTCCTTTCAATATTTCAATAATTTATTTTTTTGGCAAGGATGCAAAATGCTTTGATAGCAGTTTTCACAAAAAAATATATATACTGTTATTGAAAGGAAAGAGCAGAATATCCCAAGGGAATACTACTGTATAGTATCGTATACTATTTAACAACGGTACTGGAAACACAAACATTCATTGTCCTTTTTAAATTTGTCTCTAGATCGTTCAAATAAGTTGTAATTACCTTTTTTTTTAAATCATGGAACAATCTTTTCATAGTGTGTTCCGTGTATTGAGCCATTTGGAATGAAATAAACAAGAACATTGTAGTTTTCTACACTGTGTGTATTTCTCGCTAAAAAGCTACAGTTAATTTTCCTAATCCATTTTGACATGAAAAGGTACAGAAGATAATAAACATAAAAAATAAGAAACATAAAAAAATGTATTTTTGTACATTCGACGTCTTCAACCTGTAATTGTAAGATCTTTCAACAAATCTATTTATTAATAATAAAGTCCCTACTAGGAAATAGGAATCTTATAATAATTTATTTTCTATCCTGATAAACTTCTAAATTGGAAGGACAGCGCACTAGAAATAATCAAATGAATTTAGAGTAAAATGAATCCCTTATCTTTATATTTGGCTTTTATCTATATTTGGCTTTTATCTATATTTTGGCTTTTATATTTCAGGTCTTTATTTCTTTTTGTTTATAACTGGATTTTACGACATAATTTTTTCACATAATTGAGAGATTACCTGGTCTCACGGAATGTTGTTTATTCTGGGGTTTGCAACTGTTCCGATGGGAATTCTAGTGGTTTTGTCTTGCCTTATCGACTTTGAGACTGCAAAATTCATGGTTACTACTTTGATGTTTACTGTAACTAGAGGGCGGTTAAATAAACACATAAAATTATCTGTTTTGTACAGGATCATGAAACACAACGACGAAAAGACATGTACTCCTGTTTTTCATCATCTGTACATCAATGACAAATATGGATAATGACCATATCCCTGTTTACAGCACAAAATCGATAATTCAGAAAATCAGAAACCGAAGGCATACAAAATCAGGATAAAACAGGAACCAAAGCAAACAAACAAAAACCTCCACCATATGAAAAGAAGCGAACTTTCGATATGAGAGTGAGACCAGGTGCCCAGGAAGAGTAAGCATCTCCTGCTTGCATGCAACACCCGTCGCTTCAATTCGGTAGAACTGTCACATCCGGTTACTCCCATTTTGGAAGATATAGAGTACAATCTTTGGTTGGATGGTTCAAATGTTCTATTATGTACTTCGATACAGTCACCGAATTTGATAGGTTTCCATGGTGCGACGGGTGTTGCATGCAATCAGAAGACGCTGACTCTCACCGGGCACCTGGTCTTACTTCGGAATGTTGTTCATTCCGGGATTCACAACCGTTCAGATGGGAGATTTGGCCTTGCCTTTTCGTTGTTGAGACTGAATAGCTGTTAGACACTTATTTGATGTTTATTCCAACTCGTCATACACTATGATGTCCCACTGTCCAGAATGGTGGATGATATTCTGTCTAAGACCATTTGAACCATCCAACCACAGAATGTTCTTTATCTTCCGAAATGGAAGAAACCGGATGTGAGAAATCCACCGACACTTCCTTATAATTGCATACAATCAGGAGATGCTGACTCTTCCTGGGCACCTGGTCTCACTCCCATTTTGGGAGTTCTCTTCTTTTCATGTGTTGGAGGTTTTGTTTGTTTCCTGTTTTATTCTGATTTTCGGTTTATGATTTCCTTAATAATCAATTTTGTACTACGTATGGAGATATGTTAAACGTCTTTTAATTCTATAGTATACAGTTAAAGTATACCATTGAGGGAGTTAGCACGATTCTGGTTCCCCGAGACCAGACCTATTTCCCGAGGCGATGCCGAGGGAAATAGGTCTGGTCGAGGGGAACCAGAATCGTGCTAACTCCCTCAATGGTATACTTTAACTGTTTTATTATACCGAAACAAACATTATACTGAAACAAACACATCTATACCGAAACAAACATTATACTGAAACAAACATATCTCTTAGGTTCACATGGTTCCAATGGAAATTCTATTGATTTTGCCTTGCATTCTCGACTGAATGACTGAGTAACGGAAAATATTAATTTCTGATGATAAGATAAATAGAAACATCAGTTTAATTTTTAATTGTTTTATTTTATTGCGGATTAATTTATATGCTAAGCGGATAGGAGGCGGATTACTCTGCTCGCGTATTGATAGCGTCATCCGATCAACCTTCAGGTCATCCGATCAACCTTCAACAGCGCTGATTGGCTGATACTGACACACCCACAAAGAAGCTCCGCCCCATTTTGAAACTAACTCCCTAGGGAAATAGTCTTCTCAACTAACGCACCCCTTTGCAGGGAAATAGTCTTATCAGGCGATTTTCAGGGATTTAGTTAAATTTAATGAGTCTCTTTTTATATAGGAAAAAATCAGTAGAGGTATAATAACATAATTTAAAAACTGATAAATTTACAGCATGGACCAGACATGCACGTTTCGGGTACTAAACCCTCGTCCTCGTCCTGATCCTCAGTCTAAATAATGTAATATGGTCATTATCCACATTTGTAATTCCAAAGCTTCCATTGTCTTCCATATTCTTTGACCTATTTTAAGTGAAACATACATCTTTAAAATTTAGTAACTCGTGCTCACGACGTAGTAACGAACAAAAGTCGTGAGCACGAGTTACGAGATATTTTTTTCTCAACATGTCCCTTCTATGTATGATTCCGTAGAATATTGACAATTCCAATAAGGGAGTGAGGAATTTCATGATTAGTAGAGCAATTCAAAAATAGCACATAAAAAGAAAGTAGTGTCTTGTTTGAAAAAATAAGTGTATAAATAGATCTCAAAGATTGCCTATTATGTCCTTTAGCGAACTCAATATTGAGTTGATTTAAATTTTTAGATCAATAGTAGGATATATATAGAAGTCAAAGATTCACCTGTTCTCGATCTGCATACCCAAAGAACTTGAAAGATTTCTTTTGTTGTTAGCCTCGCATTGTTGCTTCTTCTAACAACAATAAGGCCGCCAATTTTACATATGACACCAGTTTGACATTGCTAAATCAATTATTCGCAGTAGATAATTCGTTTTTCTCGGTATTGCAAACAAAGATCCCCAAATCTATAAGTTATGTAATCGCTATATTTATAGACTTGGCTGTTAGCATATCGTATTTATTAACAGCAAGACCGAATGACCCTAAAACGTTCACTGGGATGATAGAAGAGTAATACATATTGTTCCTTTATACTTTTCATTATAACAATACGGAAAATACGGAAGTTTTCCAACTCTATATCTCATGAAGAAAATTTCAAACCAATTTTTCTGCACCAGACACGTGTTTCGAATATTAAATTTTATCAGTGATATTTCAGTAGCGCCCTCTAGTTTTATTTTTAGAATTTAAATTTATTTTTAGAATTTAAATGCATAAACATGATTTAGGAACAGTTTCTCTCTCATACTCCACAGTTATATAATGCTATTTGTCATGGATGCTGTAGCCGAGTTCTGTAGAATTAGCCCTCTTTAGTAGTTAAATTAATCATCACGAAATACATAATAAAACGAAAAATGTAAATGGGTATAAATCATTAAGTTACAACATATGTTATTGTACTTAAGTTTCATGAAATAATATATATTTCAATATAATAATTTGTAGCATAATTGTCTTCGTTAAAGAAATTAAGACCAGGTATACTATACAACTAAATTATACCATTGTGGGCGTTATCACGATTATGGATCCCCGAGACTAGACTTATTTCCCGAGGCGAGGTCCACCTTCCTCAATTGTATACTTCAACTGTTTTATCATACCTTCACAGTGACGTCATGCGAAGAAACCCCGCCCAATATCGATACTAATTACCTATAAGGAACTAGTTCTTTCAACTAACGCATTCTTCGCAAAATATAGTCGTAGTAGGCAAATTACAGCTAGATTGAATGACTATCTCGTTATGTAGGAAAAAATATGTATAGGTATACTAATACTAAATAGTATAGAGAAGACGATAAATGACATAGCTAATCACCAGTGAACTTCAGATGGTAGAAGAAAAAGTGATTTCATATACTAAAAAAGCGAAGACGATAAATGACAAAACTAAACACCAGTGAACTTCGTATGGTAGAAGAACAAGTGATTTCAAATACAAAAGTAGCGAAGACGATAACTGACAAAACTAAACACCAGTGAACTTCAGATGGTGGAAGAACAAGTGATTTCATATACTAAAATAGCGAAGAGGATAAATGACAAGACTAAACACCAGTGAATTTTAGATAGAAGTAGAAACAGTGATTTCTTATACTAAAATATCGAAGACTACAAATGACAAAACTAAACACCAGCGAACTTCAGATGGTAGAAGAACAAGTGATTTCATATATGCACAATGTTCGTACCTATGTGACAACAGGTGAGCTTTAAATCTTGTACCTATGTGACAACAGGGGAGCTTTACATTTCGTACTTATGTGACAACAGGTGAACTTTAAATCTCGTTTCTATGTGACAACAGGTGAGCTTTAAATCTCGTACCTACGTGACAACAGGTGAGCTTTAAATCTCTAACTCATTTGAAAATTACGTGCAGAGGGTTGATCGGCCTGCATGTTGTAATATCAAATTGCAGTATAAAAACATCCATGCATATCATGTTTAGTGCATTACTAAGGGGTGCTGTGATATTTATTTACTTCTTGTCCAGTTAAAATGGAACGAGACAGCGAATATACATGTCAAAGAAACCTAAAGGCCCGGTCACACTGCGCTTAACGGCTTGATCACGGCCCAAACACGTCCAAAAAAGGTCTCCCGTGAAGCAGACGTTGTGGTTCGCTTTTTAGACGCGCTACAGATGATTTGAAGACGTGATAGGACGCGGTTAAAAATCTGAACGGCGTTGGACGCGGAAAGAAGCTTTGAACTGCTCAAAATTTATTCCGCGGACAACCACGGACGATGTACGTGGTAAAAACGTGCAACGCACGCGAAACACACGTGATAATCCGTGTTCCGGCAGTGATTAAGATTTTGGGAAGACGCGGTAAGACGCGAAAACTTGAGCGGTCTGTCACGGCCAGACCACGATCATTCGACGGGTGTCCGCGTTGGTATCACGGGTAATAGCGTGTCTTATCACGAACGCTTTTAGCCTTAGACGTGTTTGGACGTGGTTGGTCATGCTAAGGCAGTATTTCAGCAGTGAAACAGCCGCCGGCTGTCATATCCCGTACAAATCACAATCATGGCAAAAATTACCACGAACGACCACGTCCAGCAGATATTTGAACGTGATTTGAACGTGGAGTGCAGTGTGACCGGGGCTTTAGTGAAGATATAAATTTATGGACTGGAGTCATTCACTTTAATATTAGCAAAGATGAAAATACGCCTGGTCCCTTTAACTCTTTTATAAAATCATACACTTTTACGGATTGAAAGTCACAAATACGTGAGAAATTGGGTGGTGGCTACTATAGATAAACATATTCTCGTGGCGAAAATAGGCTTAACGTATGACTAATTGATCTGAAAAAGCACACGATCAATTGAAATATAAACTTTAAATTTTCAATTGTTAAACGTCTTTAAATTCAATAACATCATTTAAAACCTGATAAATCAACAGCATGGACCAGACATGCACGTTTCGGGTACTGAACCCTCGTCAGTGATCCTCAATCCAAATAATGTAACGTGGCCAAAAAGTGTGAAAATTATTATGTCCAAAATGCACCAAATGACGTAGCAGAATGGGTGGGATATGATGCTACAGGACCCACGTTTTAGAAATTTCAAGAAATTTTGTAACAGAAAATTTCAAAGAGACAGACGATCAACCAAAGTTGATCGAACCTGGCTACATGTGCCCTCGGGGACTCTTGGTCCACCAGCAGTGACACTCACCGAGTAGTTCAAATGTAAAACGTCTTTGAATTCAATAGCATCATTTAAAACCTGATAAATTAACAGCATGGACCAGACATGCACGTTTCGGGTACTGAACACTCGTCAGTGATCCACAATCTAAACAATGTAATATGGCCAAAAAGTGTGAAAATTATTATGTCCAAAATGCACCAAATGAAGTAGCAGAATGGGTGGGATATGATGCTACAGGACCCACGTTTTAGAAATTTCAAGAAATTTTGTAACAGAAAATTTCAAAGAGACAGACGATCAACCAAAGTTGATCGAACTGGGCTACATGTGCCCTCGGGGACTCTTGCACGACCTTTAATCAATTTTTAGTTCCTGACATATATGATTAAATTTAAGAAGTATGTCTATTTATTTATTTGTCGGGATTTTAATTAGGAAGAAAATGCTTAATAATTCTTGAATATAAATCGGAAAAGATAAAAGGACAAACAGACTGATACAATAATCGGGAAGTGTTCCAACTCTATACCTTCTCGAAGAAAATTTCAAACCAATTTTCATGCACCAGACACATGTTTTGAATATCAAGTTCTTATCAGAGATGCTTCAAGCCTAACTGCTTTTCATATTCATTTCACTAGCGCCCTCTGGTGATATTTTTAGAATTTAATTTCTGCATTTACTTTACAGAGAGTGTGCAGCTCCTAATTTCTGTAAGGTCGATTCAGTAGCAAATCCAAATAAAATACATGTTCAACATAGCATTGGAGGGATGGTGCTAAGATGGAATTTCGATATTTATAACACGATTCCCGTAGGACAGCTTTATCTCATGAACATGTCCATAGGCCAGTGCAAGTACGGAATGCAATGTAGATGGCGCTTTAGAATGACGCCGTGCCAGTAGTGAACATTCAAATATCACATAAATCATATTATAAGTAAGTGGGACCAAAAGGGCAGCTGAAAACTGATCATTTCAATTTCTCTCGCTGTTTTATCTATACTACTAGAGAAACGAATTAGCCGATTCTCCGACGAAACGAAGAGAACATTGATAAATTGTGTGATGTGAAGATAAAGCATATGATATGACAGTGTGAAATTGATAATTTTCTAGTTGGAATTATTTCTAATTAACGTGTTATCATCAATCATTCTTTCCCGCCGTTTTCCTAAAAGAAGTCTAAGGAAATCTAAAGTTCCAAAAGTGCCCGCTGAGAGTAAGCATTTCCTGTTTGCTCACGTAGGCGGTCTTATCCGTTTTTTTATATTGACAAATACATTTCCTTTTCCTTATTCTTTACATTTATTCTTTAATTCAAAATGAAGCTTGTAACAAAATTCCTGGCGACTGACTGTGTTAAACGGTGCTTTAATTACTCATATTCCAATACGCATCCCAATGCTAGTTCGTAAGAAAACCTTTTCTGTGGCGAAAAATTAAGTCAACATTATATTTGAAAATCCGTCTTCTGATTTTACAATTTCAACATATACAAATGGAGGTTTACATCTTTGTACATTTTTTGTACCATTGTTCCAAAAGATTTTGACCTAATAGATGCTCACAAAAATTGAAGCGATTTTTTATTTTATATAAATACTAGAACTTGAAACATTGGAGCGCCACGTTCGTCTCGATGTTTCATTTTCACTTTTAATAACTATGTTTTGTACGTGTTCCATTGTGTATTACTATCGTGTTTGTGTGTGTGAGGGTTAGTTTGTGTGTGTGTGTGAGAGGGTGTGTGTGTGTGTGTGAGTGAGAGAGGGTGTGTGTGTGTGGGAGGGTGTGTGTTAGGGTGTGAGGATATGTGTGTGTGCTGACAATACCATACAGCGTGGGTTTGATAGGGATCTTTCCATGTAGCAAGCATAAAAAAGGAAAATCACAGGGATGGATCGACACTCAGTCCGTAACATACTTTTAAATTGACTTTTTATATCACTTCAACACTTGTATACATGATCTTCTTTAACTCATACTTCTTTGACTCAACACTTGTATACAGGATCTTCTTTAACTCATGATGTCAGCAACGCATACATTCTCTTGGGAAGACAAAAGGAAAATGAACCACAATGCGACAGACGTTATGTAGCTGGAACAAGAAATATATCACAATGAAACATGATATACTTGAAGTAATGCAGAGGAAGATACAGATTTTGTATGTTTTGACGGGGTTTGTCTTTTTGGTAACTTTTTACAGTCGATATGTGTTTGACTTTGCCATAGTGATGGTGTGTTTTTTTTTCTGAAGTGTCATTTTCTATATGTGCTTGTATATTTGAACACTTCATGTTGAATCAATAATATTCATTTTCAGAATCGCGTAATTTAGACTTGGTTTGAATGTGTCATCGTTAAACTACCAGGGAACGCACTTTTATTGATTTCCTTTCTTTTATGTGTTGTCATCTTAAAATGTTTGATGTTTCTGTACGTCTGTTTCGATTGTTTTGTATTATGCTCCAGTGAATATTGCGTCTTTTTGCGGCTTGTAGTTTTGTCTGATGTAATTTATGTGTCGCATTCTTGTGTGTTTGTTTCGCTGGGTGAGTGCAGGGTGGTCATGCTGGAGATCCTTCCCTTTTCTTTATCTGAAATTTGCATAACTATACTTGGATACATGTAGATGTATAACAAAGGAGGGGATCTCCAACACTTGCATGTATGTAAACACTTGCATGGAGGTCAATGCTTCTGTTAAGTGTATCAAAAAGGTTTTCATGGAGGTTGAAATAATAAAATAATAAATTGTTTGTCGTTCAGGTAAGAATGTTTGCTTACTAGAGAGAAAACCACTTTGATGATAAAAGACATACGTACATGTGTTAAATGAATGTCGCAGTTATTAATATTTTTTAAGGTTTTCCTTAAGATTTTATTTACTTTACCACTTAACGGCAAATGTATGTGTATTCATAATGTTTGGTTTAAATTCATTTCAGACAAAAGGGTGATTGTAATATTGTGCATAAATATCAATTGCATACTCTTCGTAAGTCATGACAAAGACATCAGAGTAACGCAATTCGTAGGAGGTTGTGGTATTCAAATAATTAAAACTCATAATCATATGCCCTCCAAACCATGCAGATTTTGCTGCCATGTATATTATATGAAATGATTGAATTACAAGGTGTAGGACTGAACAATCCTATTAATTCGTTAAACATTTAAAATGCGCCGTGCGTACGTTGTAACTGAATAAAATTAAACGTCAAAATCACAGGGATTTATCACGCTAATACCGTTTGCAGTATTTACTATATATATGTGTTAAAGGGATCTAACTCGACGTTTAACGAAAAATCAACAAGTCATCTTTAAGTCTTCAGAAATAGGCTAATAAATGTCAAAACCTATTTTCTGTGGTATATTTCGATAGATTAATTCATACTGAATCTTCATACGAAATTTGAAATCAGTACCTCCCTTACAAGCCGAGATATGCCCAATACCGCTCTCTTATAAGTGCCGCATTTCTAGGTCGGACAAAAAGATGTCCGATGATAATCAGGCATCAGTGATCAACTTGAGGCGCCGCTTGGCCATTCAATGATGCGAACATCTCAAATACATAACATTGCATGAAATAGTCCCATATATGCTTCGTACAATTTCAAATAAAGTCTTTTTTGACGACTTTGAAATAAGAAAAGCGTCGGATTTAAGCAAGATTAAATTCAACATCTGCAGAGTTATGAAAGACATATACGTACATGCAAAGAGATAGCTATATGAGGGACTTTCATATACCAGCGATTTTTGAGATGGTAAAAGCATGTGAAGAGTAGATATGTCTTTGAAGTGTTCGGACGTTCAAACGATCAAGCATTAACCAAATTTTGTCTATACTGCTTGATTATCACCGGACACATTTTTGTCCGACCTGGAAATGCGGCGCTCATAAGAGAGCGGTATTTGGCATATCTCGGCTCGTAAGGGAGGTACTGATTTCAAATTTCGTATGAAGATTCAGTATGAATTAATCTATCGAAATATACCACAGAAAATAGGTTTTGACATTGATTAGCCTAATTCTGAAGACTTAAAGATGACTTGTCGATTTTTCGTTAAACGCCGAGTTAGATCCCTATAACACACATATATATAGTAAATTCAGCAACCGGTATTAGCGTGATAAATCCCTGTGGTCAAAATCTTCATTTTCATTTTGTACTAAGTTGATGGAGGTGATTTTGGTTTGTATTTTCTTATATTAATTCGATAAATATATGAAAACGACGCAAAGTGTGAGGATTGATGAAGATGAAAATAAGTAATCCTTCTACCTCATATTCTTATCATATGTTCCCATCTTTATCAGTAAAGATCTATAGAAGACAAATTTCAAATGAATCAACAAAACTACAAAATAAACTGATCGTTTCTCTTTCTACAAGGTGATGATGAAGTTGTGTTCTTTTCATATGATACGTTTTGTTTGGAAATTGATGAAGTCTCTTCGTATGAGAGTTATAGTACCTTGTTATACGGTCTACCTTGTAAACGGTAATTAACACCTTTCCAGTCAGTGCACTGTTTTTCAATGTGAAACAATGATTGAATTAATGATTGAACTAGTTGAATGATCAACTGAGCCGTGAACTGTCCTGAACTGACCTGACGTACATTGCCTCCATTTTTGAAAATACAACATAACAATAAAGGACAGGAATATTCGCCTTAGCATCTCTAAAATGGCATTTCATAATAGGAATTAAGAAAAAAAATCCCGCCATTTCATTTACAGGTTGAACTACTTTTTTCAATGTCACGGGCGGATCTAGATTATTCCCCATAACGTTGATTCAGCCCGTAAGGGAAAGGGGTCCAGCCTATGATTTTTAAAGAAAATACATAGAAACTGGACTCATGTTGGTTTTGTTTTAAATTCCAGGGGGGTCCTGATTCCCAGCCCGCTCTAGATCCGCTCTTTGTAAAATGTTTCAATATGCATAGGATCAGCTACCAGACAAAACTCGCAAGATGAATAATGTACTGACTGGTACCATTGAATACTTTTGAAAAGAAACGAAGATATAATAGTATCATAATATTCCCGTAGTTTTGAATATATGTTGAAAAACATGTACCAGGAAATCCTTAATCGCATATCCTAAAATCTGCTTCCTATGTACTCTAATTACACTGTAGTTTGAAATATTCAATTATCAATTTTCCTTTATTTTATTAACTTTAAATAATTCCCCTAATTTAACAACAAATAGTGGACCGAATTTTTTACCGTTGTTTTCTTTGAAATCTACATTTGAAATGCGTGAAATACGGTAACTGTCTACTGACCATGAGTAGTTTTATCCTACTCGGAATGACGACTTATAATTACTGAATCAACGGTGATGATTGTTTGATGGCATAACAATTGCCGTGCAACAAGTGGGTTATTCAACTGCTCCTCGGGGTACGCCCTCGGAGACAGTAGAATAACCCTTACATGTCTAAAAACATTTAGTGCATGGTTCGCACCTTTACACAATAGATAATTGCTGGTCAGAAATGACTTGGTGCGTACCAAGTAAGATCTCAATGCTTCATTGCTTCAATACGATATTTTGATAGTAAAGGGAGCTCTCATTTTATTTCTAAGGGAGAGGGAAGAAAACACTTGGAAAAAAAAAACTCCGGATGGACCTTTCTTAAATATAAATTTTACCCAAACAACCGAAAAAGAAAGATTATCATGCAGTCGCCATATGACAAAAAGTGTGCTCGGGATGCGTCCCCGCCCCAATTAAATCAAATGAAGGCTCCCGCAGCAGCGAAGGTTCAATCATAAAAAAATCCGGTAACTATAGGCTCTACGTGGAATCCAACATTCTGAAATATTTACCATAATACATCAACGAATGAATGGCAGAAAAAACCCAAACAAACAAAACAAAACAATCAAAAAAAAAAAAAAAAAAAAAAAGAAAAAAGAAAAAAAAAAAAAAAAAGAAAAGAAATAGATACAGGATAGAACAGGCAAATGAATCAATATATACGTGTAAATATATCTCTTTTTTTCATATTTCCAAATTTCGAATACATATCACTGTAAAACGTCTTCAAATACAATAAATTTGATTTTTTATACATCCGTCATTCCAGCACACGGAACAGTATTCCATTACAGCAAACACCCCCTTTCCGCCATTACTTTGTGTAATGTTTTACTGAAACATTGCTTGAGTCATCGGGGGGGGGGGTCCAGCATATGGTTAAAAAATGACAAAATTTGAATTTTCTTTCAAAGGGAGAAGGTAGGAAAAACTTAAAAAAAAAAACAACACTACAACTGGAGGTTTGATTAGAATTTCTGATCCAAGGCTTCACGCAGCTGGAAAACAAAATAAAGATCAAGCAACAGTCATTTGATTGAATTCAGATTAAAAAATATGGGGTTGCCCCCCCAAACATAAAAGCGGTCGCTCCCATAAAATTACTGAGTATACTTTTTATACAAGTATTATCTTTTACAATAAGCTGGCCGTCAGTTAGCTGACTTTAAAAGTTGTAAATTCTAGTAAGAAAAATAAAATCGGCAAACACGAGACCAGTCGCACATTTCCGGGCTTTTGCTTTGCGGTTTTTTTTCAGTGTGTTAGAAATTGTCTAAACGAGAAAAGGGACTACTTTTCTGATAAGCTAGTTTACGAACGAACAAAAAAAAAGTACTGTGAAATTTCTGTTATTTTTCGAGATTATTTTAAAGATCTGTTTACTCGTGGGTGGTTCCAAACAAAAAATCATTGTCCTTTAACTATTTTTTGAAAACTCCCTTTTTCCAAGTTTTAAGTCCTTTTATTTTACTTTTGATTGGCAAATAATTCCGATTAACTGATAAATGGTCAATGATTAATTTAAACATCCACTCAACTTGTTTTCATTTTCCACAGAGAAATATTGCCCGAGGCATACAATTTTGATAGATTTAGGGGCTGTATCAGAAAATCCTTTTATATGCCCGATCGAACCATGAACTAAGTCGGTTGGTACACTCTTTTCTCATCCCCTCGACATGCTCCCTCGCTTCGCTCGGGACCATATCTCGGGGTACTAGAAAATCGTGAACCAACCTTTACATGTATACGTACATGTATTCAACCATTCAACCCTAACCGTCACAACGCAAGCCACGTGATTCAAATTTGTTTATACTAAAAAATTGACAAAATGTATTTATAGATGTTTCGCTTCCTGCATAAATAAGTGTACATGTAAATTATCAAATTGTAACGTTCATATAGATGGTAATGGTGGACTGCATGTGCCTGCAGTAGCACAAACAGGTACCGTAAAGTTTTTCTGCATAATGTGATGCTTTGATTCTACGAAACCCCTTAAATATTAGATGTATTTTATAAATTTTTAACCACGTCATTCGTATTCCATAGTGGTATTCCATCCGAAGTCGACATTTAATGCACATTGATCTAGCTGAATGAATGTGTTGTCATTTATTTTTCAGTGTGTCAGTGTTTATCATTTGTTTATATCTTAGGTTTAGGTGTTGTGCGTCTTTGTGTCTTTGTTTATCCATTTGGTTTAGAAAATATTTGTATGTCTGTGTGTCTGTGTGTCTCTGTTTATCCATTTGGATTATGTGTATTTGTATGTCTGTTTGTCTTTGTTTATCCATTTGGTTTAGGTGTATTTGTATGTCTGTTTGTCTTTGTTTATGCATTTGGGTTAGTTGTATTTTATGTCTGTTTGTCTTTGTTTATGCATTTGGTTAAGGTGTACTTGTATTTCTGTTTGTCTTTGTTTATCCATTTGGTTTAGGTGTTGTTGTGCGTCTTTGTGTCTTTGTTTATCCATTTTGATTAGGTGTATTTGTATGTCTGTGTGTCTTTGTTAATCTAGTTGGTTTAGGTGTTGTTATGCGTCTTTGTTTATGTGTCTGTGTTTCTTTGTTTATCAACTTGGTATAAGTGTTGTTTTGTGTCTTTGTGTCTTTGTTTATCCATTTGGTTCAGGTTTATTTTAATGTCTGTGTGTCTTTGTTTATCAATTTGGTTTAGGTGTTGTTGAGCGTCTTTGTTTATTCATTTGGATTAGGTGTATTTGTACGTCTGTGTGTCTGCGTGTCTTTGTTTATCAAGTTGGTTGATGTGTTGTTCTGTGTCTTTGTGTCTTTGTTTATCAATTTGGTTTGGATGTATTTGTATGTCTGTGTGTCTTTGTGTGTTTGTCTATCAAGTTGGTTTAGGTGTATTTGTATATCTGCGTGTCTTTTCTTTTCCATTCGGTATAGGTGTTGTTGTGTGTCTTTGTGTCTTTGTTTATCAATTCGGAATAGGAGTATTTGTATGTCAATGTGTCTGTGTGTCTTTGTTTATCCATTTGGTTTAGCTTATTTGTATGTCTGATTGTCTTTGTTTATCCATTTGGTTTAGGTGTATTTGTATGTTTGTGTGTCTGTGTTTATCAACTCGGATGAGGTGTATTTGTATGTTTTTGTTAATACATTCAGTTTAGGTGTATTTGTATGTCTGTTTGTCTTTGTTTATCAATTTGGTTTAGGTGTTGCTTTTGCGTCTTTGTGTCTTTGTTCATCCATTTGGTATAGGTGAATTTGTATGTCTGTGTGTCTTTGTTAATTCATTTTGTCTAGGTGTTGTCTGTATGTCTGTTTGTCTTTGTTTATACATTTGGTTTAGGTGTAATTGTATGTCTGTCTGTTTGTCTTTGTTTATACATTTGGTTTAGGTGTAATTGTATGTCTGTGTTTCTTTGTGTCTTATTTTATCCATTTGGTTAAGGTGTATTTCTATGTCTGTTTGTTTTTGTTTATCCTTTTGGTTTAGGTGTTATTGTATGTCTGTGTTTGTTTATCAAGTTGGTTAAGGTGTTGTTGTGCGTCTTTGTGTCGTTATTTATCTATTTGGTTTTTGTTTATTGGTATGTTGATCTGTCTCTGTGTTTTTGTTGATCCATTTGGTTTAGGTGTATTTGTATGTCTGTGTGTCTGTATCTTTGTTTATTAAATTTGTTTAGGTGTTGTTGTGTGTCTTTGTGTCTTTGTTTATCAATTCGGAATAGGTGTATTTGTATGTCTATGTATCTATTTGTCTTTGTTTATCCATTTGCTTTAGGTGTATTTGTATAGCTGTGTGACTTTGTTTATCCATTTGGTTGAGGCGTATTTGTATGTGTGTGTGTCTTTGTTTATCCATTTGGTTTAGGTGTTGCGCGTTTTTGTGTCTTTGTTTATCCATTTGGTTAAGGTGTATTTGTATGTCTGCGTGTCTTTGTATATCAGGTTGGTTGAGGTGTATGTGTATGTCTGTTTGTCTTCTTTGATCAAGTTGTTTTAGGTGTTGTTGTGCGTATATGTGCGTATATGTGTCTTTGTTTATCAATTTGGTTTAGGTGTATTTTTATGACTTTGTGTCTGCGTGTTTTTGTATATCATGTCGGTTGAGGTGTATGTGTATGTCTGTGTCTTTGTTGATCTATTGCGTTTAAATGTATTTGTATGTCTGTTTGTCTTTGTTTATTGATTTGATTTTGGTGTTGAGGGATGTCTATTTTTCTTTGTTAATCCATTTGGTTTGGCTGTATTTGTATGGTTGTGTGTCTTTAATTTGTTTATCCATTTGTTTTTGGTGTATATCTATGTGTGTGTGTCTTTGTTGATCCATTTGGTTTAGATGTATTTGTATGTCCGTGTGTCTTTGTTTATCAAGTTGGATTAGGTGTTGTTGTGTGTCTATTTGTCTTTGTTTATCCATTTGGTTTAGCTGTATTTGTATGTCTGTGTGTCTTTGTTTATCAAGTTGGTTGAGGTGTTGTTGTGCGTCTTTATGTCTTTTTTGTCAATTTGGTTTGGATGAATATGTATGTCTGTGTGTCTTTGTTTATCCATTTGAATTAGGTGTATTTGAATGTCTGTGTGTCTTTGTTTATCTAGTTGGTGTAGGTGTTGTTGTGCGTCTTTGTGTCTTTGTTTCTCCATTTGGTTAAGGTATTGTTGTGCGTTTGTTTCTCCATTTGGTTAAGGTGCATTGTATGTCTGTGTGTCTGTGCTTCTTTGTTAACTTGGTATAGGTGTTGCTGTGCTTCTTAATGTCTTTGTTTATCAATTCGGAATAGGTGTATTTGTATATCTATGTGTCTGTGTGTCTTTGTTTATCCATTTGGTTTAGGTGTATATGTATGTCTGCGTCTCTTTGTTTATCCATTAGGTTTAGGCATTGTGGATCTTTGTGTCATTGTTCATCGATTTGGTTAAGGTGTATTTATATGTCTAATTGTCTTTGTTTATATAGTTGGTTAAGGTGTTGTTGTGCGTCTTTGTGTCTTTATTTATCAATTTGGTTAAGGTGTTGTTGTGCGTCTTTGTGTCTTTATTTTTGTCCATTTGGTTTTTGTTTATTTGTATGTCTATTTGTTTTGTTTATCCATTTGATTAGGTGTTGTTGTGCGTACTTGTGTCTTTGTTTATCCATTTGGTTTATGTGCATTTGTATGTCTGTTTGTCCTTGTTTATACATTTGGTTTAGGAGTAATTGTATGTCTGTGTTTCTTTGTGTCTTATTTTATCCATTTGGTTAAGTTGTATTTCTATGTCTGTTTGTCTTTGTTTATCCTTTTGGTTTAGGTGTTATTGTATGTCTGTGTTTGTTTATCAAGTTGGTTAAGGTGTTGTTGTGCGTCTTTGTGTCGTTATTTATCCATTTGGTTTTTGTTTGTCTGCATGTTGATCTGTCTCTGTGTTTTTGTTGATCCATTTGGTTTAGGTGTATTTGTATGTCTGTGTGTCTGTATCTTTGTTTATTAAGTTTGTTTAGGTGTTGTTGTGTGTCTTTGTGTCTTTGTTTATCAATTCGGAATAGGTGTATTTGTATGTCTATGTATCTGTTTGTCTTTGTTTATCCATTTGCTTTAGGTTTATTTGTATGTCTGTGTGTCTTTCTTTATCCATTTGATTGAGGCGTATTTGTATGTGTGTGTGTCTTTGTTTATCCATTTGGTTTAGGTGTTATGCGTTTTTGTGTCTTTGTTTATCCATTTGGTTTAGGTGTATGTGTATGTCTGCGTGTCTGTGTGTCTTTGTATATCAGTTTGGTTGAGGTGTAATTGTATGTCTGTTTGTCTTCTTTGATCAAGTTGTTTTAGGTGTATTTTTATGACTTTGTGTCTGTGTGTTTTTGTTTATCAAGTCGGTTGAGGTGTATGTGTATGTCCGTGTCTTTGTTGATCTATTGTGTTTAAATGTATTTGTATGTCATTTTTTCTTTGTTTATTCATTTGATTTTGATGTTGAGGGATGTCTATTTGTCTTTGTTAATCCATTTGGTTTGGCTGTATTTGTATGGTTGTGTGTCTTTAATTTGTTTATCCATTTGTTTTTGGTGTATATCTATGTGTGTGTTTTTGTTGATCCATTTGGTTTAGATGTATTTGTATGTCCGTGTGTCTTTGTTTTTCAAGTTGGATTAGGTGTTGTTGTGTGTCTATTTGTCTTTGTTTATCCATTTGGTTTAGCTGTATTTGTATGTCTGTGTGTCTTTGTTTATCAAGTTGGTTGAGGTGTTGTTGTGCGTCTTTATGTCTATTTTGTCAATTTGGTTTGGATGAATATGTATGTCTGTGTGTCTTTGTTTATCCATTTGAATTAGGTGTATTTGTATGTCTGTGTGTCTTTTTTTATCTAGTTGGTGTAGGTGTTGTTGTGCGTCTTTGTGTCTTTGTTTCTTCATTTGGTTAAGGTATTGTTGTGCGTTTGTTTCTCCATTTGGTTAAGGTGCATTGTATGTCTGTGTGTCTGTGCTTTCTTTGTTTGTTAACTTGGTAAAGGTGTTGTTGTGCGTCTTAATGTCTTTGTTTATCAATTCGGAATAGGTGTATTTGTATATCTATGTGTCTGTTTGTCTTTGTTTATCCATTTGGTTTAGGTGTATTTGTATGTCTGTGTCTCTTTGTTTATCCATTAGGTTTAGGTATTGTGGATCTTTGTGTCATTGTTCATCCATTTGGTTTAGGTGTATTTTATGTCTAATTGTCTTTGTTTATATAGTTGGTTACGTTCATGTTGTGCGTCTTTGTGTCTTTATTTATCAATTTGGTTAAGTTGTTGTTGTGTGTCTTTGTGTCTTTATTTTTGTCCATTTGGTTTTTGTTTATTAGGTCTTCCGACTTCCGTCGGAAGACCTATTGTTTTCGTAACCGTGGAAAATTGGATCAGCGATTTCTCAAGAACCCTGTAAGCTAGGACAATGAAAGTTCTCCAACGTTACGTTTGGAGTAAAAGCTGGATTGGTCTTTTTTATTTTTGGTCTCTGTTATTTTTTTATCATGTTGTTTTAGTAGATTCAAATATTTGACGGGAGCGTCGAATTACTCAAAAGGACCGAAAATTTCATGTTTTGCTATTTGTAAGCTTAGATATCTCGTATTTTGCTATCTACAATTTCGATTCTTTTTGAAAGTCGACAGCCATGCAAGATATGAAATGCTAGATGCACACTGTAACGATTTATTACGATGACGTCCTTCACCGTCCTTCATATTTCCAAATTCAGAAGTTCATAGGAGGAAGACACTTTTTTGCTTATAATAGTAAACAAAAATTAAGCTTATGAAGTTTCCTAAAAATTTCAATATTATTATTTTTTATTCGTATATCTGTCTTATTTAGTCTTTCTGATTTTTCTCTTACTGTTGAAAAGATATGAGCATCGAAATTTTGAGTAGGGTATTTCGATACACCTTCACGCCAACCGCACATTCTCGGACGCCATTTTAGTGACATTTGAAACTGTCTTTCTGAATGCTGGACTGTCATTAATGAGTCATTTTTAGCGATCTACATTGGTCATCATGTCATACTCAGGTTAGAATAGGATGGAGAAGAATATTAAATCTCTCGGCGAAACGCATAACACTAGTTTTGAGCAGTATACTAAATTTTTTTTTCGTATGGTCAATTCGGAAACTAGATTAGCTTTCTTTCAATAATGTTAGGCCCTCGATTGCCGAGTGTTCTTAACATCGTGCGCGTCGTGCAGTTAGTTTGTACAGTGCTGGTTAAAAGAAGATTATTTACAGTTAAAAACAGAAGGCCAGGTGATTTGGGGCAAATGAATGGAACCTTGGACACAGTGGACCTGAAATTGTCAAGGTTCTGAATTGAGACTGTAGTACAAGGCAGACTGTTGAACTATTTTTGCTTTCATAACCGTAATTTCATGATTTCATTCAGACCTGTAGAATTATTTGGTTTAATTGTACTGTATATATATATATACTGGAGCTTCCTCTGACACTGAAAGGCTGCATTTCTCTTTCCAGAATGATATATTATTTGTGACATTCCGACTTGTGATTGAATGGCTGTCATCAGCACCAACCAAGACATGTACATCCAGACAATCACCAAACTGGACATGTTTTCATGAATCTGTCGTGTCTGATGTTTCATGCAATCAGGAGACTTTGACACTCCCCGGTCACCTGGTCTTACTTGGGAATTTTGCTCATTTTGGGAATCGCAAACATTCTGATGGGAATTTTCGGAAATTTGACTTGCCTTTGAGTCTGAATAACTGTTACTGTTCGCACGGCTCTCAGGCATTTTGGCCAAACTGGATAAACACGATTTTGACTATTTTATCGTGCACATTTTTTATAATTTACATGAAATTGTTGCCATTCCATCTTGCTTAGTGGTTAATATTGGTATGAGTTGTATGATGTTCAATGCACACAACTAATTGTTATAGACAATATAAGTTTTGGATGGGCCATTTCCCATGTTAATTTTTCCTGTGACGTCGTGACACGCTCCAAAGGCTCTGTGTTTATTTGGGAGACGTCACACTAAAATTTAACATTGAAAATGCTCCATCTAAAATATATTTTGTCTGTATAATATGATTGCATATTTAGCCCTTGAACATGTACATTGTAACATATACCAAAATTTACGACTCGGCAAGATCTATTCAATGATCTCATTTTTATTTCATTTTTGCATGAATAAGTTGTCATAATTGCGATTAACCAGTTTCGGAGGTAATCGTGCAGACAGTAGGTTACTTCTTCTTTGATGCTTTTTATACAACATTTGTTGTGAGAGTTCAAGATTTATCCCTCTATGTATATTTTAATTGCAAAAATTGTTGTCAAAATAGAGAAAACTTCAGTTTTCTGATTTCTGAAGTGAGCTAACAATATTTGTTTTCAAAAACAGGTCAATTTTTTACCTAGGCACTATTCGTTGTATGCTGCACACCCTAATAGATTCCAAGAAAAATACATATAATGATTTTTTATCTTTAAAAGTGTACGCCACCACACTGTGATGTCAAGAACAAAGTAAACTATTAAGGAGGTATGCGAATTTTTAGCGTGACAAAGCAATTAATACAAATACGATACACAAACTTGCGGCCTGGGCTGATACATGGAATCCCTGATTGTATCTTTGCAAAGTTCATAGCTTTTGATTCACATTCTAAAATTTACACATTTTACTTTTTACATTGTCAAAGTAATACATAGTAATACATTTTTGTTTGTATCATTTGATATCATTAAACCATTGTCGTATATGAAATACAATGTATATCGTTATTTATTCGAAGCAAGTTGAAGTACCGAATGATTACAGCAAGTTTATCAAAGGTATTAAAATGGTGCTGAAACATGCAGTTTCCATCGTGAGCAATGCGAACAGTAAGATAGTGAACAATTAAATGTAATAGGGGAATGTGGGGTAAACTTGGCCATGGGCTAAATCCGGCCACAGGTCAAACGGGTCGCCTTCAGCAGTTTAGAGAAAGCACATATTGTAAATAAATGACTAGGACCTCTTCCCTAATACATAATTTTACCTTCTTTTTCTAGTTTATACATTGGAAAAAACAGAGTGCTTCCGCAATTAAAAGAAAATAAACAAGGTTTGAAGAGTTATGACGCTTTGTATAAATTTCGCGGCAACTTTTAAGAACTCGACTTCACATTGTTGTTCCTCTCCTATGCGAAACCCATCACAGCTGTGAGTACACCAAGGTAGTTTATGTGACTATATTGTTGATGATTAAAAAGCTGAACAACGTTGATATTAAGATATGCTGCCATTGTAGAAGTCTCTTTATTTTCTTAAATTACTTGATTTTGTACGGTGGCCGAATTTACCCCATATAATTTTTTTCTGTGGGGTAAATTCGGCATATCAATTTATTTAGCTCTAAAAACATTTTTTTATAAATAACCGTAAGATAATCACTCATGAAGCTATGAAATAAATGCTTTGAATGCTTCGATATGATATAATGATACCCTCACACGGATGTGGTTGAAAAACAAGGATCATTAACCAAGTTGTTTCTTTTGAGAAAAATTAATACTATAGAGAAATTCCTTTGCAATTATTATTTCATTCTGAATACTGCTACTCCTATAATTTACTTTTCTATACTCAGAATTGATAATTGGATATACGATTAAACTTCATTCAATAGATGGAGCGAAAGAGAAAGTGGCCGAAGTTAACCGAATGTGTTGCCGAATTTACACCCTACCCGGTCAGATTTACCCCGTTTGACGTTAATGTACATTTTATCATTTTTCATTGGCTGTTTAGTGGAAATCATCAGTAATGAGAGGTCCCATGATACCTCTGGTTCTATCCTTAACAATTAAATGGAAAAGTCATGATACGTTCCGAAAAGCATACACAATCCATGTTATAACCAAGGGATTGGAAAAGTGGCCGAGATTACCCCACATTCCCGTAGTGCTGTCAATAATCATGATAATTTGGATCAAGCATTGGATCATACCAGAAATAAAGTTTTGTTGATTATCATTGAAGTTCTGTTTTCTTTTCACATGCTGCATGCAATGCTTATATCGGTATATGATTGGACCATGTATGTATAGAATGAGGAAATCAGAAAGAAATAGACAATTCTTATTATAGAATCAATACGTCTTTTTCTTTCTGATTCTGAACTGATTTTCTATATTAAGGGGGTTACTAGCACCCTTAATAGAGATTGAAAATTGGTTCAGAATCATAATTGGTTGTAGTGTATCTGATGAGATTTGACTGATTATAATCAATGTTTAAATTTCAATATTATTATGACATATCCATATGGAGTGTCTGATGTGATTCTACCGAATATAATCAACTGCAAATTTCAATAATTTTTTATCCATATAAAACGATTACATTTCTTTCGATCATTTCTGACGAACAAAGCAGCTATATGTGAATTATGATCGGTCAAAACAATTAATTTTTCCTAAAAATTTCTATTTATATTTTGTCCATATGGAGTATCTGATGTGATTCTACTGAATATAATCAATCATAACAAGTTTACTGAAAGTTTCAATATTTTTATGCCCTCATAATCGGAGATCCGGGGGCATAATATAGTTTTTGGTCTGTCCGTTTGTTTGTCTGTCTGTCTGTTTGTCCGCAAAAAGTTTAACCTTGGCTATAACTTTTGAATGGTAAGTGATAGGGCTTTCATATTTCACATGTGAATTCCTTGTGGCAAGAGCTTTTTATTTTTGACCCCATGACGTTTAACTTACACAGACATTCACAACATTTGACAATTTGTTTAAATCCGGCCCGAAGAACCGGCGAAAATTTTTCTCCGACTCTGGTAATGGCTGAAAAAAATGGCCTGCTCAGAAAATTGCTGAAAAAATTTTACCGGCTGGCAATAGAATTCCTGCCCCACCCCCCCCACCCCCCAAATCAAATGGTTGCTCACCAACAATTATCGGTTTGAAAATTTAATGTTACTGCTATTTGAAAACTTAAATATATCATATAAATACATGTAATGTGACGTCCTTCATATTTCCAAACCAAAAATTGTATAGGAGGAAGACACTCTTGTTGAACCGCAACAAGTAACCTTTCTAGTTTGTATGTCTATTTGTTTTGTTTATCCATTTGATTTAGGTGTTGTTGTGCGTATTTGTGTCTTTGTTTATCCATTTTGTTTAGGTGTATTTGTTAATTCATTTTTTCTAGGTATTGTCTGTATGTTTGTGTGTCTTTGTTTATCCATTTGGTTTATGTGCATTTGTATGTCTATTTGTCTATGTTTATACATTTGGTTTAGGTGTAATTGTATGTCTGTGTTTATTTGTGTCTTATTTTATCCATTTGGTTAAGTTGTATTTCTATGTCTGTTTGTCTTTGTTTATCCTTTTGGTTTAGGTGTTATTGTATGTCTGTGTTTGTTTATCAAGTTGGTTAAGGTGTTGTTGTGCGTCTTTGTGTCGTTATTTATCCATTCAGTTTTTGTTTATTTGTATGTTGATCTGTCTCTGTGTTTTTGGTTATCCGTTTGGTTTAGGTGTATTTGTATGTCTATTTGTTTTATTTATCCATTTCGTTTAGATGTTGTTGTGCGTACTTGTGTCTTTGTTTATCCATTTTGTTTAGTTGTATTTGTACGTTTATCAATTCGGAATAGGCGTATTTGTATGCCTATGTATCTGTTTGTCTTTGTTTATCCATTTGGTTTAGGTGTATTTGTATGTCTGTGTGTCTTTGTTTATCCATTTGGTTTAGGTGTATTTCTATCTATGTGTATCTTTGTTTATCTTGTTGGTCTAGGTGTTGTTGTGCGTCTTTGTGTATTTGTTTCTCCATTTGGTTTAGGTGTTGTTCTGCTTCTTTGTTTATCCATTTTTAGGCGAGTTTCGCGTAGCGATCTCGGCTATAGTGATCGCAGGATTTTGACGTCACACCACTTCCGTGACATCCTCACGCCCCAAAATGTATAAATGAGTGAAGATAAATATATATTCACAGTTTTTCTCAACTGCGATCGTGTGGCCCGATGACCCTGGACCTCATTATTCACCATATTTATTTAAGACAGCGTACATTGCATTCCGCGTTTTAACAGTTGTTTCATAATGTTTAAAAAAAGTTAGAGATTATTTTAAAAAGGATACTTCGGAGGCAGTAAACATCAACTGTCTCGTGTGCACGTGTGTTGAGATTACTTATAAGTTTATCGGCTATACTGCGGACTTGGAATTACCGAAAAGAAAGCATTTACCGAAACGACAGTGATATTTACCGAATAGACGGATATATTCATTTTTTGTTTTGGTGATACATTTAATTGTATAAACACATTTCCAATCATAAAATGTGTTTAGTTTTGAAATTTAAGTGTCTTTTCGGTACAATTTGGGGTCTTTTCGGTAAATACCACTGTCTTTTCGGTAAATGCTGTCTTTTCGGTAATTCCTACTACCCTCTAGTATACTGTACCACGTGACACTTTGTAAATGAAATGGAAGGCGCTGATATTCAAGTCGTAGCAGTTCGAGTGTTTAAGCGATTAACGAGGAGTTACGGTCATACATTACACTTCTAGGTATAGAAATCAATTTAGAATTCACAGACAATCAAGCGTTCATAGCGCATTGGTCTGTCGCATCTCGCAAATAGAATATGCACTGACTCACTGAACACCGAGCCAGGGCTGGAAAGGACACGCTGAACAGCTAAATTCGAGTAAACAAAAACTAGGTCACTGAAGAAATGGTACCTACGATATCTCTGGAAGTAAGGGGAATTTTTTAATGAAATTTGGTGACATAGTAGATAAAATATATAGGTACAATCGTAGAAAGTATTATCTTATTGGAACCTCTTTAGCGAATTTTGCAATGGTTGAAGTTAGAAACTTGACATGACTGTGTATCTACGAGATCGTACACATACCAGGCACTTTTACGGCCTGTGGAACAGATATGCAGATCTATACACCACAGGGGTGAGGTATCATCGCTTGGTCACAAACCCTTTCCTCAATACAAACCCTTCTGTCTATATATATAAAACTTTTTTAATATAGACATATAGAAGAAAGGGTACGTATAGAGGAAAGGGTTTGTGACCAAGCGATAATACCTCACCCCTGCGCTATACATGAAGAAAAAATAAACGTCTGTACTATCAGTGTGGATCCACCTTATTATTAAGGGGGGGGACGTAAATAATTGGCAAGGGGTCTGGGGACTTCCTAGATCCCCAGCGGGTCCAGGGCAGAGCCCTGTTAGGGGGGTTGAAGCCTCCTGGAATTTCTTGAATTTAAGCCTTTTTAGGACCATTTTCGAGACTGTAATTAATTAAAGAATGGGATTTGATGCATTTAACAATTATATTTACTAAAAGGTAAGTAATATTCACTAATATTCACTCTTTCTTGATTTAAAATGATTGTTTTACCCATGATTGGAAAATTAAAGGGGGCCCTACGCCCCCCTTGAATCTGTCACTGACTAGCAGTCATGCTGACATAGGTTCACAGGGACAAACCTTTATCAAAATATCCTAGGAGCCAACTGGGCCCCTAAACTCTAAAATTTAGGAGCCCAGGCTAAAATTGGGGGCCCAGAAAAAATACACATCTAATCTTAAACTTGTAAAGAAGATAAGTTTATTTCTTCCAGGTACAGATACTTGTACAATGTCGAGTTCTACACGTTTTAATAGCCTCTAATAGAACAATAAAAACCTCTGCTGTAGTTCTTTTGAAATCACTTTCACGATCGTTTTTTTTTCTTTCTGCGGGTCGTGACACCCCTTCCAAACGCTTGTTTATTGTTTTTGTTTTATCTTTTTGTGGGGGGGGGGTCTTTTTAATCCGATAGGTTTCTACTGATTAAAACATCACTTTAGTATTGTACAGTCTCACGTTTCACGCTTATTGATGTACGTTATCAACGACAAAATGAGAGAGAGAGAGAGAGAGAGAGAGAGAGAGAGAGGGGGGGGGGGGGCTAGAACAATACACGGTTCGTATAGATATTTTTAAAACGTCAACAGAGAGAGAGATGTAAAAAGTGAGTTTCTGGTCGGCACATTCATTACATATATTCGCGCCGTTATACCGTCCCCTATGGCATGGATTGAATCAGTTGAAATGAGATTTTGGGCGTAAATTTGGCGAACGACTTTAAAAGATTTTCGATAAATGAATTAAGAAAATTAGTTTTGATTTCGGCCGTGCAAAGTACCACTACCTTTCAATGAATCGGTAAACGTGTACACGAATGCTTTCGAAAATATGTACATGCAGTAAGGTTGTGTCGTGCGAACAACATGCAGTAATCCAAATTCCAATTATCTTAATAGCAACTTTGAACGAGGGCTTCGCACAGTGACACGTGAGAAAACGTAAATTTCGCGTATGTAAACAGGTACGTACATGTATTAATATAAGCCCCTGATTTTAAAAGAGCTTCATTGACGAAGTATGGGGCCTAACATAGAAGCGAAAGAAATTCCTTTTTATAATTAAATATGGACTATGTATTTTTATTTTCATTCGCCAAATGGGCGAGTAGGACATGATGTTTTGGGGGCCCAGCTAAAAATTTGGTTGCCATGGGCGACTGGGCGACCGCCAATTTCCGTCCCTGACGGTTCATAAATGTTTTATTTCCGAACATTGGAAAATGGATTTGTTCTATCTGCTAATACAATATTTAAAAATCCCATAAAATAGTTAGATATCATTCTAAAATGAATAAACGAAACTCGCCATCAGTTCTTTCAGAGCTTTGATTTTAGGTGTATTTGTAAGTCTGCGTGTCTGTGTGTCTTTGTATATCAGGTTCGTTGAGGTGTACTTATATGTTTGTGTGTCTTTCTTGATCAAGTTGGTTTAGGTGTTGTTGTGCGTATATGTGCGTATATGTGCCTTTGTTTATCAATTTAGTGTAGGTGTATTTTTATGACTTTGTGTCTGTGTGTCTATGTTTATCAAGTTGGTTGAGGTGTATGTGTATGTTTACGTCTTTGTTGATCCATTTGGATAAGATGTATTTGTATTTCTCTGTGTCTTTGTTTATTTAATTGGTTTAGGTGTTGTTGTATATCTGTGTCTTTGTTCATCCATTTGGTTTAGCTGTAGTTGTATGTCTTTGTTGATCAAGTTGGTTTAGGTGTTGTTTAGTGTTTATTTGTCTTTGTTTATCCATTTGGTTTTGGTGTATTTGTATGTCTGTGCGTCTTTGTATATCAAGTTGGTTTAGGTGTTTTTTTGTGTCTATTTGTCTTTGTTTATCCATTTGATTTGTCTGTATTTGTATGTCTGTGAGTTTTTGTTTATCAAGTTGGTTTAGATGTGTTGTCGTGTGTCTTTTTGTCTTTGTTTTTCCATTAGGTTCAGATTTATTTTAATGTCTGTATGTCTTTGTTTATCAATTTGGTTTAGGTCTTGTTGTTCGTCTTTGTTGTTCCATTTGGATTAGATGTATTTGTATGTCTGTATGTCTTTGTTTATCAAGTTGGTTGAGGTGTTGTTGTGCGTCTTTGTGTCTTTGTTTATCAATTTGGTTTGGATGTATTTGTATGTCTGTTTGTCTGTGTGTGTTTGTCTATCAAGTTTGTTTAGGTGTATTTGTATGTGTGTGTGTGTCTTTGTTTAGGTGTTGTTGTGCGTCTTTTTTCATCCATTTGGTTTAGGTGCATTTTATGTCTGTTTGGCGTGTTTCTTTTTTCATCAAGGCGTGTTGTGCATCTTTGTGTCTTTTATGATCAATTCGGATTAGGTGTATTTGTATGTCTGTTTGTCTTTGTTTATAAATTTGGTTTAGGTGTATTGGTATGTCTGTTTGTCTTTGATTATCCAATTGGTTAAGGTGTATTTGTATGTCTGTGTGTCTGTGTGACTTTGTTTATCCATTTTGTTTCGGTGTATTTGTATGTCTATGTGTCTTTGTTTGTCCATTTGGTTTAGGTGTATTTGTATGTCTGTGTGTCTTTGTTTATCAGTTTGGTTTAGGTGTTGTTGTGCGTCTTTGTGTCTTTGTTTATCCATTCTGTTTAGGTTGATTTGTTTGTCTGTGTCTTTGTTTATCCTTTTGGTTTAGGTGTTGTTGTGTGTCTTTGTTTATCCATTTGGATTAGGTATATCTGTGTGTCTGCGTGTCTTTGTTTATCAAGTTGGTTGAGATGTTGTTGTGCGTCTTTGTGTCTTTGTTTATCAATTTGGAATAGTTGTATTTGTATGTCTATGTGTCCTTGTGTCTTTATTTATCAATTTGGTTTAGACGTATATGTATGTATGTGTGTCTTTGATCATCCATTTGGTTTAGGTGTTGTGCATTTTTGTGTCTTTGTTTATCCATTTGGTTAAGGTGTATTTGTATGTCTGTGTGTCTTTGTTAATTCATTTTGGATAGATGTTGTACGTATGTCTGTATATCTGTGTTCATTTGGTTTAGGTGTATTTGTATGTCTGTGTGTCTTTGTTTATCAATTTGGTTTAGGTCTATTTCTATTTCTGTGTATCTTTGTTTATCTAGTTTTTCTAGGTGTTGTTGTGCGTCTTTGTGTCTTTGTTTATCCATTTGGTTTAGGTGTTGTTCTGCTCATTTGTTTATCCATTTGGTTAAGGTGTATTTGTAAGTCTGCGTGTCTGCGTGTCATTGTTTATCAAGTTTGTTAAGTTGTTGTTTTACGTATATGTGCGTATATGTGTCTTTTTTTCAATTTGGTGTAGGTGTATTTTTATGACTTTGTGTGTGTGTCTATGTTTATCGAGTTAGTTGAGGTGTATGTGTATGTCTGTGTCTTTGTTGATCCATTTGGTCTAGATGTATTTGTTTGTCTGTGTGTCCTAGTTTATTCAATTGGTTTAGGTGTTGTTGTATGGCTCTGTCTTTGTTGATCCATTTAGTTTAGATATATTTGTATGTCTGTGTGTCTTTGTTTATCAAGTTGGTTTAGGTGTTGTTGTGTGTCTTTTTTTCTCTGTTTATCCATTTGGTTTTGGTGTATTTGTATGGGTATGGCTGTGTGTGCTTGTTTATCAAGTTTGTTTAGGTGTTGTTGAGTGTTTATTTGTCTTTGTTTATCCATTTGGTTTTGGTGTATTTGTATGTCTCTGTGTCTGTGTTTATCATGTTGGTTAAGGCGTTGTTGTGTGTCTTTTTGTCCTTGTTTATCCATTTGGTTCAGGTTTATTTTAATGTCTGTGTGTCTTTGTTTATCAATTTGGTTTAGGTGTTTTTGTGCGTCTTTGTTTATCCATTTGGATTAGTGTATTTGTATGCCTGTATGTATGTTTGTCATTGTTTATCAAGTTGGTTGAGGTGTTGTTGTGCGTCTTTGTGTCTTTGTTTATTAATTTGGTTTGGATGTATTTGTATGTCTGTGTAAGTTTGTCAATCAAGTTTGTTTAGGTGTATTTGTTTGTGTGTGTATCGTTTCTTTTCCATTCGGTTTAGGTGTTGTTGTGCATCTTTGTGTCTTTGTATTTCAATTCGGAATAGGTTTATTTGTATGTCTTTGTGTCTGTTTGTCTTTGTTTATCCATTTGGTTTAGGTGTATTTGGATGTCTGTGTGTCTTTGTTTATCCATTTGGTTTAGATGTATTTGTATGTCTGTGTGTCTTTGTTTATCAAGTTGGTTGAGTTGTTTTTATGCGTCTTTGTGTCTTCGTTTACCAATTTGGTTTGGATGTATTTGTATGTCTGTGTAAGTTTGTCTATCAGGTTTGTTTAGGTGTATTTGTATGTCTGTGTGTCTTTTCTTTTCCATTCGTTTTTGGTGTTATGCATCTTTTTGTCTTTGTTTTTCAATGGGGAATATGTTAATTTGTATGTCTTTGTGTCTCTGTGTCTTTGTCTATCCATTTGGTTTAGGTGTTTTGCGTCTTTGTGTCTTTGTTTATCCAATTGGTCTAGATGTATTTCTATGTCTATATGTCTGTGTGTCTTGGTTTATCCATTAGGTTTAGATGTATTTGTATGTCTGTGTGTCTTTGTGTATTAAGTTGGTTGAGGGGTTGTTGTGCGTCTTTGTGTTTTTGTTTATCAATTTGGTTTGGATGTATTTGTATGTCTGTATATGTTTGTTTATCAACTTGGTTTATGTGTATTTGTTTGTGTGTGTGTCTTTGTTAATCCATTTGGTTTAGTCGTTATTTTGCGTCTTTTTTTTTATCCATTAGGTTTATGTGCATTTTATGTCTGGGTGTCATGTTTCTTTGTTTATTTGTATGTCTGTGTCTCTTTGTTTATCCATTTGGTTTAGGTATTGTGGATCTTTGTGTCATTGTTTATCTATTTGGTTTAGGTGTATTCTTATGTCTGTTTGTCTTTGTTTATCAATTTGGTTTAGGTGTTGTTGTGCGTCTGTGTTTCTTTGTTTATCCATTTGGTTTAGGTTTATTTGTATGTCTTTGTGTCTTTGTTTATCCATTTGGTCTACGTTTTGTTGTGCGTCTTTGTTTATCAATTCGGAATAGGTGTATGTGTATGTCTATGTGTCCTTGAGTCTTTGTTTATCCATTTATGTATGTCTGCGTGTCTTTATTTATCAAATTGGTTTAGACGTATATGTATGTATGTTTATCTTTGATTATCCATTTGGTTTAGGTGTTTTGCGTTTTTGTGTTTTTGTTTATCTATTTAGTTTAAGTGTATTTGCATGTCTGCGTGTCTGTGTGTCTTTGTTTATCAAGTTGGTTGAGGTGTATATGTATGTCTGTGCGTCTTTGTGTCTTTTTTGATCAATTTGGTTTGGATGTATTTGTATTTATGTGTGCCTGTGTGTCTTTGTTTATCAAGTTGGTTTTGGAGTATTTGTATGTCTGTGTGTCTTTGTTTATCAAGTTGGTTTAGGTGTATTTGTATGTCTTTGTGTCTGTGTGCCTTTGTTTATGAAGTTGGTTTACGAGTATTTGTATGTCTGTGTGTCTTTGTTTATCCATTTGGTTTAAGTGTATTTGTTTGTCTGTGTGTTTTTGTTTTTCAATTAGGATTAAGTGTTTTACTATTTTGTGTCATTGTTTATCTGGTTGGTTTTGGTGTTGTTGTGCGTCTTTTTCTCTTTGTTTATCCATTAGGTTTAGGTGTGTCTTAGTTTATCCTTTTAGTTTAGACGTATTTGTATGTTTATAGGTTTTTGTTTATCCATTTGTTTAAGGCATATTTGTATGTTATTGTGTCTTTGTTTATCCATTTGGTTAAGGTGTTGTGCGTCTGTGATTCTTTGTTTATCCATTTGGTTTAGATGTAGTTGTATGTCTGTGTGTCTTTCTTTATTCATTTGGTTTAGATGTGTATGTATGTCTGTGTGTCTTTGTCAAACCATTTGATTTAGATGTATTTGTTTGTCTGTGTGTCTTTGTTTATCCAGTTGGTTTAGATGTATTTTTATGTCTGTGTGTCTTTGTTTATCCATTTGGTTTAGGTTTTGTGCGTATTTGTGTCTTTGTTAATCCATTAGGATTAGGTGTATTTGTATGTCTGTGTGTCTGCGTGTCTTTGTTTATCCTTTTTGCTTAGGAATATTTGTATTTTTATGTGTCTTTGTTTATCTATTTGGTTTAGGCGTATTTGTATGTTATTGTGTCTTTGTTTATCCATTTTGTTTAGGTGTTGTGCGTATGTGTGTCTTTGTTTATCCATTTCGTTTAGGTTTTCTGTGTCTGTGTGTGTTTGTTTATCAAGTTGGTTTTGGTGTACTTGTATGTCTATGTGTCTCTGTTTATCCATTTGGCACAGTTATTGTTGTGCGTCTTTGTGTCTTTGTTAATCAATTTGGATTAGATGTATTTGTTTGTCTGTGCGTCTTTGTTTATCAAGTTGGTTTAGGTGTTTGCGTTTTTGTGTCTTTGTTTATCCATTTTGTTTAGTTGTTGTTGTGCGTCTTTGTGTCTTTGTTATTCAATTCGGTTAAAGTGTAATTGTATGTCTATGTGTCTTTGTTTATTATTTTAGTTAAGGCGTATTTAATTGTTAATGTGTCTTTGTTTATCCATTTGGTTTCGTTGTATTTGTATGTCTATGTGTCTTTGTTTATCGATTTGGTTTAGGTGTTGTATGTCTTTGTGACTTTGTTTTTCCATTTGGTTTAGGTGTATTTGTTTGTCTGTGTGTCTTTGTTTATCCATTTGGTAAAGGTGTATTTGTATGTCTTTTGTGTTTTTGTTTAGCCTTTTGGTTTAGGTTTATTTGTATGTCTG
Source organism: Pinctada fucata (assembly GCA_028142955.1). NCBI lineage: Eukaryota > Metazoa > Mollusca > Bivalvia > Pterioida > Pteriidae > Pinctada > Pinctada fucata. The sequence continues at coordinate 45,779,515 of AP027114.1, read as the reverse complement.
TGTGTCTTTGGTTATCTAGTTGGTTAAGGTGTATTTGGTTGTCTGTGTGTCTTTGGTTATCTTGTTGGTTTAGGTATTATTGTGCGTCTATTTTTTTTTTGTTTATCCATGTGGTTAAGGTTTTGCGTGTCTGAGTGTCTTTGTTGATCCATTTTGTTTAGGTTTATTTGTGTGTCTGTGTGTCTTTGTTTATCCATTTGGTTTAGGTGTTGTGTGTTTTTGTGTCTTTGTTTATCCATTTGGTTTTGGTGTATTTGTATGTTTTTGTGTCTTTGCTTATCCATTTGGTTAAGGTGTTGTGCGTCTTTCTTAATCTATTTGGTTTTGGTGTATTTGTATGTCTGTGTGTCTTAGTTTATGTAGATGTTTTATGTGTCATTGTGCGTATATGTGTCTTTGTTTATGAATTTGGTTTAGGTGTATTTGTTTTTTTTTTCTGTGTGTCTTTGTTTATCAAGTTGTTTTAGGTGTTGTTGTGAGTATATGTGTCTTTGTTTATTAATTTGATTTAGGTGTATTTGTACGTATTTGTGTCTGTATTTTTGTTTATCTAGTTGTTTAAGGTGTTGTTGTGCGTATACATGTATTTGTCTTTGTGCATCCGTTTGGTCTAGGTGTATTTGTATGTATGTGTGTCTGTGTGTATTTGTTTATCATGTTGTTTTAGGTGTTGTTGTGCGTGTATGTGTCTTTGTTTATCAGTTTCATTTAGGTGTATTTGTATGTCTTTGTGTCTGTGTGTCTTTGTTTATCTAGTTGTTTTAGGTGATGTTGTGCGTATACATGTATGTGTCTGTGTTTATCAATTTGGTTTAGATGTATTTGTATATCTGTGTCTCTTTGTTTATCCATTTGGTTTAGGTGCTGTGCGTCTTTGTATCTTTGTTTATCCATTTGGTTTAGGTGCTGTGCGTCTTTGTGTCTTTGTTTATCCATTTGGTCTAGGTGTATTTGTATGTCTTTGCGTCTATGTGTCTTTGTTTATCGAATGGGTTCAGGTGTATTTGTATGTCTTTGGGTCTGTATGTCTTTGTTTATCAAGTTGGTTTAATTGTATTTGTATGTATGTGTGTCTTTGTTGATCCATTTTGTTTGTTGGATCTGTATGTCTGTGTGTCTTTGTTTATCAAGTTGGTTTAGGTGTTGTTGTGCGTCTATGCGCCTTTGTTTATCGATTTAAATTAGGTGTTGTTATGTGTGTTTGTCTTTTGTTACTTGTTGAAGCTGCTTTGAAGAAAAACCGATCACTCAAAATTATTTTTGGGAACGGATTAACTTGTCACTGAGGAAGTTCTCTGGTCGCTACCTAAGAAAGGGAATGATCTCCAGCATGACTACCCTGCACTCACCCAGCGAAACAAACCCACAGGAAAGTGACAGATAAATGACATCATACAAAACTATAAATCGCAAAAGGCATAACAATATTTACTCGAACTTTATACAAAACAATCGTAACAGACGTACAGAAACATCAAACATTGATGACAACACATAAAAGGAAGGAGAGCAATGTGCACCCGGCTCCGACTAAGGGCGGCAATCTGCTATTAGCAAATGGTGTGGTTTTCTGGAATACGTGCGCACAACCCTCCCACTTATCCGGATACTCAGAGGTCTCCATAAACACACAATTGTTGTTTAAACATAAAACTTCTCACTGTTAGGTAACATCACAAACAAGATAGTTAAACGCAGTGACCTTTTGTAACACAGATTCTATGTAAATGGATCTAAAAAAGTCTATGGCATGCGTATAAAGTCTGGGGTATGTGCTCTGCTGGTTGAAGCGAGCGCAAGATCAATTACCCGAGAAGTCTGGTCAACTTTCATATAGGACAGAGAATCAACACCCAGTCTTCTCTGACGAGATTTCAACAAGGCCCATGATGTAGTCCCGTCGTCAAGGTTGACCAGTGTGCAACGTTGGTAAAGACACTGGTACAAAACTGTAGATTGGTCCAGTACCATGCCCACTATTTTGTGATAACTTCAGGATCATATCCTTGGTAAAGCAAACGACCGATTATTTTCTTACATTTGTGGTTAAAGGTTGATCTGCCTTTGATTCCTCTGCTTACTAAGTCACCGTAAAATGAATGCAATGAAATTCCCAAAGATATATACCCTGGTGCTGGAGTTGTCTTAGATTTTGAAAGAAGTTCAGAATAGTTATTGTGAAATTTCCAAAAAGATTTTACAAGTTTATGATATCTAAATCCTTGACTGATAAGTCTTTTTTTTTGTAATTTGTATATTTTTGTCATGGAAGTCCGAAACATGGGAGCAAGCTCAAGCGTACCTAATGAGCTGAGAGATGTAAATCCCATACGATGGCAATCTTGGAACATCGCCATCAAGCCAAGGAAAATTAATTATGTTGAAGCCAAAGTCTTCTCTTTTGTCGTATATCTTTTTCTGAATTTCTCTGTTTTTGATTTTGATATCAAGATCCAAAGAACCTATTGTGCAATTCGACATTTTGCCTATATATGAATGACGATTAGGGAAATTCTTGAGTACGACCTTTCCAATTCACTTTCTTTTACCAATTCGGACATACCGGATTTAATAAATATTAAAGAAGTACCTATCAGTCGAAAAGACAAGGCAAACGCATTAGAATAAACGTTTGTTTTTGGAATTAGCGGTTGAAGTTTCATGACGTCAGATAAAGCTAATTCCTCATTCCTCCCGGGCACCTGTATTAATCGCGATTGCTCTGTAAGTTAACGGAGACTCCATGACGCGAACGTTCAATACCACCATAGCTATTGATAAAGCGAAAATTGACATAAACGATTACCGAGAAATGAAATTAAAGGATAATTGAAGGAAGGAAAGAACTGTAACGCGAATTAATTGCGGGAAAAAATGCAAAATGTCGTGACGTCACAATGGTTTTACCTCGGTCAAACAAGCTTCGAACCTCGGTCAAACATCGAAATTGCATTGTGACGTCATGGTATTTTCAAATTTTTCCCGCGTTCGGAAGGGTCAATTACAACATATACAAATATTTTCAATATTTTTAAAGAAAAAAACATTGTCCAAATAACTGATAAACTAATGCTTTTCAGGTTGACGAAATATCTGGACATCGTATTTTAGCAGGATTTCTTCAACTTTGATGCAGAGCGTTAAACACAGATTGAATGGATGGAAGAGTTGATTAAGAAAGTAGATCGAAGTGCCCTGTCCCTGTTAATAGTATATTGGTGAAAAGGATAAAACACAGTCTGAGTCTATGGAGCATGGCTCTTTTAATTCAATTCTATACCTTGTTGCTGTGCATTTTGACAATATTTAAAGTAGCATACGGTAAGTTAATGGAATTTTATATTTCAGTGAATGAAAGTCAACACAAACCCATAAGTCATTGAAAACATATAAAAGAAATTTCACGCTAATCGAAAAATTGGACATACTGACGGATACAATGACAAAGCTCCATAGAAATAAGAACGATAACTTTATCTAATGAACAATCTCCAAATTCCAGTGCAAGGGTGAAATGTATAAATATTATAACAAGAGGCCCAAGGGGGGCACATCGCTCACCTGAGGAGACTGTATGTATGTTTTCAATCAAAGTCAAGACCTGAAGGAAATCGCTTTTAGTGAAGCTTTGAGAAGGACAAGGTGTACAAGTTACTTCCTGTAAAGTTTGTTGACATTCTGTGCAGTAGTTTAAGAGGATAAGTCAAAAATGTGTCATTCAAATAGAGCCTATAGAGGATATCTTGGATTTCCAATCGGCTCGAAAAACACAAACTTAGTAGAGGGCAATGAGTACTTGCGTCCTGTGAAGTTTCAAGAAATTCTGTGAAGCGGTTTCAGATGAGAAGTTGAAAATGTGTCAGCCAATCAGAGCCTGTGGCGGCCATCTTGGATTTCCGATAGGCTCGAAAAACGCAAACTTGATAGAGGGTATGAGTACTTGCTTCCTGTGAAGTTTCATTAAATTCTGTGCAGCAGTTTCAGAGGAGAAGTCGAAAATTTGTCAGCCAATCAGAGCCTGTGGCGGCCATCTTGGATCAGCTCGAAAAACACAAACTTGGTAGAGAGCAATCAGTACTTGCTTCCTGTGGAGGTTTGTGAAATTCTATGCAGCGGTTTGAGAGTAGAAGTAGAAAATGTGTTAGCCAATCAGAGTCTGTAGCGACCATCTTGGATTTCCGATTGGCTCGAAAAACACAAACTTGGTAGAGGGCATTGAGTACTTGCTTCCTGTGAAGTTTCATGAAATTCTGTGCAGTGGTTATAGATGAGAAGTCGAAAATGTGTCCGCCAATCAGAGCCTGTGGCAGCCATCTTGGATTTCCGATTGGCTCGAAAAACACGAACTTGGTAGAGGGCATTGAGTACTTGCTTCCCGTGAAGTTTCATGAAATTCTGTTCAGCGGTTTCAGAGGAGAAGTCGAGAATGTGTTAGCCAATTAGAGCATGTGGCGGCCATCTTGGATTTCCAATCGGCTCCAAAAACACAAACTTGGTAGAGGGCATTGAGTACTTGCTTCCTGTGAAGTTTCATGAAATTCTGTGTAGCGGTTTCAGAGGAGAAGTCAAAAATGTGTTAGCCAATCAGAACCTGTGGCGGCCATCTTGGATTTCCGATCAGCTCGAAAAACACAAACTTGGTAGAGGGCATTGAGTACTTGCTTCCTGTGAAGTTTCATGAAATTCTGTTCAGCGGTTTCAGAGGAGAAGTCGAGAATGTGTCAGTCAATTAGAGCCTGTGGCGGCCATCTTGGATTTCCAATCGGCTCCAAAAACACAAACTTGGTAGAGGGCATTGAGTACTTGCTTCCTGTGAAGTTTCATGAAATTCTGTGCAGCGATCTCGGAGGAGAAGTCGAGAATGTGTCAGTCAATTAGAGCCTGTGGCGGCCATCTTGGATTTCCAATCGGCTCCAAAAACACAAACTTGGTAGAGGGCATTGAGTACTTGCTTCCTGTGAAGTTTCATGAAATTCTGTGCAGCGATCTCGGAGGAGAAGTCAAAAATGTGTCAGCCAATCAGAGCCTGTGGCGGCCATCTTGGATTTCCGATCGGCTCGAAAAACACGAACTTGGTAGAGAGCATTGAGTACTTGCTTCCTGTGAGGTTTCGTGAAATTCTGTGCAGCGGTTGCAGAAAAGATATCGAAAATGTTAAAAGTTTTCGTCGGACGGACGGACGATGGACGGACGGACGATGGACGGACGACGCGCTATGACAATAGCTCACTTGAGCTTCGCTCAGGTGAGCTAAAAACAACAATACTTGTATTGGACCATGATTACTTCATTCCTACTAAGTTTAACGAAAATCTGTTCAGCGGCTCTGGAGAAGAAGTTGAATATGTAAGAAAATCACCCCCCCCCCCTCTTCTTGAGTAATCTAAGTAACCCGAGAGAGATAGTTATACAGAAGCTAAAGCAAAATAACAGCCCCCCTCCCCCTCCTTTCACTGTGTTATTGATAACATTGATCTGTTCTTACATTAATATTTTGAGCTGCTCTCAATATTCTAATTTCAAAGTGGTATATCCAAGTCTTCACAAGATAAATTTGAAAATACTTATTCATTTTTTTAAAATTATTTAGTTTCCTTTACTATACTTATTTAATAATCAAAAATATATAACATTCAAATGAATCGATAATCCAAAAATTCAATCAAAAACATATATCAATATTAAAGAAAGAAAACTCTTGTATACATGAACATGTACCAACTTATACGAAACTAAAGTTACCAGGGTACCAGAACTTAAACCCACAAGCCTTGGGTCCATGTTCACAGTGAACATATCTATTCATGATTGAAAAAATACTCATGCATAAAAATCTGTTCAGCAGTTCTGGAGAAGAAGTTGAATATGTATGAAAATCACCCCCCCCCCCCCCCTTTCCTTTTCACATCAGAAAATAATTCATAAAAAATCAAAAAATTAAAATTTCCACAAGATGAAAGTAAATCTTTACGCTCCGTGTAAAGGAAATGTAAAGAGAGCGTAAAGATAGCGTAAAGGTACCTTTAAGTCAGCTTTACGCGAGCTTTACGTATATTTACACTATCTTTACGCAACCTTTACATCGAGCGTTTAGGAGCGTAATGACCTGGATTCTTTACGCAGCTCTCTGTCACCTTTACATTTTATTCTTTTATTTTCTTTAAACTTTATACAATTTGAGAGAAATAAAGACGTATTTTCTAATGGTTGTTTGACAAAAAAAAAAAAAAAAAAAAAAAAAAAACGAAAAAAGAAAAATAACCATCAACAAAACCCGCGCTGATTCGATCCTACTCCCTGCCATGCCCACGGAAGCTGAAGTCCACGACCTTCTTGATCACTGCGCCTCTTTCAAATATGCAACAGTTACTAAAGCTTATATGTAAGTAATCACATTGAATCTAGTACTAAAAAGGTTCACAGTTTCATGAGTTTGTAAATCAATATATCGGTCATCACTATTTTTAAACCCGATATTACCTTTGTTTATGTAATTTATAAATAGCCTCGCTAATTCGCCGCTGGCGGGTGGGGTGAACCTTGTATATTATAATTCACCGGATATTGAACGGTATGTGACATAAATGCACGAGAGTAGCTTCAGGTCGATTTAACATTTTGTTAATTTTCTTTTTAAATCAGAAGGAAAAAATAAATTAATGAATGATTGATAAAATCACAAAAAATATTACCGCATAATTATGAAGTTAGTTAAAACAGAATAAGCTACCTCCGGCTTCACCGCTTACGCTTCTTAAAATGATTAAAGTAGTATTTGAGAAAATTAAGAAAGAAGAAAGATATATTTGAACATGCGTTTATTTATTCTTTTTTATCTATCGATGTATTTATTGATTTATTTAATTTTTTGTTACATATTTTAAATAGTCGGGGATTATGTAATAAAGTGAAAAATAGAAATGCTAGTATTATTATGCTACCATGTACCGTAAAACTCAAAGTTTATCAAGTTGATGTTAAACCTTCCATTAGGATAATTCATAGTTGATCAAGTTCAGAACAGGTATATACTGCATTAACGGAAGCTCTCTTTCATTTCGCCGCGGGTAGGCAACCCAAATCAACATTTAATTGGAGCGGGTGTAAATACATATAGTACATAGCCTAATTCAAAACACTTGAACAGTATACGAATATGGTATCGTCAATCGGTAGGGTTATCACCTCCTTTCTTTTAGATTCAAGGCGGAATTTACATATAGAACAACTATTTTACTTTTTATCTTGAAATTCAAAACCTGGATCCCTTATGTCGGGTTGGACTCCCTATAAAAAAACCATAATAATGTTTTCTTGTTTAGGTGTAGGATTTTCCATATAAATAATGTAAACAGAAAAATTACGAAAAAAAAAAAACTTCCATTTGACGTAATATTCCCTAAAAAATTTAAAAGTTTAATATTTCAATGCATTTCAGTAAAAGAAGACTGTCATTGGCTATCTTTAATGATTTTACTATTGTTTGTTTCTTTTTTTCGGGGGGGGGGTGTTTGTTTTGTTTGTTTATTTCTTTTCTGGGTTTTTTTTTTCGGTTTATTATTATTTTTATTACATCATTGATATTCTAGAAATACAACGTTAACAAAATTTCTTTAAAATCAAGAAACAGAGAAATGAATAAAAAGAAATAAAAACTAGATGTTACATAAATTGTTTATAAACAGTCGCGTAAGGCCCTCTCCTCTTTTAAAAATCCTAAATGTTCAACCCCTCCTCCCGCTCTGAAAAATATCTCAGATCCGCCAATGTATTGAATAAAGTATCGACTTTCTCTATGTCCATTGCCGAATAAACATCCGGTCGTGAGACGCGTAAGCGAATCTAGCTGACTAGAGGGTGGGATGGGGCAGGGGTATCCGATTTTCTAATGATGTATTGTCCATCTCCTCAAGATGTACATAGTTTATCTACATATGACATGTGTGTGTGTGTGTGTGTGTTTTTTTTTTTTTTTTACATTATCTTCGCAAGCGAGCATTTCAAATATCATTTAAGATTTTCTGTCTGTTTTTCCTCCGTTTTTTCTCTTTCCGTCCTATTTCTTTCTATTCTTTAAATTCTTTCTTTCTTTCTATTCTGTCTCTATTTCAATTATTTCTCTTCTATCTATTCTTTTTTCTCTCTTTCTATTCTTCTTTCTATATAAATACTTTTATTATCGATTTGAAAATAAATTAACTTTATTTGTTTACATTCTTTAAATAGCATTCTACCTGTACAGGTAAATCAGGTACATGTCATCATAACATGTAACTAATTAGTACAAAAGAGACCTTATAGAGGACCCATTCACACCTATTATCAAAACAATATTTCCACCTTGTAGACGAACTGTTTAATTCCAAACGTTGAAAATCTGTTTTTTTTAAATGTATGAAATTGTATACTTATTTTCTGGCCAAATATCATTTTTTTCTCTTTTGTATATCGAATAAGCTAAAATTACAAAGGTAATCTTCGCCAAATCAAAAGCCCGACGGGAATTGTGATGCTTTGGTGATGTTATAAATGAAATCAATGTAGATAACATTCAATCGTTCCCCTTCATACGTAGGACTTAAGGAGCGAGGGGGAGTGGTTGAGGGTGAGGATGAGAAATAAAAACGTCTCAGAGAATATCATATGCGTGATTTACTCAGTGATTCGCTATTCAATTTTTGCCAATACTTTAAATAAAATAATAAAATAAATTTTCTCGATTTAATGTGAGAATCTTTTTCATATTTACCATTACGCTTTGTCATTTAATGTCTTTGTTTTCTCTACAAACTAATACAAAAATATTATTAATATCCAATAAGTATGTATCAAAATGATACCATTTGAAGACGATAAGTAAGGGTTATTCTACTGTCTCCGAGGGCGTAGCCCGAGGAGCAGTTGAATAACCCACTTGTTGCACGGCAATTGTTATGCCATCAAACAATTATCACCGTTGATTGAGTAATTATAAGTCGTCATGGTCAGTAAACAGTTAGAATTTCACGCATTTCAAATGTACATTTCAAAGAAAACAACGATAAAAAAAATTGGTCCAGTACTTGTTGTTAAATTAGGGGAATTAAAAATAATAAAATAAAGGGAAACTGATATTTGAATTTTTCAAACTACAGTGTAATTAGAGAACATAGGAAGCGGATTTTAGGAGATGCATTTACGGATTCCCCTGTAGATGTTTTCCAACAAATATTCAAAACTACGGGAATATTATGATACTATTATATCTTTGTTTCTTTTCAAAAGTATTCAATCGAAATCTTAGAATTTTGTCTGGTAGCTGATCCTATGCGTATTGAAACATTTTACAAAGAGCGGATCTAGAGCAGGCTGGGAGTCAGGATCCCCCCTGGAATTTGTAAAAAAAAAAACCAACATGATTTCCCGTTTCTACGTATTTTCTTTCAAAATCATATGCTGAACCCCTTTCCCTAACGGACTGAATCAACGTTATGGGGGAAAAATCTAGATCCGCCCGTGACATTGAAAAAAAAGTAGTTCAACCCGAATATCGCGGTATTTTTTTCTTTGAAATTCCTATTATGAAATGCCATTTTAGAGATGCTAAGGCGAACATTCCAGTCATTATTTGTTGTGTTGTATTTTCAAAACGGGAGGCAATGGACGTTAGGTCAGTTAAGGACAGTAAACGGCTCAGTTGAACATTTAATGATTAGTTCAATCATTAATTCAATCATTGTTTCACAATGAAAAATATTGCACTGTCTGGAAAGGTGATAATTACCGTCTACAAGGTAGACCGTGCAACAAATAAAGTTAAACGACATAAAAGGAAAGAATAAATTAAAAGTTCAAAATTGCTATTCTATGGGATTCAGTTAATTTTGGAGTATTTCTATCGATACTAAGGTATACTTTAAGCACGTACCTGTATGCTTTCAGAATAGATAACTTGTTTTTTTTCCCCGATAGTTTTTTTATTTTGGGTTTTTTTTCTCCTTAATTCTGAGGAGGGCATGTGCCACTCCTTTTGCCATGAATAATTAAAAAATGATCGAAAAAATAACGTACAAAAGAAAACTGGGACGTACATGTGTACATCTACGCGTATGTTTAGATGTTACAGTAACTGTTACGATCACCCTATGTTACGAAGACATGGTCAGGTGACGTGGCAAGTTATCGATTGTATTTTTCCCCGGGTAAATGACACCCTCCGACTGTTAATTCACCCTCACACATAGATGCGAGGGGTGAAGTGTCAACAAGGACTCTTTCCAATATATATTTGTAAGATTTACTTTGATTCTCCTATTTAAATTTATTTTCATTAGTATTTAAAGGAAACATAAAATATAACAAACGAAAAGAAAGAGAGAAAAAACCTCTTCCTACCGAAGGTAAAATACACATACTGAAATAAACGCAACTACTGGATAATAGTTTTCTTTGATTATAGTTTCAACAAATTATCCCCCATTTTCAATTTTGATTGTGTAATAGCAGCTTCTGTCAAAGATAACAGCTTCTCATTTAAACATTTCAAAAATGATTGTTTTTTTCTTTTTTTTTTTAATTTAGAAGATAATATCTTATTTGTCGATTGGCAACAGTATAGATGTGTAAAAAAAATGTACAAAAACGTAATTATCAAAGATGTTTGTATGTGTAAAGAAAGCGTACAGAAAGCGTAAAGATAACTTAAAGAATCCAGGTCATTACGCTTCTTTACGCGGGCATGTAAAGTCCGCGTAAAGATCCTCCGGTCTTTACGCTATCTTTACGCTAGCTTTACGTGACCGCTTAAAGACAATTTTTCATCCAGTGTTCAGTATAAAATACATATCAAAGCATTTAGTAACTTAAATGTGATAAATGTGCAGTAAATGAATGTGTAAAATCATACACATATTAAGTTATTCAAAGAAATAGTGCAAAAATGTGCATTTCTGACAAAGTCCGAAAAGATGTCAAAAACGCGTCAAAAATTTGACTTCTGAGTGGAACCAAAAATAACAATACTTCTTAAGACATCTCTCTAGATCATCCTGATGCTTTCGGTTTGTCGATACCTGCTTCCATTCTGAAGAAGAAGTTTGTCAAAGGAGGGTACCCCCTGTAACCTACTTTTGCCTCTGGTGGCACCACCTGTTGATGGATCCGGACGAAAAACAACAACACTTGTAGGGGACCATGAGTACTTTATTCCTACCAAGTTTCATGAAAATCTGTTCAGTGGTTCTAGAGAAGAAGTTGAATATGTATGAAAATCACACCCCCCCCCCCCTTCCTTTTCATATAAGAAAAAAAAAATCTTGGATCCATTCTTGGCGCCAGCTGTTGATTGATCCGGACGAAAAACAGCAACACTTGTAGGGGACCATGAGTACTTCATTCCTACCAAGTTTCATGAAAATCTTTTCAGTGGTTCTGGAGAAGAAGTCGAAAATGTTGAAAAGTTTGCGACGGACGACGCACAGACGACGGACGATGGACGACAGACGACGGACGACGGACGGTGCGCTATGACAGCCGGAACGCCAGTCGGCACTTGTCTTTGAAGTTTAAAAACGAAGTCACGTGACAAATGTTTTGAATATGACGACATTGTACCACGTCATCAAAAACGCGTCATACTGACTGTGCTGCATGTGTAAACAAGAATGACACAGGTGATTTTGATGGCAATAGAGATACCGTTTCAAGTCATAACACTTAATCAGGTAAATTTTGTGGCATTTTGAAATAAATTGGGCGTTGTCAAGGGCAGTTTTTCGCCAGTGATCTGTTTACTTGCATTTCATTGCTTATTTTCTTTTAAAATCCCGGCTGGGAATGATTGGGAACAGTCTGAATGTAAACTTTATATATCACCGAAATCACCAAAACCAAAAATAATATGCCGATCTTTGCCTTAAGGGGTTTGTGTCACCTTTCAAACTTCGATATGCTGTTCGGGCGTCCATCTTCCATGTCAACGTATGGAAACTCGTTTGTAAACAGCGAGTACACGAGTACACATGTACCAAAGTCGGTGCTGCGAAGTGGTTAGATTTGCCAAAATGAAACATAGCATTGGCACAAAATCATCTACAAGGTTTCAAACCATAAAACAAATGTTAAAAATTCCATTGCCACTTGAATTTGGTGTATTCTGAGTCCGTAATGATGAATTTTAATTAAAGTCTGGTCCTCGTTATAGCGTTTTTATTCCTATTTATAGAGTACTTACCGACTAAAATTTTATATAGGTATCATAATTGGGATTCTGTTGAAAAGATTGTCATTGAATTTTGACCAGAAGTGCAAAGGGGAGCATTTGTGTCAGCTTTTAAAACCAACGGTGTATGCACAATTTTCGTTGGATCTTTAGCAGGGCTGAAGAATATCAAAAATCCCTTTCCGAGGAATTTCAGTTATATGTAGTGAATTATATGCGAGTATCATTTGTTGTATAATAATATTTAAAATTTGAGATAAACAATTTAGGTCGTTTAGCCCAATTTATTCTTATTCCGCTACTTTTTGTGTCAAGAGTTATCCGCCCCTTTAAGAAACAATGCTTCCAACCGTCAAAATAGGGATTGGCGTTCCGGCTGATGACAATAGCTCACTTGAGCTTTGCTCAGGTGAGCTAAAAATGAAGAAAAAAAATTGAGGAGTGCTCGTGCCGGGACTTGAACCCACAAGCCTTGGGTCCATGTTCAGAGTAAACATATCTATTCATGATTGAAAAAATACTCATAAAAATCTGTTCAGCAGTTCTGGAGAAGAAGTTGAATATGTATGAAAATCACCCCCTCTTTCCTTTTCACATAAGAAAATAATTCATAAAAAATCAAAAAATTAAAATTTCAGTATAAAATACATATCAAAGCATTTAGTAACTTAAATGTGATAAATGTGCAGTAAATGAATGTGTAAAATCATACACATATTAAGTTATTTAAAGAAATATTGCAAAAATGTGCATTTCTGACAAAGTCCGAAAAGACGTCAAAAACGCTTCAAGAAGGAGAAGGACCACTAACCATCAAAATCGGCCCTCTTGTCGTTTTTGAAGAAAATTTACGTATATATAATACAGCATTTCTAGTTTCTAAAAATGTAAGTTTTATGAAAATCTGACAAAAGGTAAGCGTTTCATGACTCGGTTAAGTTGGCATTGTGAAACGTCAAAATACGCTTTCTTTCACCATGACGTCATGACGTAAAATGATAATTTACAACAACAGATTTTAACCTAAAACTTTACACTAAAAGTATTGTTGAAGTCAAATTAATTCAGAGGATAAAGTTGATACATATAATGTTTTTAAAGAATATATTTGGAATTCAGTGTTAAATAAGTCGGGAAAAGTTATCCAAGAGATATCAGAAGCATCTGAATCGCAATGAAACTGTATCTTTGCTCTCAAATGACGTCGCGTCAAATTATTCATCTTTGAATTCTAGATTCTTATGGAAAGCGGTTACATATATACACATTTGACACATGCACCTTTTTAGTAGGGGAAGGGGCAGGGATCTCGATAAACTTTAAAGTAGGTGGATACTCTGAAGGAAGATACATGGAAAAAGAAAATTCTTGATTTTGACATGTTTAATGCCTTTACAATAGAAAGTAGACGACGGCTTTTCTCACAGTAGGCGGTGACTCTTCGCCAGTTTCCAGCTTATGAGGAGGGGGTCATTATATACGTTTCAGAATAAGCAAGTTAGAATTTTCTTTGACTTTAATGAGATCAGGTTACATGTCAAACTCAGATTCAGGAGCGGATCCAGAAACTCATGCAACTTTTTATTGGGATGAATTGCAACACAACGCAGAAGGACTGAGAGTCCGGACGGGAACTTATATCATCAATGTTTTTTGTATAGACTGCTCTTACACTATTTAAAAACGCAATTATTATCTGAAAAATTCAAAACAATGCAATTTAGGACAAAGGAGAGCGTAAGGTTCATTACGCATTCGCGTGACCAAATTTTGAAAAAAAGGGGAGAAAGGGCAAGCTGTAAGCGACTGTGATCGTTATTTTTTTTTTCGCCGAGAGAGCTTCACAGGAAGTTGAGAGAGAGGGATAGAGATCCATCACATAAGAATTATTCTATATACATCTTTTTCGTTAAGTTGTTCAAATTCAAAATATAATGCCCTTATTCAAAAAACGTCTCAAATCCTCTTCCTCCTTTTACCTCATTTTCACCCATCCTAAAACATAATGGACGTACATGTAGCTAGGGTGTTTTCGATGTCGTCGCCTAGTCGCCAACGACAGGAGCGGACCCAGGGACACATTCTTTTTTTATAAGGATGACTTGTAAAGTCCAAGTAAGGGACAATATGGAAGAAAGTTTCCCTCTTTCATTGTTGGGGGGATAGGGGATCGGTCAGAGAAATTTTTGAGAAAGTGAAGCAAATTGGTGGTTCTTGAGCGTATTTATGCAGCATTTAACAGGGTCAAGAGCACGAAACGTACCTAGGGTGAAGGAAATACCTGATATGCCGATATGAACATAAGATTAATGCTGTATTGTTTTTTACATTCACGCACGCTTATGTGCAGCCCTACATTTGTCCCAATCGACCGTGCGCACATTGTTAGCGCGAATTTCTACGCCTGAGAAAATTAAGAGAAAAATTCGAAACGATCATTATTGATTGTTTTGGGCTATATCACTGATATCACTTGTGTTATTTATTACGTCCTTTAAGTAGACCCCACATTTTTGGGGGGAATGGTGGGGTCTATTTATCTCTTCTCCCTTCTTTTTTTTGCGAAAAAATGTGGACGTTTTTGCGTACAAATGTACGCCTTTCTACGCCCGTGAAATCTCCGTCTTCACAAATCTGTAGAATTTATATATTCTTTATTGTTTTTATCTATAACATGGGATTTTTTTTTTAATTAAAGTGTCGGTATGAACAATTATAATATTTGTCAGTGACAAGCATATTTAGTTTGAATTTCGTCTTTTTGTTGTCGGTTACCGAAGTAAGTTACTCTGCGATCGGAAAGTACATGTATATATCCTTTTTTATTATGACCTTTAACTGTTCTCATTTCTCACTATTAAATTCTGAATTTCATGTTTACATGGATATATTCTTTACGAAAGCAAACAGGAAATAAGTTTAATAGGAGCTTGAAACAAAAAAAAAAAAAACAAACCAAAACAAAACAAAACAAACAATCAAAACACAAACAAAAAATAAATTAATAAACAAATAAATAAATAAATAAATAAATAAATAAATGAATAAATAAATAAATAAATAAATAAATAAATAAAAAGATATGAAATAAAACTAGTAACTCCGAGTCGAGCGAGAAAACCCTCTTTCCACCCATCATTCGACTTTGGACAAGGAAGATTTAATCCCATGATTCGAATAAATAAATAAATAAATAAAAAGATATGAAATAAAACTAGTAACTCCGAGTCGAGCGAGAAAACCCTCTTTCCACCCATCATTCGACTTTGGACAAGGAAGATTTAATCCCATGATTCGTTTATTTTCATTTGTTTTCCTTACACACCTGTGAAATCATCGAAATAAAATCTTATAAAATTATGTGCTGAAAAGAAAACAAAAATGTTCCATTATTGTGTAATGGTCAAGTATTATTCATCGACCTTTTCTTTTCATGTCGCCTGAAACGCAAGAGCGACATAAAGAGATCACTTTGCACGGCGTCCGTCTGTCAGTAGGTCATACTTTCATATACATGTATTTCGCTAGAACAAATAAACTTGATACACATCAGGCATCTTTTAAATTTTGCAGGAATTGTATAGCATGATGAAACTCGGCATCCAATGAAGGTCAAGGTCACTTTAAAGTTCAAGTTCACGTACTGAGGGAGAAGGCGTCTATAACGTTGGTATATTTTTTTGCCCAATCCCACTTTCATGTTTTGGAAAATAAAACATGTTTAAACTAAATTTAGGATCAAACATACAACAAGCAACATAACTGTTCTTGAACAATACTTGCTAGTATATAGACTGACCTGTCATGCTTTACTGGTAACAGTTTTGCCCCCCCCCCCCCCCCCCATATTGTGCTTTGACACAAATATTCATTTCTAGTTCCATGTTCGTTAATAAAAATCAGAGGGAAAGAAAAACGTAAACGGCGTGTTTAAAAACCGAGAGGCCAACATTTTTTGGACTTTATGTGTTTATTGTAATTTATGATATAAACATAATTCCCAATGGGGAGGATTCATTCCGTAAACGGAGGCGTTTAAAATTTTGACGTTCCAGTTCAATAAATGAACGTCATTCAACTCGCTCGTTCTCGATAATGTATGAAGTATTCTATATAATGGATACATCTTTGAACAAAACAGGGTTGAAACTAAAATTAACTCGCTCAAAGTTTCCAAATAAAGACATTTTGTTTGATATTATTAACATTTCGCTGCAAAGTACGAAAATTTAAAAAAAAAATGAAGAAAAATCCTTATAATCAAAGATAATTAAAGATACCAAACTTTTGATATATCTTGCCCAATATATCGTTAAACTTAAATTTTCTTTCCTGGTTTCATCAATACAAAACTTGTCAAAATCCGCCAAGAAACAAATTAGAGGAATTTGTACACCGAAACTACAGAAGGACACGCAGCGTTCGGTAAAAAGACTCCTTGGACCCCTACTGCAACCAGAGGGTAAAAAGTAAAATATCGTAACATTTTAAAGGTTTTCATATAGAGCACAAGTAGGTACGAAGATGAAAATTCGTTTATATTGAGAATATGTCAAAATTGTTAATCTAAAATAAAAATTAGGAACGTACCCGCCTGTGTTGTTAGCGAAAAACTGCAAAGAATGTATGAAAATTAACGAAAAATACGGATATTACCGTACCGTCACCACTTTCTGACGTCATAAATGACGTCATGGAACTCACAGGTTCCCAAACTTTTTACCATTGACAAACACCGATGTTGATAGGTAGATTTACATCAAAATGTTTCAAAATTATATCTTTATAAAAAGTCACTAAATACAGGGCCGTAAATCACGGTTAGTGAACCTTCTCCTTTGACTTCCGAGTGGAACCAAAATAACAACAATTCATAAGACATCTCTCTAGATCATCCTGATGCTTTCGATTGTCGATACCTGCTTCCATTCTGAAGAACACGTTTGTCAAAGGAGGGTACCCCCTGTAACCTACTTTTGCCTCTGGTGGCGCCACCTGTTGATGGATCCGGACGAAAAACAACAACACTTGTAGGGGACCATGAGTACTTCATTCCTACCAAGTTTCATGAAAATCTTTTCAGTGGTTCTGGAGAAGAAGTCGAAAATGTTGAAAAGTTTACGACGGACGACGGACGACAGACAACGGACGGTGCGCTATGACAATAGCTTACTTGAGCTTTGCTCAGGTGAACAAATAAAAACAATCACACTTCTAAGCGATTCAACAATCATTCTAAAACAATCATTCTAAGCGAAATAAAAACAATCATTCTAAGCGAAATTCGCGCCAAGTGATTTTAAAAAGGATATAGAAAAGATCTCCTACAATATTTCAGCGGAACCAATCCAGAACAGACATCAGTTAATACTACATCGACAAACAATATGAGGAAACAAGACAGACAAACAACACCATCATTGAAATGTCCAGCAAACAAGAAAATGACACATTCAATTTCAACGTCCCTTTTTTGTCTAAGATTTGTACCACTTGGCGAGTGTCACTGATAGTGGACCAGGATTCCTCGCGGGCACATGTAGCCAGGTTCGATCAATTTCGGTTGGTCGTTTCTTCAAACGTATTTGAAAATTTCTGTTTACAAAATGTTCTCAAATTTCTAAAACCTTGGTCTTGCAGCATCATATCCCAGCAATCTTGCTACGTCTTCCGGTATATTTAGGACATAATTTTCACAGATTTTGGTCATATTACATTCTTTAGAAACATTAATAATGACCTAGTACGAAGAGTTCGACTGTTTACATGAACTACTACGCAGATTGTGAGATACCGTGTTGTGTAAGGATGACGTACGAAAGGCTCCAAATAAGTGTGATGTTGACATGAACATTCAGCAACAGGAAGTCTCTGAACAAAAATTTCTCAAACAAAGAAAGGTGGGTATCTCCAACAACACTCGGTTGCAGCACCAACAGCACAAACAGCAAATACCCAAAACACTCACTGTAAAACACAAACACTGAATTAGACGCAAATGGTACAATGAACGCCAAATCACATAGAAAAATCAAGCATAAATGACTACACATAAAACCAACGAGGCAAATGGGCAATCGGTACCGACTTAAGACGACATCAGTAGCAGACGGTGTGGTCCATACATATCGTCGAACTAAAGGTATCAAAATGAAACATAATGAGTCCCTTCTTTGGTGCCAGAAGTATTTTGTGTGAATTGGGTCTGATTTTCTGACCATATTAACATTAAGATGATTGGTCGATTTTCTTTTATACTTCTCTTTACACAGCTGGGATATTTGTAATTTGCCTAATGTTGTTGAATTCTAAACAGCTTTCAATTTTTTTTAACTAGAACCTCTGCTTATTATTGCCTTCCTTACTCATAACTGTGAGATGACCTGTTTATTCACATGAATGGATGAACGGTTATCAATTTTCACAATGATGTGATGAATCTTAGCTTTACTTTTTTTATGTCCATTATCCCCCTCAATTGAATTGCAAAAATGAAAGAAAAATAATGCCCCCCCCCGTTGTTCACAAAGATAGGCACTATATATGTAACTGAATTTATCTAAATATGATATTTAATAGTGAAATGACAAATATGGATAATGACCATATCCCTGTATACAGCACAAAATCGATAATTCAGAAAGTCAGAAACCGAAGGCATACAAAATCAGGATAAAACAGGAACGAAAGCAAACAAACAAAAACCTCCATCACATGAAAAGAAGCGAACTCCCGATATGGGAGTGAGACCAGGTGCCCAGGAAGAGTAAACATCTCCTGCTTGCATGCAACACCCGCCGCTTCAATTCGGTAGAAATGTCACATCCGGTTACTTACATTTCGGAAGACATAGAGTACAATCTTTGGTTGGATGGTTCAAATGGTCTATGACAGAATATCATCCACCATTCTAACTTTATACAATCGGTATATACTTTATGATTTTAGTGAAGTCGCAGTGTAATGGATCACCATTGAGTGTGACTGTGAACGAAATGACTGGTTCGTTCAAGTATCCGCCTTCCGGAGAGTATAGTCCGTGAGTATGAGCGAAAATGATTTGGAAGATTTGGAAGAGATTTCAACCAAGATTACCCTGCACAGACAAACGTACATCAACTTTGTTATTGGAAACAAGCATAAAGTATATGCTGCTCCAAGCACAGCACTTATTTTATATCTTATTATGAAATACATGCTGCGAGAGGAGTGTCGTTAGGACTTTATTATTACGTCCAGTAGCAAGAAGACGAGGACTCTAAAAGAAAGGAGCGGGTTTTGATTCTGATTTTGATTTAAAAAATATTTCAGATCAAAAGTGAAATGTGAAACGTCTTTAAAAACGTGTTTATTTTCAACAAGCATCCTGACGATTTGAGGTCTGCATAGATTTTCCTTTAGTAAGGTTGTGTTAGAAAAATCCACTATCACATAATGCAAGTGTTTTTCAAGCGTTTTCCGTTTTTCCTGGAATGAATTATTAAATTAGATCATTTGCACTCTCAAACTAATTTATTGAATATGACTGGTATATTTCACTGTGATTTTTATATTTACTAGTCATGCTATATCTTATTATAGTGTTGTTTAGGTGAGAAGAAAAGACAGAACGATTTCAACAAACAGCAGAATACAACACAAACAATAAACACAAAGAATGTTCAAACCAATAATCAAAACAGCGGAAAGAAGGGGATCTAAAAAAAACACTCGGTTGTAGCATCCACAACAAAACACCAAAACACCAAATGCAAAAATATAGAGCAGACACACCCAAAAAGAAACACAAAGGGGACAAGGAACACCAACTCACACCATAGGAACATGAAACACAAAAGAGCACACGTAAAGCAACGAGACAAATGGGCAACCGGTCCCGGACGGCCATCTGCCACGCAAGTAGCAGACGGTATGGTTATCTGGATTACGTAAGCAAAGAAATCATGCATCTAATACGAAAAGATGTTTATGGAGTTCTATTTTCTAATTATGATTGTTTTTTTTTTTTGGAAGAAGTTAAAGGACACAAAAAACGAAGATATTTCGAAATTGAACTTCAAAAAAAAAAAAATAAATAAAAAAATCAAGACTTTAAATTCAATAGGGAATGTGTGGGAAAATGATTATTTCATCTTAAGTATTTATATAGATTAAAATTCTTCAAATTATAGGGACACCAGGTAGACAATTAATATTTATATAATTAATAAAGGAGAATTGATAAATAAAATGTCCAAAAGTGAATTCTACACGAAAGAGTGACATCATTACTACTTTCCAGTAACTTACAGTGTAAGTGGTTGATTGTTGCTCCTGATGGACAGAAGATTTTGTACAAACTTCATAATGTAGGCATTAATGTCGGCACCAATCCATGCACTGATGGTATCTCTGTATTTGACGGTAAGTTTGAAAAATATGGTGATGATGTAGGCGACGAGAACATCGCTTCCAAGAAACTAGAATGGACAAAAGCAATCTTTAAGTATCATTTTAACGTATCCATTGTATAAATGGAGATCTCGCGGACGTCTCGTCCATTTAAACAGTGTTAAAATTATCTCGGTAATCTTCGGCGGTGTCTCGATAGTTTCCGTGGATTGAGCGAAGGTTGGCATGTCGACCTTTGATGATAGACACCATTTCTTATGTTGTATAAGGTATATTTTGGTAAAAATATTCAATAGTTCTAACTATATAATACACTATATAATACACTTGAAATTTATTTGTACAACGGATACCTTAATGTGTTTCATATTTGATATTCCTCATTGTTTCTGATTGTGTAATTTTCAATGGAGAGATGGACAAAACATGCTGAGTTGTAAATTTATTGCACAATTTTAAGGAAAATAGAAAAGGGCACGCATACTTTATGTGTTGAAAGAAACGATAGTCCGCGCTGGTACCAGATTTGATGTCAACAATTGCGAGCTTTATATTTGTTACTCTTTCAAATGACTATCTTCAACTGATCAAGCTTTGTTTCGAATAGCGTAATCCCATCTTAGCTGATTATAAAATAACTTCATTTTGCAACTCATACATATTTCTTCATTCTATTTGTTCATAATGTAAACCAATTATGACTAAACCAATAATTACATTATCACTTAGGACAAAGTACCGTTATTCTCCAAGGATATTGTTCGACTTGTAATACTATGCTTCTGCATTGACTTAAAATATGTTTAAAATTTAGAATACTTAATTCGAGGGCATCTCCCTGATGACAAAACTTAGCCCTTAACTGGTTCTTTGAATACAGTTTTGGTCATGTTTAAAATTTCTCTCTTCATACATATCCTCTCTTTTGATCTTGGGTATCACTGATGAGACATTATTTGTTGAAATGATCATATGACGCACGAAATCGTTTTAAAGAATTTAATGCCTCGTTCACACGGTTGCGCAATAAATTTATTTCGCAATAACTTTATTGCGCAACAAATTTGTTTCGCAATAAGCTTTTTTGCGTTCACACGAGACCGAAACTATTGCGCAATAAAATGCCAATGAACATGCAAAAGAATCATGAAGAAAAGTGTACAACGAATACCTTAAGGAAAAATTGTTCGAATAATTTTCGTAAAGTCAAATTTAAGACTAAATTGCGAGGTTGTTCATTCATTTATTTGTCATTTCAGTCTAGAGCAAGACGTCATTCAATTGTGACGTCATTCTCTACAAGGGGCCCAGACTTTTAAAAGAAAAACGTTCTAATATATACGAATAATCGGAATCTCTCAAAAGAATCGTAAAAATAAACACGTCGAGTAATTATATTCGTAAGTATAACAATCTCTTTCCCTTATCATGTTGATGCGCATGCGTCAGATTTATTGCGCAACAGTTTCGCTTAGCGTTTACACGGCCGAATTTGTTGCGCAATAAAGTTATTGCGAAACAAATCGAAAATTTATTGCGCAATAAATCTTGTCGTGTGAACGCAAAACAAATTTATTGCGCAACAAATTTACGTTTATTGCGCAATAAACCCTCCGTGCAAACGAGGCATAACAATAGATCATTTATTTAAACATTTAAAATATGATTTGTAACAAATTCATCTCCTTTGGGAAAAACAGACAGACACACAGACTGATAAAAAATAGCGATTTTGGTTTAATTGCATGCAATTTTCACAGACATTTTATGAATCGAACGAAATCATTATGGTATGAAATGATCATTGATAATGTTTGAAACTGACAATAATTTGGTGAAAATCCTTCTTTTGATTGAATGTAGGTGATTCAACATCAGCAAAGGCTGTAGAGACAAATGCTTGCACAACAAACAACATATACAGTTCACCAATCAGACTGTCCAGCACCTCCAAAGTGTTTCTCAGATTTACCTCTGATGGTACTGCATCACCTGGGAAGGATCTGGGTTTTACATTTCTGGCTATCAGCGCAGCTGACCAGTGTAAGTTTTTCCTTTATCAATTTGACTTCATATTTTTCTTATTTTGCTATTTCGGAAACTTCTCATTTCATCTAAAAATAACATTGAAATTACAGGAGGTTAACATCTTAGAACCACCCCTCTAATGCTATTTTATAATCGATTTAATTAAATTATGCTACTGAATCGATCTTACAGGAAATTAGGAACAGCGAACTCTTTGCAAAGTTATTGTACATTTTTTTCAATAATGTAAAAGAAGAGGGCACTACTGATGTTAGTTTTAAAATCAGTTTTGGCTGGAAGCATCACTGAAGGGAATTTAATAACCGAAACACGTGTCTGGTGCATTGGTTTGGAATGTCCTTCTAGAAGGTGTAGAACTTGAACACTTCCGTTTTATTTATTCAATTATATCTCATGTGATAAGGGGTTGTTTAACATGCAGTATATCGCTGGAAATAAAGAACAGAAGTCAGATAAAATAGTTATCATTTGATTCTTTGAAATGTCTATCAGAGAGATCCATATATTTCAAATACTAAAAAGGTATTTTTCTTACGCAGCATCATGTTCAACGAACGGATCAAAGGTATACCTCAACGCAACAACGACACAGCAATATTTCACATCTCCCAACTTTCCTAATGTCTATCCAAAGTAAGTTTAATGATACTTAATACTGAACTTAGTTTAATTCTAGCCTTATTCAACACCTCACTCTATGACGACTTCAATTTCAGCATTACAAACTTTCCTTTTCTGAGTAGCAACATCCCTTCATCGCCTGCTAATGGCGTATTCATATCTCAGTTGATACGCTATGCCAGAGCATGTACCAAATATACGGATTTTGTTCTGAGATCTAGGCGTCTTTCAGATAAGCATCTCAGTCAGGGATATGTTTGTGACCGACTGACATCGTCAACTGAGGAAGTTCTACGGTCGATATGGGGAACACGTCATACACTATGATGTCCCACTATCCAGAAGGGTAGATGATATTCTGTCATAGACCATTTGAACCATCCAACCAAAGATTGTACTCTATATCTTCCAAAATGGAAGTAACCGGATGTGACAGTTCTACCGAATTGAAGCGACGGGTGCAAGGCACCTGGTCTCACTCTCATATCGGGAGTTCGCTTCTTTTCATATGGTGGTTTTTGTTTGTTTGCTTTGGTTCCTGTTTTATCCTGATTTTGTATGCCTTCGGTTTCTGATTTTCTGAATTATCGATTTTGTGCTGTAAACTGGGATATGGTCATTATCCATATTTGTCATGATATACCATGCAACAAAGAGTAAGTGAAAATTATCAAGAAAACGAAGATAAGCCATCTAGACAGATATTTCTAAATATCGTGTACCAGGCATTCGTCTCATCAGTGTTACTTGCAATCTAACTGACTGTGTCAACGGGACATCCATCATGACGGGCCGTGTCCAAACTCTTTAGAGAAGACAGGGCCAAACTACCTGTCCTCTCTGAATGTCAGTCGGACTCCTCCGGTGATAATATATATGAGCTCGCTACAGCCGGCAGATCACGGGCTGTATTACGTACGCCTTTTCATATCCATTTATATATTCTGTGTTGCTTTGGCCCCTGCATAGCTTAACATTTTTGTTGTTCAAAATTTCATATCTGATTCCATCAATCTGTTTAGAGATACGGAAATAGATAAATTGTATAAAAGAAATAGAACTAAAGTAAACAGAAGCGTTTTTAAACATTTTGACGTTCAAGGTCAATAAGTGGATGTCAATCCCCTCCCTCGTTCTCGATAATGCGTGCAGTTATCTGTGAAATCGATATATCTTTGAACAAAGCAGGGTTAAAACTAAAATTCCTTCGCTTAAATTTTTCAAATCGGGAAACTTTATTCGATAACATCTTGTTGCAAAGTACGAAAGTTGACAAAATTGAAGAAAAATTCTTTAAAATAAAGATTATTAGAGAAACCAAACTTGAGATATCTTATCTACGATATTGCCTAAATCTCCAAGAAATATCTTGTTTTATCATGAACTTAAGTTTGCCTTCTTGAATTTGTTCATAGGCAACAGGCGGTTGAATTTCCGCCGATGACGTTCTAAAAACGATACGTGTACGGCGTTAGCCAGGGTGTCTCAATTACGGGATATTTTTGTATATATAAATTAAACGATACATTTGACTACATATCTATTACACTCATATTATAGATGATAATTTTCTGTTTCCATCGATACCAAACATGTCGAAATCCGTCAAGAAACAAGCGAATTACGGAGGAGTTTGAAGGCCGAAAACTAAAAAAGGCCACATATAAAAGTACTGCACTCGATATCTGATGACGTCAAACGATTATTGAGCCTCCTTAATTGTCTTCTTTTCGTCTCTTGCTAATGTTGTCTTCTCTGTGTTTTCGCTTCGGGTGTTTCGGTGTTTTGCTGTTGTAACTGTAACTTCTATATTTAATTATAGCAAATGGAATATCAAAGCATTATACTATAAAACAACAATCAGACGTCTGGGAACATCACCGTCAAGCCAGGGGAAATATACTATGTTGAATCCAAAATCATCTCTTTTGTCATGTACACTTGAATGGATCTTTCCATTTACAATTTTGATATTTAGGTCCACAAATGGTGTTTGTAATGTTTTCCCTGTTAAGTATTTTAAATTTTTGTGGATAAATTTCATTCGTATATACCTGTAATTCAAAAGCAGGAGTGTCAATAGTTAGAATATCATAAAGATACCTAGATGTATTATTGAAACATTTCAAATGATGCCGAAGGGTTCCAACTCTATACCTTCTTGAAAAAAAATTCAAACCAATTTTCCATGCACCAGACACGTGTTCGGAATATTAAATTCTCATAAGTAAAATCATCAAAATTTCTTTGCTTTTGAAGATTTTAGATGAATTAAAAAATAAATCTGCAACAAGAGGCGCACAGTTAGTACTCATAGTCATAGGAATCCCTACAACCTGGTTGTATAGGTCCTCACCAAATCTAACATAAATATTGTCCAAGAGGAAAGACAAAACATTACACAGGTTACTACATGTCCATGATTTGTATGATCTATAGTCTGTTGAGGAAAATAATTCCTCTGTGTTGAAGTTTTCCTAATTCTTTTTCAAGAATGTCGAAGAAATGTAAGATATATTAGATGCATATATGAATTATTAATTGCTTTATCAGCTTGAGTAGTAACATAATGCTCCTTGGAAAAGAAGATACATAATGGTCTTGGAAAAAATTATTTGGATCTGGTACTCTGAAGAGGCCGCACAGTTTTGTATTATATATGAGCAACGCTCGAACTAATTTCATCTATTCAGAAAGAATAATATGAATCAAGCGAAGCCTTTTCGTTCGAGCAGAGAGAAAATTAATATGATTAAAACCAAAAAAATCTTTCTTTTGTATTTTTTTTTTTGCATTTTACACTATGATGGTTTATTTCATTTTACAAGATTTGTAAAACTCTCTGTTGGATGACAGTTGAAAAAGCTAAGTAGGTCGAGTGGAAATTCGTATTTGTTCTTTTTGTCTAAACAAGCAGATGGAAATTTGAAGAGGGGTTAAAATAAGATTAAAACGTACAACATCTTTCTTTTTTACTTTCTCGCATCTTAGACTATGACAGTGTATCATATTTTATACTTTGTGTTGAGTATGACTGCCAAAAAATGGTTGCCAGTAGGGCAAGTGGAAACAGAAATATTTGTTCTTTTGGCCTAGACAGCCCTCAGAAAAAATAGGGTTGGGGTCCAGTCAGATTTACGAAAAACTATGCGCATAAAAAGTGTCTGATTTTGAAAACTTATATCAACGATCTAGTTTCAAAGAACTCAAAAGTCAGTGCTCAGCTAGAAGTTATGTTTGCTTGAACTGGTCAGAAGAAGGATTTATAAACAGACATGCTTAAAAACGAAAGTTCATATATGTGATTTTTTTTCTATTTCAAGCCATTTTAATTTTGTAAAAAAAAGGCGAAATGAAAAAAAGATTACTCTTTGCATATCGACAAAATGAAAATAATCCCTATTCCGATTTTTTCAGTACGAAACCAACTTGGACTAGAAAAGCAATCGGAGTGAAACGTCCCGTTTAACATAGCATGACGAATCTGACGGAAATGGCGGCTTTAACATTCCGCAATAACGACCCGTTCTTAATGCTATTTCGTAAACTACGTATACCTTATCAAAAGTATGTCAATAAATTTAACTTATAAACAAAAAATAGAGTATAGCATATACGTCAACTTGAATGTCGAAATAAGATGTAAATGACAATATCCAATAGTTATCTCCGCAGCGATGGGACGGAAAGTTTTTGAAAGCATAGTGTATACGTACATTCTCATTCAGCACATTTTTTCAATAAAGTAAGTGTATACTCGTTACCATAAGTGCGAGCTTCGCTCCGCTCGCTAATATCAGCAAATTTATCTTGTAACATTTTCCTCGCATTAATTAAGCAATATTTAGTAATTTTTGCTTCGTGTAAATCGCGTGGGATTCCCATAATCTGGTCCTTTCTATAAATAACCTAACAAGTTTGATAACATACAATATAAGGGTAATCAGTGAAAACATAACTATACTTGTCAAAATTTCTAACTTACCATTCTACGGGTATGGCTTTTCGTTAATTGGAATTCAAATTATTTTAACGATAATTGTATTTGATATACAACATTTCACTCTTTACTTTAAAATCAAGAAAAACGAAATTTTTTTCAAAGGAAACAGACCGTGACGAAATTTGAATTTTGGATACTTTTCATGAATTTCGCGTATTTTATCGGAAAATTAAAATCAAACCACTTTTAAAGAATTGTTTGTACCAAGTTTGATAAGAAAAACATAAATTAAACGGAATTCATTTGTTACACAAGCGATAATAAGCAAATAAAACTTAACGAATTTTCCATAAAATGGATGCGTGCGCATAACTCTTGTGAGTGGTGCGTTAAATGAGCTTCCATTAACCAAACATCTTTTTCTAGGCTTACTTTTCAAGAAAAGTGGCTTAGCAGAGGGAAAAGATTATCCATCGCATTCGCAGGAAATGTTTCAACACAAAAATCCTTACCCGGTATGTCAATGATGACGGAAGTGTTATTGACTCGTAAGGCATCAGAAACTTTGTGATCATATCACGACGAAATAACAGTTTCAATCGCCGATATTTCAAAATCCGAAAAACGAATTGCACGTTAACCGTAAGAACTTTTCTATTGTAGCCTTTTTTAGTCAAGAGACAAAGTTTTCTTACAAACCGGAAGCGGATGATTCTTTGCTAAAATGCTATAGAATTTGAAGATACACATCGCAGGATGATCATTTATTCATTTGCACTAAAAAAAACTTTCGTTGTTATTATAAATATAGATAATAAATGATTGATTTCTACCAATCGTGATATTGAAGTAACTGGGAAATGTAAGTTAGAAATTTTGACTAGTATACAAAAGAAAAGGAGGGGATCTCCAACAACACCATGTTGCAGCATCCACAGCAAATGAGTTAAAAGAAGATCCTGACGATAATCTCAACAGCACTCACAATAGAGCACTATGTTGATCATCGACGGACCCCTAGGAGTAAGCATCTCCTGTTGGCTAGCCGCACCCGCCGTCGATGTAAATGCACGATAAAGAACACAGTATATAAAATGCATGCACTGTCTGACGTTATGTCTATATAGAAAGTGCTATGGCGACCATGTCAGGGAAATATATTCAAACCACTTACTGTCAAACCCCTCGCGGGGAACTTTTTTACGAGCTCCACACGGCAAAGGGCATAAGTGTGACACAAATGAGTTAAAAGAAGATCCTGACGATAATCTCAACAGCACTCACAATAGAGCACTATGTTGATCATCGACGGACCCCTAGCAAGCTAGAGGTGGGATCAGGTGCCCGGGAGGAGTAAGCATCCCCTGTTGGCTAGCCGCACCCGCCGTCGATGTAAATGCACGATAAAGAACACAGTATATAAAATGCATGTACTGTCTGACGTTATGTCTATATAGAAAGTGCTATGGCGACCATGTCAGGGAAATATATTCAAAACACTTACTGTCAAACCCCTCGCGGGGAACTTTTTTACGAGCTCCACACGGCAAAGGGCATAAGTGTGACACAAATGAGTTAAAAGAAGATCCTGACGATAATCTCAACAGCACTCACAATAGAGCATTTTGTTGATCATCGACGGACCCCTAGCAAGCTAGAGGTGGGATCAGGTGCCCGGGAGGAGTAAGCATCCCCTGTTGGCTAGCCGCACCCGCCGTCGATGTAAATGCACGATAAAGAACACAGTATATAAAATGCATGCACTGTCTGACGTTATGTCTATATAGAAAGTGCTATGGCGACCATGTCAGGGAAATATATTCAAACCACTTACTGTCAAACCCCTCGCGGGGAACTTTTTTACGAGCTCCACACGGCAAAGGGCATAAGTGTGACACAAATGAGTTAAAAGAAGATCCTGACGATAATCTCAACAGCACTCACAATAGAGCACTATGTTGATCATCGACGGACCCCTAGCAAGCTAGAGGTGGGATCAGGTGCCCGGGAGGAGTAAGCATCCCCTGTTGGCTAGCCGCACCCGCCGTCGATGTAAATGCACGATAAAGAACACAGTATATAAAATGCATGTACTGTCTGACGTTATGTCTATATAGAAAGTGCTATGGCGACCATGTCAGGGAAATATATTCAAAACACTTACTGTCAAACCCCTCGCGGGGAACTTTTTTACGAGCTCCACACGGCAAAGGGCATAAGTGTGACACAAATGAGTTAAAAGAAGATCCTGACGATAATCTCAACAGCACTCACAATAGAGCATTTTGTTGATCATCGACGGACCCCTAGCAAGCTAGAGGTGGGATCAGGTGCCCGGGAGGAGTAAGCATCCCCTGTTGGCTAGCCGCACCCGCCGTCGATGTAAATGCACGATAAAGAACACAGTATATAAAATGCATGCACTGTCTGACGTTATGTCTATATAGAAAGTGCTATGGCGACCATGTCAGGGAAATATATTCAAACCACTTACTGTCAAACCCCTCGCGGGGAACTTTTTTACGAGCTCCACACGGCAAAGGGCATAAGTGTGACACAAATGAGTTAAAAGAAGATCCTGACGATAATCTCAACAGCACTCACAATAGAGCACTATGTTGATCATCGACGGACCCCTAGCAAGCTAGAGGTGGGATCAGGTGCCCGGGAGGAGTAAGCATCCCCTGTTGGCTAGCCGCACCCGCCGTCGATGTAAATGCACGATAAAGAACACAGTATATAAAATGCATGTACTGTCTGACGTTATGTCTATATAGAAAGTGCTATGGCGACCATGTCAGGGAAATATATTCAAAACACTTACTGTCAAACCCCTCGCGGGGAACTTTTTTACGAGCTCCACACGGCAAAGGGCATAAGTGTGACACAAATGAGTTAAAAGAAGATCCTGACGATAATCTCAACAGCACTCACAATAGAGCATTTTGTTGATCATCGACGGACCCCTAGCAAGCTAGAGGTGGGATCAGGTGCCCGGGAGGAGTAAGCATCCCCTGTTGGCTAGCCGCACCCGCCGTCGATGTAAATGCACGATAAAGAACACAGTATATAAAATGCATGCACTGTCTGACGTTATGTCTATATAGAAAGTGCTATGGCGACCATGTCAGGGAAATATATTCAAAACACTTACTGTCAAACCCCTCGCGGGGAACTTTTTTACGAGCTCCACACGGCAAAGGGCATAAGTGTGACACAAAAACCTCAAAAACACCCAACGCAAAATCACAGAGCAGACAAGCACAGAAAGAGACGCAAAAGAGACAAGGAACGTCAACGCACAACACAGAGACATCAAACACAAAGGACTACACATAACCCAACGAGACCAATGGGCAAGTATAACTATAAGTATAAGTACAAATGAGTTAAAGAAGATCCTGACGACAATCCCAACAGCACTCACAATAGGGCACACAATTGAGCATCGACGGACCTCTAGCAAGCCAGAGGTGGAACAAGGTGCCCGGGAGGAGTAAGCATCCCCTGTTGGCTAGCCGCACCCGCCGTCGATGTTCATGCACGAAAATTAAAACAAAATATAAAATATATGCATTGCACTGTCTGAGGTTATATCTATATAGAAAGTGCTATGGCGACCATGTCAGGGAAAAGTATTCAAAACACTTACTGTCAAACCCCTCGCGGGGAACTTTTTTAGTATAACTCGAAATTCAGACGTGGAACATTGCCAAGAGCTACATGTATGTACAGCGTCATTAAATCGGATATTAGACATTAGATTAGACAATAAACATCGAAGAAGTACATATCAGTTACAATATATTTCATTATAACGTATCATGGATTTGATCATATTGTGATTTATTTTATAGATCTCATACATGTGAGTGGATAATTTCCCCTTCAGACCAAGGCGCTAATGTGACTGTGGAGTTCAAATATGTGGATGTTGAGGTTAAATTTGGAGCTTCACCTGGTTGTTACGACAAACTAACCATTACTTATGGTAGGTAATAAACTTGTAAAAATATTGTACGTTTGCCGCAATCAAATTATTGTTTTATACTCGCTTAAGGTATAAAAGGCATGGTGCATACATGTTTTGTATTTAAAGGTTTGAAGGAAATAGTGTTCCTTTGGAAATGGCGAAAGGAGGGCGCGATATGACAAAAAAAATATAGAAAGTGCATAAAAGAGTTTACTTATATTGATTATTGTCTTGAAAAATAAATCTATTATAATAAAATTGTCCTCGGGTGATAACATGCACAAGGTCGCTGCATCCCGCCGACAGAGCACGGACTGTAATTCGAACGCCCTCTTTTTATATCTATTTACATATTCATCTTTGTTGCTTGGACCCCTGATTTTTTGCTGTCTTTGTTGTGTGGTCACCGAACAGTGAGGAGGTTCTTTGACACTACAAATTGTGCGTTCTTCGGGACATGAGGGTAATAAAAAAAGTAAAAGGGTTATGAGCACGTGATCAGGATAACCACATAATTTGCTACTTGTGTGGCAGATGACCGTCCTAAGCCTTAACAGATTACCAATTTATCTTGTTTGTTTTTGTATAGTCTTTTGTATAACATGTTTCTATGTCGTGTGTCTCTTTTACGTCTCTTGTTGTGCTTGTCTACTCTGTGTTTTCTTATCAGATGTTTGGAGCTTTACTGTTGTTACTGCATGTATATCCCTTAATTCTGAATAACTGATAAGTAATTCTTTGATATTTATCTCAACCAGAGGGCATATTTTCCAAATTTTGCAAATGGCTTTTTACTTAAACTTGGGCGTAGCTTTTGATTCTGTTAAATGCTGAAATTAAAATTGTCAAAAATCACTGTAATTCAGGAGATTCACCATCAGAAACTGTGGAATTCTGTAGTATTGAGGACTATTCACCAAACAGAGTTTATAATGATGGTAGCGGCGGGAATATCACAATTAGTTTTATAAGTGACTATGCACAAGCTGAAACGGGATTTGTTGTGACGTATGTACAATCAGGTAGGTAATTGTATATCGTATCATATATATAGGTCAAAAAGAAAAACATTGTCTTCTAATCCTGAATGGCCTTCTGGTCATAAAAGTCTTAAAAAGCATATTTTTTTTTCAGATGAGATACAGGTTTTGATTCTTTTATTTCTTTGATGAGAAATTTCGCATGAAAATGAAGATATTTTAGTAACAGTTCTGGTAGCATATTGTTTCACACATTACAAACAGATTGATTCGAATTTGGCTTTCAGACTAGCTCTGCAAGTGTTACATTCAAAGCATCATTATAGAACAGATAGATTGGGTATATCAGGATAAAGATTTACATACATGTAGGTAATTCATGATCATTTCTTAAACGTCAAAGACAATCAGAATTTCTATGACCAAAACTGTATACCGGGATAATCCATATCTGTTGTATAATAGGATAACAGCGTGGAAACCTGGGTCCATCAGCATCATATCCCAGTCATCTTGCTACGTCTTTCGGTATATTTTGGACATAATTATCAAACATTTTGGCCATATCACTTTGTTTGGATTTAGGATCACTGACGAGGGTTAAATACCCGAATCGTGCATGTCTGGTCCACGCTGTTAATTAATCTGCTTTTAAATGTTGCTAATGAATTTGAAGATGTTTAACACTGTTACTGATTTTCTCTTTATTCTATACAGATAAGAGATTTTTTTTACTGAACCTCCAGACCATCGAGAAATTCTTTTATTTATACTATCATTTCAATTGCAACTCAGGGTATCTTGATGATATGAAAGATTATGATAACCTACGGCTTTTATATTGTAAGATGGTAGAAATAGGTAATAATATGCCGTGATAATAACTATATAATACATTTACATGTCTTATATTAATTGCACATCTTCTTTATCTGATCTGATGCACTGGGATCATCATCAGATTCCTTACCAGGATCTTCTAAAATATTGCACATTGACTAATCGTGACGATTAAGCTTGAACAATGTCCAAATCTCTTTTTATCCTTTCTGAAAGTTCATCGGACTTCTTTGGTTTATCTATCATGCTTTCGTTTAAGCCACAAATACAAAGCTTTAAATACTGATACAGTACGTCCATCGCTATCTTTGTCACTTTGTCTGATAGGATACGATAGGATACGACCTGATAGAGTCTGATGCGCGATGTCTGATGTCTGATGCGCGATGTCTGATGTCTGATGCACGATGTCTGATGTCTGATGCGCGATGTCTGATGTCTGATGCACGATGTCTGATGTCTGACGATTTAATCCTATCGTATCAGAAATCCTAACAGACATTGTATCAGACAAATTTTATCAGATATCGTATCAGACAAATTTTATCAGGAAAAGCAAATCCTATATATTCTATCGTATCTCGCGCAAGAATTCAGGAATTTTTTTTTCAATATCTTTACTTTAATTAGTTTTCGAGTAAAATTAATTTACCGATTTTAAAATTATAAAAGACTGTACAAGTCCTCATACTACAGCTGAGAAGTGATAGAAATAATAGCAAAAGCTAAATTGAAAAAATATGTTAATTGATCGTGGTCGAACGGGAGTTCGATGTGCAGATAATTAGAGTCGCTGTTAAAAATAAGCTTATTTGAGATATGACAAATGTGTCAGAGTTTAAAATTTTTGCGATCATGACACTAGTCTAAAATATGGATTTGAAAAGACATCGCAAGCAGGATGTCGGTAGAAACCCGAATTTCTTCGGTCACGAGCATTTGCGATCGTCCGCGCTTTATTAGAAACACCTTATGATAGATTCGTTTTCCAGATTCATGAACATATATTGAGAATTTCGGGAAATTCATCAAGACACAGAGGGAAGAGATTCAATGATTCAGATACATATTTTAGATAGTTTTTTAAATGTGTTTGGTGCTCCTTCAACAAAGGAGGGAACTCCAAAAATACGAATACGAGTCGGAACTGATCTTGCAAATAACAAAATTTGTTAAATATAATTAATTGTGGAGACTCTCCACAAACTCTACAGTATATAGTTCTATATTAGAAAAAAATGCTCATCTTTTCTTGATTATGGCTTAATGTAATACAATTGACCATGTTGACCATAAAATAAATTCGAGGTACAGTACTGCAACCCACTTGTTTGACAATTCTATCCTATCCTATCCACCATCCTACATCCTACATCCACCTCCTATCCACTCTATCCTATCCTATCCCACCGTATCCTATCCTATCTTATCCTATCCTATCCTATCCCATCCTATCCTATCCACCTCATTTCAATCCAATTCTATCCTACATTCTATCCTATCCTATAAGATTCAATTAAAATTTATATTACCCATTATGTCAAGTAAGATATATCAATGAATCGAATTTAATCGAATGAGTATGTTTTGTCTGCTAATAACTAAATGATTAAAAAAAAAGAAGTATTTTATTCAAGGATGAAGTGGATAGGATGCAGATAGGATGTAGGATAGGATAGGATGTAGGATAGGATAGGATGTAGGATAGGATAGGATGTAGGATAGAAAAGGTTAGGATTGAGGTGGATAGGATAGGATAGGATAGGATGGGATAGGATAGGATAGGATATGATAAGATTCTATCCACTTTCTATCCTTCATCCTGCATCCTACATCCTATCATATCCACTTTTTTGTCAAACAAGTGGGTTGCAGGACTGTATCCTGCCTGCAGGTTAGCTCAATCGGTCAGACCGTTGGACATGTCAGCAAAATAGATCGAGGGTCTCGGCCGGGATTAATTCCAAGACCGGTCACATTTTCCATTATGACGGTTTGGGTATCGTGCCCGGTTGGCTCAGTCGTTAAGAGCGTCTGCTCCGATAGCAGAATTTAGTTCTCGGGTTATACCGGCCACATATATATTTTCCATTCTGCTTGTCACATGGTACCATTCTGCTTGTCACACTATATAAGGAAACTCAAGGGTTGCTTCTGGGTTAGCTAGGTCACCTATGGGGGAGAACCAGGGATTTAATTTCTCTCATTATGTGTCTCATGGTTTCCAGTAAACATGCAACTGAGGAAACCTCAAATTTTTGCAGGGTGTGCGTGACGGAGCCCTATAGCCCATTCTGTGAGACCATATACCAAGATAGCATACAGAGCGTCCGGCTATGAGCACTCAAAAATTTTCATTGCACCTGTCAAATTCATATATAGGTATCGACTATCATGGCACAGCCAGGGGCTTAGAGTGACTTAGTATATAGCAAAATATTCTTGGTTCCATCTGTCTTTTAACTGCAAAGTCATAGACCATTTTCATATAACCCTTAAACCCCCTTTCTTATTTTCACAGATGGGGCCGCGATAGCTGCGGATCCAGAGATTTTTCTTACATCCGTAGCTATCCGAACCAATCCGTAGTTCGATCCAGCACTAGTCTTGATGAGTCGTAGCTTTCCTTTCATTGGCAATCTGTAGCAATCAGGGATGAGACAGAAATTTTTTTAGCATATTCAAATTTTCTACAACTCTATATGTAACGATTAAGAGTCTTAGCAACCCGTAGTGAAGTCTTAGCTATCAGTAGGGGAGTGGTAGCAACTGTAGCACATCTGTAGCAATCCAGGACAATCTTTTTTGTAATAAAATAGTCTTTTAGGCTCCAGTATCACAACTACACGTGTACAGAAGCCTATTTTGATGGTATTGCAGGAAATTAAGGATATTGGCCTAAATAGTTCAGGCTGTAAGAACATATATATCTCTTCAAATAATGGCTAAATTGGTATCTGATGAAATTTCTGGTCATTAGATAGACAATTTTCAAATTACCCCAGTAGACAGATCTTTGACGTAATAATTAGAAATAGCGTCAAAAGTTGTGATGTCTGGTCCTGGAGTGTCTAAAATGCAAGACTTAAAGCCCCTTTACACTTTCGTGACTCAAGCTACGACTCAAAAAAAGATTATCTATCCATGGCGAGTTGGAACGCAAAATGTTAGATGAACCAATGACGACAGTACAGATTGCTACGGATTGGTACAGGTTGATACAAATTGATTAAGAATAGCTAACGATAACTACAGATATTATCCCGACTTTGCTACGGATTGCTGCGACACGCGTACCGATTGATAAGGATTGCGAAGACACGTATATGGATAGATATGAATAGGTACGGATTCTCCTTGTGTACGAGAAAAAATTTGTTTCTCGTAACTACAAAGTAGTAAAAAAAATATAACATGGCACAAACTGGCTTCCGGAGTTATGTAATATCTATGAATGTTCATGAATACATGGGGCCTATATAGATAGTGTTGTGGGTCTTGTATTATTTTAGTTTTACTTTATGTGTAGGTACACATGTACTTAATCATGTTATTTAATGATTTCATAATAATTCTTTCTAGATTTTACTATGTCATGTTTATCTCATTAGAGAATATTCCAGTACATTTGTATGTTCTTTATTACATCATTATCATCACATGACTGTGATTTCTAGAATTTACTCTATTGTTAATCATTTGTAATGAGTCAGTGTTCTAGAAGCTTCTGGAAAATTCATTGTTATTAAGTATAAATACCTCTGAGAAACTGTGATGAGGAGATACACATTCGTAGACACGATTCATTCATCTATTCTGATATACTGGGACACTTTATTTGTTGAGACTTTAATGCATTTGACAACGTTTGTGATTACCGGAAACCATACATTCGATAGACTTTGTGGACCGTAACGGACACTTTGATCCGGACATTGTATTGTAAGTTGTAATCATTTGAAATATATATATTTTGTACATAATTAAACTTGTAAATTTATATTCTGTCTTTGTCTGATTTTTGCTGGAGTTTGGGGGTATTCTGACCCATAACAGAATTGGGGGCTCGTCCGGGATCGTAATCTCTGCATATTTGCATTTTTACGTAAAGATCGTTTTTGAAAAAAAGGGAAATTTTTTTTAGTAAAACTTTTGCCAGCAGAAATCAATCATGGTATTTTCGGTCACTGAATTTTTGAAATCGCCGACTGTAGATGAGTTCGAATCATTGAAGAAAGATGATTTGATTGGTTTAGGTCTTCACTTGAAGTTAGATGTAAAATCTTCTATGAGAACACAAGAAATTAGAAATATTGTTGCTAAAAAGCTTTTAGCTGAGGAAATCGTTTCGTCATACGATTTTCCTGTTGAACCTGTTTCAAGCGAAACCAAAATGTCAAAATTTGAGTTTGAATTAGAGAAAATGAAAATACAGATGCAATTTGAAAAAGAAGAAAAAGAAAGACAATTTCAAATTGAAAAAGAAGAAAAAGAAAGACAATTTCAAATTGAAAAAGAAGAAAAAGAAAGACAATTTGAAAAAGAAGAAAAAGAAAGACATTTACAATTTGAAAGAGAAAAAGAAGAAAGAGAGAAACAGGAACGTATGCACGAGAAAGAACTCCAGTTTGAGTTAGAAAAGTAAAAATTAGAGAAAAGCACTAAAAAAAAAATCCTGTTCCTTCGCTTGTCAAGTCTGAATTCGACGCCGCCAGAAACATCCGATTAGTACCAAAATTTCAAGAAAAGTCCGTGGACAAATATTTTCCACATTTTGAGAAAATCGCGGCCAGTCTGAAGTGGCCACGTGATTTTTGGCCAACTTTGTTACAAAGCGTACTTATTGGCAAAGCGGCTGAAGTGTACTCGGCGCTCAGTATTGCTGAGAGTTCAGACTATGACAAGGTCAAGGACACGATTTTGAGAGCATATCAGTAAGTACCTGAGGCGTACAGACAAAAGTTTAGAAAGTACAAAAAGTTTGAAAATCAAACATATGTTGAATTTGCTCGAGAAAAAGAAGATTTATTTGACCAGTGGTTTCGATTAAGAAAATTCCCAATTCATTTGACAATTTGCGTCAAATAATTCTGATAGAAGAGTTCAAAGAGTGTGTACATCAAGATTTAAAAACTCATTTGGAAGACAAAAATGTTAAAACTCTTGAAGAAACCGCTGTTTTGTCTGATACGTATGCTCTCACTCATAAAAAAAATTTCGTGTCCAAAACTCAATCTAGCGATAGCGCAAAAACGTCAGATTTTCCAAAGAAAAATTTACAAGAGTCTCAGTCGTCCATTAGTTCCCAGTCACCATCTCAAGGTGGTTCTACGTCCGGTCCTAGGTCCGAGCGTTCTGAGGCATCCCCAGGGGTGGGGTCGCTTCCTACATGCAATTATTGTAAGAAAAAAGGTCATGTTATTGGTGAGTGTTTGAAGCTTAAGAAAAAAAAAAGAACTTAAGTCACAGGCCTGTGCGTCTGTTAGAAATGATAGGAAAGCCTTAGATTCGATTTGTTCTGACACTTTTCAGATTCAGGGTTCTAAGTCCAGTTCTGATGATTTTATGGAGGATCATTATAAGCCCTTTTTGTCACAGGGATTTGTTTCACTCAGTGATTCTAGCAAAGCGTTGCCTGTTCAGATTTTGAGAGATACTGGTGCTGCCCAGACTTTATTGTTAGAGGGTTCATTGCCTTTGTCTGAGCACACTTTTACTGGTAGGTCAGTTTTATTACAGGGTGTGGAGCTAGGCGTCATTGATGTTCCCCTTCATAAAATTTATTTGAAGTCAGACTTAATTACTGGACCTGTTATCGTAGGTGTTCGACCTACTCTTCCCGTTCAAGGCGTTTCCTTGTTGCTTGGCAACGATTAAGCTGGCGGCAAAGTTGTAGCCGATCCGATTGTTTGTGAGAAAATCACGTCCGATGTCGTGTCCGATGATGAAGACGACGACTTGTACCCAGCCTGTGCAGTTACCAGGGCGATGGCCAGGAACAGACTAAAAGAGGCTGAGAGTACTTCTGCACTTAACGAGGACCATCCCTCCGAAAATATAGACCTTTCTGACACATTCATGTCTACCATTGATGACAGCGTACCTAAGGCGTCAGTACCACTTCATGTTGACAAGTCTCCGACAGTACCTGGTGATGATTC
This sequence comes from Pinctada fucata, assembly GCA_028142955.1. Taxonomy (NCBI): domain Eukaryota; kingdom Metazoa; phylum Mollusca; class Bivalvia; order Pterioida; family Pteriidae; genus Pinctada; species Pinctada fucata. Next base: position 45,740,358 of record AP027114.1, on the reverse strand, counting down.
CCATCCGCCATTAGACAGAGATACAGATGCCTTAAGCCATGAGCAGCTCCTCTCCGAGCAAACTAAAGATCCGGAGATCATCCGACTAAACAAGAGGGTCCTTCCCCTAGAAGAAGCGGACAAAGTCAGAGAGTGCTTCTACATACAAGATGGCATCCTTATGCAGAAATGGAGACCACCCGATGCGACCCCTAATGACGTGTGGCGGGTCGTTCACCAGATAGTGGTCCCAGTAGCGTATCGCAGGGACATCATGAGTTTAGCTCACGACACACCCATGGCAGGTCATTGAGGTGTCAATAAGACTTATAATAGGATTTTAAGTCACTTTTACTGGCCTAGGTTGAGAAAAGATGTGTCTGAGTTTTGTAAGTCTTGTCATAGTTGTCAGATGGTAGGTAAACCCAATCAAGTTATACCACCTGCTCCCCTCCAACCCATTCCAGCCTTTGAGGAACCTTTTATTAGGGTGTTAGTTGATTGTGTAGGTCCTTTGCCTAGGACTAGGTCAGGGAATCAGTACTTACTGACAATTATGTGTACTTCGACTAGGTTTCCTGAAGCCATACCTCTTAGGAATATTAAGGCAAAGACCATAGTTAAGGCCCTTACAAAGTTTTTCAGTTTCGTAGGTGCTCCCACGGCTATTCAGTCAGATCAGGGTTCTTGTATTTTTGCCTATCCCTGGTCATCCTTTGCAAGCTAGATATTTCGGTCCTTATGAGATTGAGAGTAAAATTAGTGATGTTAACTATGTGGTTAAGACACCAGGTCGGCGAAAAGAAAAAAGAGTGTGTCATGTTAACATGTTGAAAAAGTATTTTGATAGAAGTGACCGAAATTTTGTAAAGCCAGTTTCCACTTTGGCCAATGTAAATACATTAGAAAATTGTGTTGAACCTGAATGTAATGAAGAGACTGTCGAAAAAGACTTCGCTCAAAGTGTCCGTTTGAAGAATTCTGAAATTTTGACAAATCCGGAAGTGAAACTCGGACATCTGACCGTGCATCAAAAAGAGGAAGTGCACCAATTAATGCGGGAATATACGATCATCTTTCCGGACGTTCCAAAAAAGACGAATGCATATCATCATGACGTCATTGTGGGTGATGCGTCACCTATCAAACAGCATCCCTATCGGTTAAACCCGATAAAGCTTCAATACATGCGGAAAGAAATTCAATACATGCTTGAAAATGACATTATTGAACCCAGCAATAGTGATTGGAGTTCCCCATGTATTTTGTTCCGAAGCCAGACGGAACTTACCGATTGTGTACGGACTTTAGAAAAGTCAATCCAGTCACCAAAACTGACTCTTATCCGATCCCTCGAATCGATGACTGTATAGATAAAATTGGCAGTGCAAAATTTATCAGTAAATTTGACTTGCTTAAAGGCTATTGGCAGGTCCCGCTTACCGAGAGAGCCAGAGAAATATCGGCATTTGCGACTCCAGATGGGCTATACCAATATAAAGTAATGCCCTTTGGTATGAAAAACGCACCAGCCACATTCCAGAGGATGATTCATTCGCTCCTAAATCATCTCGAAGGATGCGAGGCGTACATCGATGACGTCATCATCTACAGCGACACCTGGGATGATCATCTCCGAATCATGCGTACCTTCTTCGACATACTGGCAAAAGCAAACCTCACAGTGAACCTTGCGAAAAGTGAATTTTGTCATGCGACTGTAGAATATTTGGGTCACAAAGTAGGTCAAGGTTTTGTTACTCCTATCATGGCCAAGGTGGAAGCTATTTCAAAGTTCCCGATTCCTACCAATAAGAAAGAAATAATGAGATTTTTGGGAATGGCAGGATTTTACAGAAAATTTTGTCCAAATTTCTCGTCAGTTGTTGGTCCACTTACCAATCTGTTACAAAAGAAAGTGAATTTTGCATGGACCAATGACTGTGACGAATCTTTTAAGAAAATCAAATGTGTTCTTATGAAAAGTCCTGTCCTGTCAGCTCCAAATTTTGATAAGCAGTTTAAGCTTACTGTTGATGCCAGTGACGTAGGAATCGGGGCTGCTTTGTTTCAAGAAAATGATGATGGTGTAGATAGAGCTGTTTGTTATTTTTCAAAGAAATTGACAAAATGTCAAATGAATTACTCTACTATTGAAAAAGAGTGTCTTGCATTATTGTTAGCTTTACAACATTTTGATGTTTATTTGAATGTCACTTTACATCCCATTCTTGTATATACTGACCACAACCCTCTCACATTTTTGCACAAAATGTCATACAAGAATCAAAGACTTACAAGATGGAGTTTATTGTTGCTAGAGTACAATATCATTATTAATTATAGAATTAACCGATTAAAATCAACTGTCAACACCAGATTCGTGTCTATATTTAAAGACTCTGATGTTATCACAGAACTTACCTACCTCCAAGAACATTATGTCATCACACCAGCGGACAAAGCCTCAAATAATTACACATTTACTTGCAAAAAGTACTATTTCGACAGTCTAGTTAAAGAGTTGGGTTTAAATTCGACAACTGGAAATCCCACTTACACCCCAACAAACCTTTCTGCCTCTGAAATAATAGATAACCACAAATCAGCTCTTGCTTCCTTTGGCTTCGACACTACCAATTTAGATTTAGATTTACCATACTTATACTGCATACCTAAAATGCATAAGAATCCGTACAAACAACGTTTCATCGCTGGTTCCTCAAAATGTTCTACCAAATCTGTATCGATCTTACTCACCAAAGTTTTATCTGAAATCAAATCTGGGCTACAAAAATATTGTTCGACAGTATATTCTCGCAGTGGTATCAACCAGATGTGGATTTTAAAGAATTCGAAGGAACTTTTAGAACATCTGAAATCCACTCATTTTAGTAGAGTCCATTCGATCAAAGCCTTTGATTTTTCGACACTTTACACTACAATTCCACATTCTAAATTGAAAGAAAGACTCGCAAAAATTATTAGTAATGCGTTTACAAGTAAGAACGGTAATCGCAAATACAAATTTATTGTTTTTAACTATGACAAAACCTACTTTGTAAAAGAAAAGTCAGATTCTGAAAATAAGTACACTGAAACAGACATTATTCAGATGTTAAACTTTCTGATCGACAACATTTTTGTGGTGTTTGGAGGAAAGGTCTTCCAGCAAATTGTCGGAATTCCAATGAGGACCAATTGTGCCCCACTCCTTGCCGACATTTTCCTTTACTCGTAAGAAGCTGAATTCATTCAATCTTTGGTCTCTGAAGGGAAAAGATACTTAGCTTCTGACTTCAACTTCACTTACAGATACATAGACGATGTGTTGTCCATCAATAATCCAAAATTCGCGGATTACCTGAGCAGTATCTATCCTTCGGAGCTTGAAGTCAAAGAAACTACAGAGACAAATAATTCAGCATCCTATTTGGACATAATGTTGTCCTACGACACTGATGGTCACATGAACACCTCACTCCATGACAAACGTGACGACTTCAATGTCAGCATTACGAACTTTCCTTTTCTGAGTAGCAACATCCCTTCATCGCCTGCTTATGGCGTGTTTATATCTCAGTTGATACGCTATGCCAGAGCAAGTACCAAATATACGGATTTTGTTCTGAGAGCTAGGCGTCTTTCAGATAAGCTTCTCAATCAGGGATATGTTTGTGACCGACTAACATCGTCACTGAGGAAGTTCTACGGTCGATATGGGGAACTCGTCATACACTATGATGTCCCACTATCCAGAATGGTGGATGATATTCTGTCATAGACCATTTGAACCATCCAACCAAAGATTGTACTCTATATCTTCCAAAATGGAAGTAACCGGATGTGACAGTTCTACCGAATTAAAGCGACGGGTGTTGCATGCAAGCAGGAGATGCTTACTCTTCCTGTGCACCTGGTCTCACTCTCATATCGGGAGTTCGCTTCTTTTCATATGGCGGAGGTTTTTGTTTTTGTTTGCTTTGGTTCCTGTTTTATCCTGATTTTGTATGCCTTTGGTTTCTGATTTTCTGAATTATCGATTTTGTACTGTAGACAGGGATATGGTCATTATCCATATTTGTCATTAACCATATCAAGGGCAAAGACAATGCGATTGCAGATGCACTATCGAGAGTTTCATGAGTGATTTTTGCAGAATTTACCACCTAAGTTTTCATTGACATTCAAACCTTTTTTGAAGGGGGGAGGTGTTGTGGGTCATGTATTATTTTAGTTTTACTTTATGTGTAGGTACACATGTACTTAATCATGTTATTTAATGATTTCATAATAATTCTTTCTAGATTTTACTATGTCATGTTTATCTCATTAGAGAATATTCCAGTACATTTGTATATTCTTTATTACATCATTATCATCACATGACTGTGATTTCTAGAATTTACTCTATTGTTAATCATTTGTAATGAGTCAGTGTTCTAGAAGCTTCTGGTAAATTCATTGTTATTAAGCATAAATACCTCTGAGAAACTGTGATGAGGAGATTCGTACACATTCGTAGACACGATTCATTCATCTATTCTGATATACTGGGACACTTTATTTGTTGAGACTTTAATCCATTTGACAACGTTTGTGATTACCGGAAACCATACATTCGATAGACTTTGTGGACCGTAACGGACACTTTGATCAGGACATTGTATTGTAAGTTGTAATCATTTGAAATATATATATTTTGTACATAATTAAACTTGTAAATTTATATTCTGTCTTTGTCTGATTTTTGCTGGCGTTTTGGGGTATTCTGACCCATAACAATAGAATGAGAAGATATATGACTGAAAGAATTCTGAAGCAAATTATATTAGGATTTGAACATTGACCATATTTAAGTACTACCCGATTCACCTCGCTTTTTGCATTCAAAGATTTAAAATGCTATATATTATACATGTATTTACAACAAAATGTAAGTAGCATCCCACCTAAGTACGACGAGACCGAGGCAGTGAAATTTGCATGTAAAAATTAGATGGTTGCAGTCTGTATTTGGGATCTTAAAACCGATGTATAATGTTAAGCAGTAAGTAGAATTTGTATCACATGATAAGTAGAAAATGAAATCCATCAAGTGGTGCCAATATATATAATTTCAAATAATGTCAAATAAAAAAACTGCATAATAAAGTGTTTGCAAGTACCCGGCCCGGGACTCGAACACCGGCCGTTCACTACGCAGTCCAGCATGTTACCGATTGAGATAAAGGGACATCCCCATAGCTCAGTTATTAAACATACTGAACTATAGGTAACAGGTGAACTCGGACCGTGGAACACTCGGACCGTGGAACACTCGGACCGTGGAACACTTGGCCCGTTATAGGTCCACTCGGCCCGTTATAGGTCCACTCGGCCCGTAAATGTAGGTCCGCTCGGCCCGTAAACTTTAGATAACTTGGACCTACAATATGATATACCCGACAAAAAAAGAAACGCACATCATATTATATAGTGATTTTTTTCAACTGACCAAAAAGATTTCGTTTGGCATTTGATTATAATTTTCTTATTCCAGCACTCGAATTACCGGGGACAAAGCACGTTTCGATCATTTATTCGCAACTTATCACAATGATATGTAGAGCTGAATAAAGCACGTTGTTTCTAGCTTCTGTTGCATGACCGCAAGTTTGGTATCCTTCTTAAATTTTGATATTTGACTACTTTCAGCAAATTTTCTGTTAAAACAAAGATGAATACTGGTTTCTCCATTCAAATGTAGTCAAAATATGCCAATAAATCTGAAAATTAATAGCTATTCTCTGTAAGCATTTGCACTTTTATGAAGGACGCATTTCACGGCATGTCTCAGATTTTGATCAAATTTGTACATAAGGTTGGGTCTGACCCAAAAGTAAAAAAAAATGTTAAAAATTTTCTTAATATCACATCCGGTTGCCATAGAAACGGACTTTGAATATTGAAAAAATGCATTTTTGGGCGTTTTTGAAGTCACATACTTAATTTATGCAGCATAATCTAAAACAAACACTTATGAATTATCAGTACCCTATCATTGCTCTTTCAAGTTAAGTAATAATAATGTTGGGTTTATGGTCTTATCTATATGTTTCCATAGCAACAACTAAAGTACCCTATCAAAATAGTATTTTTGGCATTTTTTTCCAAATTCAACGATAAATTACCTACATGTTTGAGTTTTTTATGAAAATAAAACATAAACATTCGCATTGGGACACAGTTTCTGTTCGTTGCTATAGCAACATGACCTCAAATCGCAAAAATGAAAGCAATTTTGGACAATATTTAGAGTCCTTTCTTTACTAGATCATTGAATTTTGATTCACAGTGATGGAAATTAATAAATGTATTTAAGTAGATCTTTCATTACATAAAAGAAAAATTTAAAAAAATATTCAGGAAATAGCCCGTTGCTATGGGAACGATTGTGTAAAATTGCACATAGGCCCACTTTGAGTCCTTGGATACGGGCATCAAAAGATAAGTAATCTGAAGTTTTTCAAATCTAAAATAAAGTTAAGGCTTTGCTTTATCGTATATGTAAAAAAGGTTGTGTAAGCCTGTTTCGTTTTTTGAGGAAAAGGCTTCGAAAAACAACAAAAAATGCTTATTTTTATAATTTATGGCCAAATTACTATAGCAACCATAGATAATTTGAAATTGTTTTATTGTATTTTGATAGAGGCTTACTTAGTCTTTATTGTTATTGAATTTGAACTTCCTGGGATTAATAATTACTGTTTTATGAAAATAATAAAAAAATGGTTGCCATGGTAACATATGTTCCCCATAGCTTTTTCAAGGTTTTTGAAAGTGCTCTTCGTGTTGAATATTTCTCAACAATTTTTATCTGTTTATCATGATGCAAAAATTTTCTAAATGACTCTGAAGTTGCAAAATAAGTAATATTAAAGGCCATAGCTACCGTTGCCAAGGTAACTTATGTACATAGCAACAAGTGAGTTTATCTTGAATTTGCTCATTTTATAAAATAAATCTTATTTCCTTATCATATACCTATCAAGAGAGAAGGAAAAATTGAAAATACAAACAGCATTTTGAAATCAATATATCAAAATTAGCTAATTATGTTGTCATGGCAACCAGCCTTTTTTACAATATCAGACACTGCTAGTGAGCTTATTTTAAAATTTATGTCCTAATCTTTAGGATGCATAAAAAATCTTCCGTTGATGTCACATATAGACCAAATTATAGAGCTTCAAATTAGCTCAATTTTGCAAATTTCTCAACTTTAAAGGCCGTTGCCATGGTAATAGGATGACCTAGATTTAATTTTTTTGTCAAATTTTCCTTTTTTCATTAGTCCCTACTTATGTGTACAATTTCATGAAAATCGGAGACCATGCGTGCCGAAATTGTTTAAATTGTTACAGAGAATTGCTATTAAATGTCTCAGTGGGAATATCCGTATATTAGGGTATGTTTTACAATAAAGGATATCAATATTTGGCAATTCTGATCCCAAAACAAAACCAATTTTGTCTTCAGCCATTCTTATTTATCTGTTGCAGATTTATCTTTAACATCGCATTGAAATAAGCAAATGAAATACCAGAAAAGCTTAAAACTAACGTCCAAAATCATTGAAAATGCACGTAAAAATGACCTGTCAAGATCGAGGTATTGCTTCTGAAAACTATGCTTGCGAAAAAAGGTCAGATTCTAGCTGCAGTAGGGTAATTTTTGCTTTGCGACACATTTAAGGGCGAAAAATATCACAACACGGACTTCATTTTCAAAAAAGTTTATGTTTGGGATGTTTTCCTCCAATTTAGACTTTCTCTTTGATGACGCCATTTGAAGCAATTAAATGAATTTGTATTCAGGGAAAATTGTTTATCATCATTTGAAAAACAAATCGCAATGCCTGATGTATCAGTTTGGATAGCTTAAACATCTTGAATCATTTCTAAAATGTGAACGGAATTCTTAAAAACCATTTTGTGACATTGCGTTTTGAACCAAGTGTCTTTATCATTGTGCTGTGTCTGATCACGAAGACGGATTTGTTTGGTGTTTGGCAGAATAAGTCACTCGTATACCTACGATTTATGATGGAAAAGAAAAGAATACCTATAGATTACATATAGAATGAAGATTAAGTGGTGCGTTTCTTTTTTTTTTTGTTGGGTATATTTATGAAAGCTCATATATCTCTTTGTTTCGAAAGTTATGTATGTAAACTTAAAATATTTTGAGATCTATGTTTATGAAAGGAAGACAAGAGAGATATTTTTTTAAGAATTAAGGATAATTATGATTCCAAATGCATATGTTTTACTTGATGATATGTCAAAGTAATTTATTTCGCCCATGTTTTATTGATCTATTTATTTAATTATAGAAACCGCAGACACTTAGAGTACGAATTTTGTATATACGGTATCTATATTTATTTCTTGTGACTGAAGTTTATTGTAACTCTGAAGTAAGGTAGATAGAGCTAGGTCTCAAGACACAAGTAAAAACATCAATCTGTTGAACAAACAAGAGCCCCAGGGGGCACAACGCTCACCTGATACCCATGCACGCTCTAACTGACATACTGACATTGAATACTGATAGTGCCAGTACCAGGATTTTAGCCCACAACCTTTCTAAAAATATTTTTGCCGGATGCAGAGAAGTGTTTTTTTCAGACAACCTTTAAAAGTACAAAAAAGAAAAAAATAGTCACATTTCAAAACAATAACTTTTTTTACTGATTTGAAAAAAAAACGGATAAAGTGGTCCAACGTCATATGCCCAGCTAGTATAGTTCAATTATGCAACATCAAAAATAAAATCATATTGTAAAATTCCACATAAATGTGCAGCAGAAAAAGAATAAAACAATGAAATGATTTCACAAATTAAGTTTATTTAAAATTGAACACAAAACCTTTCATTATTGATAGCTAGCATGCCAGAAATTATAAAGCCTGTGTTTGTGAAACGAGAATGCCCCCGGCGGCATCTTTGTTAGTATAAACACCATTTTCTGTTAAGTATGTGAGAGGTCAGGGTCAGCGTAATATTTGTATCAATGGAAAGATCTTGTCACAAGGAATACACATGTACAATATGAAAGCCCTATCACTATAACCATTCAATAGTTATGCCCAATGTTAAAGTTTTTGAGAAGTACGTGAAAGGTCAAGGTTATGGTCATGAGGTCAAAAATTTTGGTAAATACACATGTGAAATATGAAACCTCTATCACCAGCTTCCATTCAAAAGTTATGCCCAATGTTAAAGTTTTTCGGAAAACAGACAGACAAACAGACAGACGGACAGGCCAAAATCTTTATGCTCCCGAATCTTTTATTCCAGGGGCATAAAAAACAAAGATTTTTCGGTTTTGCCTTTATTCACTGAAATCTATGAATTATGCTTTTGAATAGTATTGATTTCATCTCAAATACATGAAACGTACAGTTAAAATCGTTTTGATCCAATATTCATCAATTCAAGTGAGTTGTGCAGAAATTGTGCCAGTTTGTTTTCCAAAAAAGCAGTGTATGTTGTATCAAACCTCATGACCCAGTGAAGCCACTTGAACAAATAATTTTCAGTAAATATGCTGAAATGCGACGCTTCTTGCCTATGCATATTTCAACAGGCGAGAAGGAGCGTCGCATTTCAGCATACGCTGTTCAACAACTCAAGTGGTTTCTCTAAGGTTTCGCAGTTTGAAACAAATTAAAAGGCCCATGAAATTGTTAAGCTTGTCCAACTAGCAGACCTACGACATCGTTATTTACTGTTAACTAATTGTTTTACCTCATCATAGGTCTGTTACACAGACAAGTTGTTAGCGGAGAGAGTTCATGAAATGTATCGGTTGCATTGGATTTGCCGACAAGAAGTTATTTGGTCCTATAAAAACTCATTATGTATCTATTATTTGAACAGATAAAAATTCCCAAATGTCTTAACACAGGATCCTGTCGTTTTATGAGAGAAAATGTTTTATTATTCACAACCTCAGGCCTCTGTGCTCCTCTTAGAAATATTATACATACAAGATGACGAACACAGTGGCTTAAGGTTGTGAATAATAATTTATTTTCTCTATTAAAACAACAACTTCTGTGGTCCAACATTTCATTGGAAGATTTCAGGAACTCTGAACGGAATTATTTATTTTCAAGAATTTCAGATATTAAATGTCCTATACATTCTCAAAATCCAGAGGAAGAGATTACTCATTAGACGTTTCTTCAAGAAATCAGTCCGTAAATGACTTCATCTAAGAGAGTCTAAGACAGAGGAAATTCGAGCAAACTTTATACATGATAACAAGTATATGCAAGTGCTCCAAGTACATGAATGATAACCATTATGAAAGTGTTCCAAGTATAAAAATCTATTCCGTTTGCACTGTATCTCCTGAAATATATCGCAGTACTGCTTTGCGGTTTGTATTGCAATGAAGCGCCTAGCGGAATACGATGCGCCTTGGGGACGAAGATGAATTAATGCATATCTAGGTCATTGTCATGTCAAATAGTTCCGATTATTTTCTTATTATTTTCAACAATTGGTGGAAAATACACACAATGTGTATCTTGAATTGTCTTCCCGTGATTGTTTACTAGATAGATGAAATAAAATTTTGAATATAGTTTTAAAGTGTGTGAGACATCTACATGTGTGGAAGAATAAGTGTGAAGGTGTAATCCAAGGAAATCGTTTTAGCGGGGAATTCCCTCAGTTTTGACTGGTGAACAGGGCAGAATAAAAGGTGTCACACCATTGGTCAAAACTATTGAAATTTAAAAATAGCACATGAAATCAATGTACCATTCCCTGTAGTCGGGATAAATTGAGTTTTGAACCTGTTTTTGTCTTTTATGCAATCTATAGATCGATTTAAAAATAGATGAAATTTGTAAAATTTTCGCAATGGATAGAGGGGTGATGTAAAAAAGTGGAAATTGTGAGAAAACGGTATGCATGACCCCCCTTTTTTCTGTTATTTTTATGTGTGTCCAAATCCAACGAGACCAAATTCATAATTATTGAAGGATAGGAAGTCACTCAAATTGAGCTAAATGATTAATCATACAAAGAAGGTTTTTATTTCCTTGGATGACACCTGAAAAATGGGTCCTCAGATCATAAAATTCGAATAATTCCGGTCCGGAACCAGGTGCATGGCTTTGAAAAAAATATTTAAAAAGTTGTGTACTTTTTATCTTTACGGCATTTTTTTTTTGTGATTCAAATAAAATTTCTTCATTCAAAAGTAGTATCAATGTGTATAACCCGGTACGATTTGAGAATTTTTCTCCTATCTTAAAAAATATTCCTTAAAAATCCAAAAGTGGATATCTGGACAAAATTCTTTCACTTGTAGGGTACCATGCATGAGTACCTCATACCTACAAATTGTCATGACAATCTGAAGAGTGGTTATAGAAAAGAAGCAAAAAATGTATGAAAATCACCCCCCCCCCTTCCTTTTTACATAAGAAAAAAATTCATAAAAAATCAAAGAAATAAAATTTAAGCATAAAATACATATCAAAGCATTAAGTAAGTTAAATATGATAAATATGTAGTAAATGAGTGTGTAAAATCATACACTTATTGAGTTATTTAAAGAAAAAGTGCAAAAATGTGCATTTCTGACTAAGTCCGAAAAGACGTCAAAAACGCGTCAAAAATTAGTTATCGGATTTTAACGAAATGAACAAACTTGAATCATACATCCTTCTAGATCACATAGATACAATTAGTTTTTCAATCCATTCAGTGGAACTGGAGAAGAAGATTTTTGAAGAGGGGTACCCTCCGGGGCCTATTTGACCCCGCCCTGGATCCACCCCTGAAGGGATCGAGCCGAAATGAACAAACTTGGTAGAGGACCTTTAGTACTTCATGCATACCAAGTTTCATCAAAATCCCTTCAGCCGTTCTTGAGAAGAAGTTGAAAATGTTAAAAGTTTACGACGGACGGACGGACGACGGACGACGGACGACAGACGACGGACGACGGACGACGGACGCCGGACGCCACACTATGACAATAGCTCACTTGAGCCTTTGGCTCAGGTGAGCTAAAAAACCTTCACATCGATTAAGAACACAAAATAATATATTTAAGGTCGATTGATTTTAGTTTTATATTTCATTCAGAACAATTTACCTTCTGTTAGTTAATATGTTTACGGGCCGAATGGACCTACATCTACGGGCCCGAGTGGACCTACTATGGGCCGAGTGTTCCACGGTCCTAGTTGCCCGTGATTCAAACTATATCATCGATACCTGTACTACCGGAACCACTAAAACAGAAAGAAAATGACTTACCATCATAATATATTGTTGGAAGTACAATGGATTTTCCTTTTATCTGCTTGCTGATGTCCTTGATGACCTGATCTTTTTGTAACTTCGTTAGAACTGTGTTGCGAAGGGTCAATGCAATGGCTAAGTCTTAGGCCAAGATATGTATGAAATTCTCGTTCGTTTTGTGCCCTTGTCTACCGATACTTTAAAGTTTCAAGAGATCATTGAACCCTCATATGGATCTTTGTGAATATGGGTAACAGGCAGCTTCCTTTATTTGGATTTAAACCCTTTTAGTGCTATGCGATTTTCATGTTTTCTTCGAGCGGCATTGAAACCCAAAGTACTGGCAGTTTACATCAAAAAGTGAATCCGACAAATCTGGGATTAAAGAAAATCTGAATACATGTGAAAATTGCGTGATAGAAATCAAAGGACTGAAGGTCCTGAACGATACTTCTATTCAAAATTTATAGTCAGCACTGATGAATGTTGAAAATTTTTATTGTTTATGTAATGATGAATTGATGATGATTTTTTATACATAGGATGCATATGCATGTGAAGCTAATAATTTTCATTTCTGAGCTCATCGTGTTCTATAAACAGCATAATTTATAAACTGTTTATATTTACTATAAGTGGTATACTTTAAATTTAATTTTATTCTGACGACTTAAACCCGGAGCAGAGTCTTAAAATTAACCCATTTGGAAACTAGAAAGACGTTAATACCATGCATGCATGGTTAAAATAGAAACTAGAAAGACGTTAAGACCATGCATGCATGTTTAAAATTACTTACAATCTACAATATATATGATAAAAGAGCGGTGACATGTAGTTCCAGCGTAACTTTAAGTTTATTATCACTGGTAATTTCTAAAAATTCTCATTTTGATTACCAGAATTTCCTATTTCTTTCAACAAGATCATGCTTCGTTTCTACTTTCGTTTCTCTTCGGTATATACATCATGTACATAGGGAAGACAACTCTTACATTGTATAAGTTAAAAGAAGTACTATACATGTATTACTACGCCACTGGCGAGCAGTGAAAGCAAGAAATGAATAGTTGATTTTTTAGTGATGCATTTAATTAATATGTAATTGAAACTTTTTTCAAGAAGGAGGATAATCTTGATCTTGCATGTGTCAGACAGCAAATTCCTAAATTAGAAAAAGCACTATATTTTGAGTCGTATGGATTTGTTTGCAAATCGGGAATGTCTCAACTGTTACGGTAACATAAGGAGACTTCCTGATAGGAAGTATCCTAAAAAAATGATAAATTTAAATGTTGCAATCATATCCTTCAGAATCAGACGTTGACAAGGGGGGTTCGATCACTGCGGAACGCCGGATCATACAGAACTGAGATGCTTGGTTTTAAATAGAGAGATGGTTTTAATCATAGATACTATCAAGAGCGAGGTTGTTTTTCCTTTTATTGAGACAACCAAGATTTAATCTTATTTTACCAACATAACAATGTCTGATACGACGCGCGAAGCGTAGTAGGATGCGTGATACGATAAACATGTCTGATTAATCAGATTCTGATAGGGTGTCTGATGAAGTCTGATACGATGTCTGATGCAGTGTCTGATACGATGTCTGATAGAGTGTCTGATACGATGTCTGATAGGATGTCTGATGTACGATGTCTGATGTACGATGCGCGATGTCTGATGTACGATGTCTGATGTACGATGCGCGATGTCTGATGTACGATGTCTGATGTACGATGCGCGATGTCTGATGTACGATGTCTGATGCGCGATGTCTGATAGGATAGAATACGATAGACAAAGATAGCGATGGACGTACTGTATCCATTCATATGGTATTTGTCCTTAACAAGGGACCCAAGAATAACTTTCAGCTTTGGTAGGTTTTGGACATTTATTCTTTAGAACATCTCATACAATAGTGTTACACACTCACCAAACTAGACGAGTTGGTTCCATCGTGGACACTGTTCAAACCTCGTCATGAGTATACTGTAATAAATACTGTCTAAACTAACATCGTCATAGAAGACTAGGTTCTTACCCTATGCCCCTTCTGAATGTTTATCGACCTCCATTGATCATGCTTTTGATTTAGCCAGCAGGACACCGACTGCTTTTGCATATGCCAACTGTCAGGTCCGCCATGACAATTATAGAGCGAAGAATGTTTTACAACAGCGTAATGCGAATCATGTCATAATTCACTACTATATATAAGAATTCCATTCAAAGCCGCCACTGGGTGCAAATTGTGTTTCTTCAGTATATCATTGTTATTTTGATATAAGCATCTGGTTGGCTATCTTTAATTGAGATGTGGGTTTTGTTTTGTGCCATCTGGTCCATGTTGTTTACTGATATATTTTTGTTTAATGTCTGTTTCAATCTGCGGGTGTATTCTAATAAGGTCACTGTAGGATAGTATTGCTATGGATGGCTTCTCCATTTTTAAAGCTTATCCAGTTTAAATGGTTGAGTTTGAAGTAATCAGTTTGCTGCGTATTATATAACTAATTGCTAAAATATTAAATGCTTTCTAAGAAGAAGCTTATTTGTTTGATACGAATATCCAAATAGAAAGCGAACGAATGTTTTCTTCAATGGGCAGTTTTAATTCAACTTCTGTTCCTTACAAAACTTTTCAAGAGAGTCCAACTTCTAGGAAAAACTTGACGAGTGATGTCGATAGAGCTGTTTCATTAAATATTGACATACTTAATTTACATGTAAATGTATGCCTTAATGCTGGTGGGCTTATTCATCAAGCATGGATTAAATGTTTTGTATATCTGAAGATTTAAACCATGACAAAAAAGTTTGTTAGCACGCCGTAGGATTTATCTCAGTTTTAATCTTGGTATTCAAGTTCTGTTAGGTCTCGCTCCGTTTTGCTCGGTCTATCAAGGTATCCGTGACTAACTGCAGATGCTGAAACCCGGATATATGACGGCACACTACGCTACAACCCAAGGCGTGTTACGGATATCCTCATGACTTTACATATTCACGCTCGTAAAGTTCTAATCAAGTTTGCAACGTCTTTCAAGTTCTGTCAAGGCCCTCTACGATTAACCGTGACAGTCGGGAAGAGGAGGTACGAAAAGCTTCAAAAATTGGTTTGGCGTGTTATATTTCTTGTGCGACTGTATGCAAAGTGCCAGGTCGTTGTAGAACTTGAAATAAATCTTAACACGTCGGAACGTGCCGTGGTTGAACGTGACGGATTGGCTAACACTGAGCTCGCCCTGAGAAGTAGCAAACCCGGATAAAACGTGCAGACGCCCTAAAGTAGCTACAGCCAAATGGGAACTGAACGTGACAGACCGTATAGCAACTTCACTAGGATCATAAGTTGCCAGGTAAAAATGTTGCTTCCCGTTCCGCTACGGTCGCTATCCCAAGTTTTGTTACGATCTGTAATTATAACCCCCACAAACGAAGTTTAGGGGGTATACAGGAATCACCCTGTCCGTCTGTCTGCCCATTTGTCTGTCTGTCTGTCTGTCTGTCTGTCCGTCCGGTTAAGAAGTTTTGAAAGCGGATTGACCCTACGACGTTGTGACCTTGACCTTCACCCTATACAACATTATATTATGATAAGAAGTTTTGAAAGCAGATTTCTTTTATACTATTAATGGTAGGCCTTGCATATTTGATACACACATTCACAATGAAAAGTACCACATTTTGGTACCATGACTTTTGACCATGTGACCTTGACCTTCACCCTTTACAACATTTTCTGTTCAGCAGTTTTGAAAGCAGATTTCTTTTATACTATTAATGGTAGGCCTTTCATATTTAATACACAAATTCACCATAAAGAGTACTACAGTTTGGTACCATGACTTTTGACCCTGTGACCTTGCGACCTTGACCTACACCCTATACAACATTTTATGTTAAGAAGTTTTGAAAGCATCATTAATGGTCCCATTTATAAAAAATGTCCCGCAAGGGGGTATAATTCGTCCACTTTAGGGCAGTTCTGGTTACGTACTATCCCGTTTCGTTTCGTTCAACCCGTTTTACTGCGTTCTCTTAAATAATGATTTTGCCAAGGGCTGCCGTCGCAATTTTTTTAAAAGTTTAATCATTTGCCCCTTCAGCACCGGCAATCACGGCTAGCAACGTTTGTTCGTCCCGTTCCCTTTCGTTATCTCACGGTCACCACGTTTCGTCCACAATGGCTTCTGTGGCCAACGGGAACAGAATTTAAACATGGTTTAAAGGGACACTTAATTACATTGAAACAACTGTCCTTATTGCTATAAGAAAAGGAAAAATGTTTTTGAATGTTTTGTGTTAAGTATTTTTCAAAACCATATGTCTCTTTCCTCCATCTATGTTGATAACAAGTAGACTTCTGTTTTAAAAAAAGTTGCAAACAGCGTTTATTTTATTTTCATATACATTCATATAAGAGTATAAATAACATTAACTCATAATGTAATGATAAAGATTTGAATGAGTCTTTGATTTTACTCTCTCATAATTAATTACTTATTTATATATATGGTTATCGCATGTGATGATATATTGATAATTTTATAATAGATGGCATAATCATATTACAAAAGCTTTCGTTAACATCGATAATGTCCGTTTTCCTCGTATTTTATTTAGTGTACATTTATAATGAATGAGCAAATAGTGTGATGAAGTTATATTTATATATATATAGCTATCACTTATGAGATTTTTGTGTCCACGCTATTTTTACAGAAGATTAACTCGTTGAAATCTGCAAATTATCAATCATACTCGTCTTATTTTCTTTGTCATAGCTTTCGGAAACTTTTTTGGAATCATGAAGGACTGTGTATTTCATGCTTTGCCTCTTCGTTTGCTTATATTAATGTGAATGCCTGGACGATCTGAACACTTTCATCAGTCTGTAAAATACTAAACTACACGTGAAGTCTACATTTCGCATGCTTCGAAGGGAAGGTAGGATTCCGCACATTTGCCCAATTATTACTCTTATTTCACAGTTTATTCCTAAAATAGGATGTCAGAAAATGAGAATTGATTCTACTTAGCTGTAAACATTTTGCCAGAATGTCAGATATTGTTACTTCCTAATCGTTGAATTAAGAACCATGCTCAGCATCATATAATGACTTTTGCATGATGGACATGGAGGTTTCCTTTTTCCTCGGATACACATGTTTTTGTCCTGACAAAACGTTAGTTTTATGAGTCAACACTCTTAAAAGTCAAAATATACGAATATCTGAGTATAACATCAATCCCCCGAAGTTCGGCATTCTTTAGCAGCGGACAATATATCATGACTTTTGTGTTATGGACAATGACAATTTCATTTGATTCGATGAGTGCTTATTTTGTTTTATTATAAAGAAATTCTTAAAATGTTCTTAATAAATTATTTTTTATTGTTTTATCATGATCTTTCAAATTTCGGTAATTGACTTTCGAGATTAATACTGATGGATTAATTACCCTATTCTAGGCGGTGTTTTGTTTCACAACACGAACTGTCTGCATAAACTCAAAGTTAATATTTAAACGCACACTCTATTTAGTAAATGAATTGAATGATTTATGATACAGGCAACAAACAACAGAAAATCACGACAACAACTTCTACGGAAGCTTCAGCTACAACTACGACTACAGAAGCTTCAGCTACAACTACTGTAAGAAATTCTACACAATCTCCGTTAGATGAAGACGAAATTATACGCATAGTCATAGGAGTGTCGACTGGAAATGTAATACTTTTTATATGCGTTTTGGTCACATCGCTTTATGTTGTGAAGAAAAAGCGAAATAGTCGAAAGAAAGCCAACACAACACATAATAATGAGCCTCGATATGTCAGTGAAATGGTACCCTTTCAAGATACATCCTATGATGTACAGGATATTCCAAGCTTTCAAAAAGAAAATGTAACAGGCTTCAACATTGATCCACGGACCTATCAAGAAGGTGAAGCAGAAGCAGAGGGCGATTACACATACATAACGGCAACAATTACAGAACATCGAGGACAGACGGATGATAGGGAGTATACATATATAGATGGACAGAATTTGAACGATGATTATCTATACCTCCCATAAAAAAACAATTTGTTATTTATCTTTTAATGTAAAACAAAACATAGACTGGTAAATACAAACATCACTTTAGTAACATTTATCTTGAAATCATCGATCGGAGTTGATGAAAATTTAAATGTCTTAGATCTCTTTAGGTGGTGAGGTTGCTCAATTTTTAGATAGAAAACATAATGTTTGCCTTTTAACGCTGTTAAAATTTTCTCTTTTGTTTATGTATCTGTATATGGTGTATTGATTACTAACATTCGTTGCACACGAATCACGTTACATGCACATCATTTATTCTTAGCATATTTATTTCATTATTACATTTGTCCATTGTTATTAATTTTGTTTGTATTAGTTATTCTCATTTTCAATTGTTATCCCTTCATTAGAAAATGTTCTAAATATTAGATGATATCCTAAATTTCACCCTTTTTATATTCGGTGTTATAGCATATGGATTGTAAGACATTATCCTAAAGACATTTTCCTAAATACATTATCCTAAAGATATTATCCTAAATACATTATCCTAAATACATTGTCCTAAAGACATATCATAAAGGAAGTATTCTAAAGACATTATCCTATAATACATTATCCTAAAGACATGTCCTAAAGAAATTATCCTAAAGACATTATCCTTAAGAAATGGGACTTCAAACCTAAGTGACTTTCAGACACAGCCAAATTTATTATATAAGAGGGCCCTATAATATATTTAGATAATATTCTAGGGATAAATGAAAAGGTTTCAATATATGTATGATTTCAAATTCATTTACGGCAAATTATCAGCTTTTTTTCGAGCGACGGGGTAGAAAGAAATTAGTTAAATGCTCTTGAAACATAGGATCGCAGGGAGTCGGTTCAACTGCTTCACACTTCAGAAGAAAATAAGCGTGAATTATTCATAAATTTCGTTCAATAGTTTACGTGAATGATTCAAAATGATATACAGTCCCGATTACGTTAACTGTCTATCCCTTAAGGAGGAAGTTTTGTTAGACGAAGGAGAAATTTTGTGAGGTAAAATGAAGGCGAAAAATAGAAGAGGAATTTAAAAGGCGAAATGTACAAGGAAAAATAGAGGAGAAATTTGCAAGGTGAAAAGAGAAAGAGAAGAGGAATTTGTAACGTGAAATGAAAGAGAAGCCTGAAAGCGAACTCGAACTCGAAATATTTCTCCTTTAATTCCTCCTTCGATACTTCTCGTGTTCTGTTACGTTTCCTTTACGATTCCGCTTACGTTTCTCATTCAAATTCCGCCTTTAGTTCGCTTTCAGTGTTCGCCTCCAGCCTCCATTTGGAAATATATTGGGTAGGGCTTAATGCGGTCTAAATTAAAACGCAAATGTAGGCATAAAATCTTAATATTACAATATTTTTAAACGTTTATTTACACTCTTTTCTTTTATCACGCTAATTACAAAATTATATGATATAATGGTAATTGTTTTAATATATCTGTCTAGATGTATTTACATATAAAATTTAATCATTTTAAAACAGCAGAATTTATCGTTCAAATATGTCCGTATCAACAGGTAATAGAAGTTATTTTACAATTATCTTAAAATATGAGTCAAGAAGCAAGTTCATTTTATTTATCTAGATGTGTTACATGTATATACCCCGTAATATCGATCGATTATGTCAGGTGTCGTTCAGGTAGGCATCGTCGTTGACCTGTGTGAAGTCAGTCCTGTATTTACGTTCGAAAGTGATAGTTTCTGGATTGGTCAGATATAAAATGTTTAAATAAATATTTCTAGAGTGATTGTGCGTTTTATTTATATTCTGTATAACAATAACTACAGGAAACACGTAAGGGAATTCCCCCTTGCGAATATATATTCAATTTTTGAAAAAAAAAACTTTTGTCTTCAGTCATTTGTGAATACAGGGCAAACTTTCATACATACATTTGTAATCAATATAATTTTCATACCATTTTATTTTTTTTGGGGGGGGGGGGCGGGGTCCAATTCCGTGCTCTTACTCGTTAAAAAGAAGTTCTTACTGCACTGTTTTTTTTTCTACATTCTTGATCTTTATTTCCATTTTGTCTCGTTTTTTCCTTATTCTTTCATCCATTTACGGAAATTTTTCTTTGGTTCCATAATATGACTAAATGTTTAAAAAAAAAAACAGAAAATTTTAAATTCGTTTAAGAGACAGACGATAAACCTATGTGGATCGAACTTGGCAACATGTGCCCTCGGGGACTCCTGGACCACCAGCAGTGACACTCTCCAGGTAGTTCAAATGTTAAACGTCTTCAAATTCAATAGCATCATTTAAGACCTGACCAATTTACAGCATGGATCAGACTTCCCTGTTTCGGGTACTAAACCCTCGTCATCCTCAGTCTAAACAATGTAAAATGGCCAAAAAAGTATGAAAATTATTATGTCCAAAAAGGTACAAAAAGATGTAGCAGAATGGTTTGGATATGATGCTAGAGGACCTCGTTTTGGAAATTTCAAGAAATTTTGTAACAGAAAATTTCAAATGCGTTAAAGAGACAATCGATCAATCAAAGTTAATCGAACTTGGCTACATGTGTCCTCGGGGACTCTTGGTCCACCAGCAGTGACACTCACCAAGTAGTTCAAATATTAAACGACTTCAAATTCAATAGCATCATTTAAGACCTGATCAATTTACAGCATGGATCAGACTTGCCCGTTTCGGGTACTAAACCCTCGTCAGTCATCCTCAGTCTAAACAATGTAAAATGGCCAAAAAAGTATGAAAATTATAATGTCCAAAAAGGTACAAAAAGATGTAGCAGAATGGTTTGGATATGATGCTAGAGGATCTCGTTTTTGGAAATTTCAAGAAATTTTGTAACATAAAATTTCAAATGCGTTAAAGAGACAGACGATCAACCAAAGTTGATCGAACTTGGCTACATGTGTCCTCGGGGACTCTTGGTCCACCAGCAGTGACACTCTCCAAGTAGTTCAAATATTAAACGTCTTTAAATTCAATAGCATCATTTAAGACCTAATAAATTTACAGCATGGATCAGACTTGCCCGTTTCGGGTACTAAACCCTCGTCAGTCATCCTCAGTCTAAACAATGTAAAATGGCCAAAAGTATGAAAATTATTACATGTATGTCCAAAAAAGTAACAAAAGACGTAGCAGAATAGGTGGGATATGATGTTTTCCAAAATGGAAGAAACCGGATCTGACAGTTCTACCGAATGGAAGCGGCGGGTGCTGCATGCTAGCAGGAGATGCTTACTCTTCCTGAGCACCTTGTCTCACTCCCATATCGGGAGTTCGTTTCTTTTCATGTGGTGGAAGTTTTTGTTCAATTGATTTGGTTCCTGTTTTATCCTGATTTTGTATGCCTTCGGTTTCTGATTTTCTGAATTATCTGTTTTGTGCTGTAAACAGGGATATGGTCATTATCCACATTTGTCATGCTACAGGACCCACGATTTGGAAATTTCAAGAAATTTTGTAACAGAAAATTTCAAATGCGTTAAAGAGACAGACGATCAATCGAAGTTTATCGAACTTGGCTACATGTGCCCGCGGGAACTCTTGGTCCGCCAAAAGTGACACTCACCAAGTAGTTCATATGTTAAACGTCTTCAAATTCAATAGCATCATTTAAGACCTGATCAATTTAATGAGTTAAAGAAGATCCTGACGATAATCTCAACGGCACTCACAATAGAGCACAAAATTAAACATCGACGGACCCCTAGAAAGCTAGAGGTGGGACCAGGTGCCCGGGAGGAGTAAGCATCCCCTGTTGGCTAGCCGCACCCGCCGTGGATGTTGATGCACGATGAAGAACACAGTATATAAAATGCATGCACTGCCTGACATGCACGTTCCGGGTACTAAACTCTCGTTAGTGATCCTCAGTCTAAACAATGTTAAATGGCCAAAAAGTATGAACATTTTTATGTATAAAAAAGTACCAAAATTTGTAGCAGAATTTGTGAGATATGATGCTAATGGACCCACGTTTTGGAAATGTCAAGAAATTTTGTAACAGAAAATTTCAAATGCGTTAAAGAGACAGAAGATGTACTCCGAACTTGGTTACATGTGCCCTCGGGGACTCCTGGTCCACCAGCAGTGAAACTCACCAGGTAGTTCAAATGTTCAACGTCTTCAAAATAAATATCATCATTTAAGACCTGATAAATTTACAGCATGGACCAGACATGCACGTTTCGGGTACTAAACAATCGACAGTGATCCTCAGTCTATGTCACTGTGTTATGGTGAGTTTCAAAAGCTGTGCCATGTCCTTAAACGTGTATTTTGAAATTTAAAGATAAAATGTAGGTGTTTTGTTAAAAAAAGACGTAAATGAATTTTAAAGTATCTTAACTGAAATAAAGAAAACAGATTGCAAATTATAATTATTAATTATTCGATATGACTTAAATTGCAATTATTCGACCATATCTCCATACACAGTACAAAATCGAAATTTTAGAAAATCATAAACCGAAGGTATACAAAATCAGGCTAAAACAGGAATCAAAGCAAACAATAACAATCTCAATATATTAGAACTATAATTCTAATGCAACCCCGCTATAACGTCGATTTTCATTGTTTGTTTTCTCCTTAGTTACGGCTGTAAAACGAGAACATACTAGGCTATGTCGTTGCTAACGTCACATTTCGCCTTATTTTCACAAAAGATATAGATTGCATTAGAATTTGAATAACAAGATAATGCCGTTATGTTTGCGGACGTTAAATGCTGATTTTACGGTGCAAACATCCGTTTTTCTGCCTCCGCTAACGCGTCGCTAGAAAAACTCAGTTTGCGACCGTAAAAATCAGCATTTAACGTCAGCAAACATAACGTCAGAAACTAGCTATTTCCTAACTTTAGAATATAATACATCCAATATGAGAGAATTGGCTAGTTTTAAATGAATTTGGTAGTGGTGCCATTGAATTATGCAGACTGAAACGTTGCTTCAAGATATGGTACCCACAATGTAACCAATCAAAATTCTCGAAGATATCCTTCGCTGAGTTATCAGTGATTCCAAATCTCCTCGTGACTAAAAGTTCGTCAGTTATTCTAACACTAAAGGAAATATCTGTCAAGCATAGGTCTGTCATTTAGATGGTTCCTTTGTCATGCTTTTAGATTGCACATTTTTGCTATGGTAAAACGACATAAGTAAAGTCCAGTATGATTTCTACTTTGGACGTATGTTAGAAACTAAAGAAAAATTCATTCACACCATCTTTGTTGTACCACATGATATACACAATAACTAGGTATCAGGATATTTTGTAACCAAGACAACTTGTAACAAGACAACTCGTAACTAGAAAAGAAAACTCGTAACATGGACATTTTGGTGACGAATTGTCCGGTCAAGTCGTAAACATGTGACGTCTTGACCAGACAAGTCGTGACCGAAACTTTTTTGTGATAAAATGTATAAAACAAATCTTGATAAAAATTCGTCCCCAAAACTTAATTGAAAAGGAACAGAATCTCTTGTTGTTATACAGGGTGTGTCATAATTGTGCTCATCCAATATTGCCGTTAATTTCAATCTGCGTTCATGGTCTTATCTATGTCGTAGACAAAAAAGATAAGTGTCAAATGATTTGCCATGACAATTCACAATAGAGAACGCCAGAACGAAATAAACTTATACGTGTAATGAAATGCATTGTATGAAATCGCTAAACTTGTATCCTTTATTACTTGGATTCATACAATTTATATGACAAAAGGGATGATTTTGGATTCAACATAGTATCCTTTATTACTTAGATTGTATCCTTTATTACTTAGATTCATACAAGTGTATATGACAAAAGGGATGATTTTGGATTCAACATAGTAAATTTCCCTTGGCTTGACGGTGATGTTCCAAGATTACCGTCATACGGCATCTACATATCACAGCTCATCCGGTACGCTAGAGCATGTACTGATATTTTGGATTTTCACAGTAGAAATTGACAAATTACCAAAAAACTTTTAGGTCAAGGTCTCCGCTTTCATAAACTAGTTCAGACTTTCTGGAAATTTTACATAAATTATAGTCAACTTCTTTTAAAATTCGGATCTATACATGCAACAGAGTACATTACTATGGGTATTACACAACCTGTCTTTTATGGTGATAAGATTAACAAAATAAAAATAGCAATCCAAGGAATGCTTGTGTCGCCTGCGAAGCAGATTATTATTCTAGAAAGTTGATCAAATTTATTGGTATCAGTAGAAAAGTATTGTCAAATGAAATTCATTTGAAATATCAGACCTCTTAATTACAAATAAAAAGATATGGTTATTCTCCAATTTTCAGAAAAGAGTGTCAATCATCTAGGTCAAGGTCACTATGTAAAAATTGGTAACAAAAAGGTCTCATCATAAGAAATATTAAAGACCTATCACCTACCAATTAAAAGATATATACAACCTTAGAAAAGAAGGTCAAATAGCTAGGTCAAGGTCAAAAGGTAAAACATTATGGTATGTGTAGAATGACATTGTGACAAGGAAAATACATGTGAAATATCAAAGCCCTATCACCAATCAATCAAAAGATATAGCAATATTACTTTTCTTGAAAAGTAGGTCAAATATCTAGGTCGAGGTCAAAAGGTCAAATTTTATGGTCTTGTCACAAGAAATACACATGTGAAATACCAAAGCCCTATCACTTACCAATCAAAAGATATAGTGAATCTTATTTTTTTTCAAAAGTAGGTCAAATATTTAGGTCAAGGTCACAAGGTAAGAAATTATGGTATGTGTAGAAAGGTCTTGCCTCAAGGATTGCACATGTGAAATATCAAAGTCCTATCACTTACCAATAAAAAGATATAGCGAATCTTATCTTTTTTTCAAAAGTAGGTCAAATATCTAGGTCAAGGTCACAAGGTCAAATATTATGGTATGTGTAGAAAGGGGTTGCCACAAGGATTGCACATGTGAAATATAAAAGTCCTAGCACTTTCCAATCAAAAGATATATCCATTCTTAATTTTTTTTCAAAAGTAGGTCAAATATGTAGGTCAAGGTCACTTGGTCAAAAATTATGGTATGTGTAGGAAGGTCTTGTCACAAGGAATACACATGTGAGATATCGAAGCCCTATCACTTACCAATCAAAAGTTATGGGCTGTGACACCCAAAGTGTGACAGACAGACAGACGGACGGACTGACAGACGGACAACGGACAAAGTGATCCCTAAGTGTCGCTATGCTTCGCAGGCGACACAAAAAG
Organism: Pinctada fucata; assembly: GCA_028142955.1. Lineage (NCBI taxonomy): Eukaryota > Metazoa > Mollusca > Bivalvia > Pterioida > Pteriidae > Pinctada > Pinctada fucata. The sequence continues at coordinate 45,714,727 of AP027114.1, read as the reverse complement.
GATCAAAGGTAGGCAGCATAACCATCGAAAATGCGTCAGAACCATCAAACGCCTTTTATACCGCAGGTATGATCCTAATGTCACCAGACGGACACTAGGCTTGGTACTTGACCAATCTACAGTCTTGTACAAGCGCATCCTTGAGACTTGCACTCTGACTGACTCTGACGACGGGACTCCATGACGGGCCCTGTCCAAACCTCTTAAGAGAAGACAGGGCCCCGACCACCTGTCCTCTCTGAATGTCAGTCGGACTCCTCGGGTGATTACATACCTGAGCTCGCTACAGCCGGCAGAGCACGGACTGTATTACGCATGCCCTCTTTTTATATCCATTTACATATTCATCTGTGTCTATAGGGCCTCTGCGTTTCGCGGTCTTGTTTGTGTGATGTCATCTTACAGTGAGGAGGTTGTTTTACACCACAATTGTACGTTCTTCGAGACCCCTGGGTTATTGGAGAAGTGAGAGGGTTGTGCGCACGTTATCCAGGATAACCACACCATTTGCTACTTGCGTGACAGATGGCCGTCCAAAGTCGGCACCGGTTACCCATTGGTCTCGTCGGTTTATTTGTAGTCCTTTGTGTTTGATGTTTACATGTCGTGTGTCTCTTTTCCGTCTCGTGCTGTACTCGTCTTCTGTGTTTTTGCATCGGGTGTTTTGGTGTTTTACTGTTGATGCTGCAACGGGGTCTTGTTGGAGATCTCCTCCCTTCTTTTTATCTCCTCCCTTCTTGGAATAAATAGAGTAACGTGTACAGAAAGAGATTTATTAGATGTTTTATATTAAAACTGTAAAGCAACCACATTCGGAATGCAGGAAAGAAATGAAACTACCGAAAAGTAATGATAAGGAAATAAAACTAATTTAAAACTTTTTTTTATCGTTTTTCACCATTTTCTATGTTGATAATATTCTGTTCAGCTGTATTTGACACAGAAATGAAATATTTAATTTCAGTTATGAAATTCCGTCGTCCTAAAGTTTAGACTTTCAGTTGGTCACAATAAAAAAACTTAACGACTTGTTCAATGATTTAATGGTGTATTATTGATTAAGTGTAGAAGTGTAAAATGTAACCGCATACAGTTTGATACGGATCGGTTATCTAACCAATACATAATAGTCTGGTATGTATCACTGGGTTGGATGCACATCCCCCCCCCCCTTGATCTTCCAATACCGGGCTAACTTTGTAGCATTTTTTTGCGCTCGTTCAGGAAAAAAATTGTCTGATTAATTGCAATGATTGAAAGCTAATTTCTAGTGTAACTTTTCACACTCTTTCAGATTATATATGTTTTACTAACATTTCATTCAAAATCAAAGTATTTCAAAATTATTATTTAAAAATAGCTGATTTCTGGAGAATATTTATTGAATCTATGGAATGGTTTGATTGATTTTGAATGAAATGTTAGTAAAACAATCATTGCTTTCATAATAAATAAGGTTTCTTTAAATAAATATACAGAGATCTGAGATTTCTAATTGAAAATACAGTTTTCTGTATAAAATGATTAATTTCGAGAATTTTGCAAAAAAATATGAGAATCATTTGTAAGGGGAGACTTTAAAGATGTTCTTTAAATCATCATTGAACGATCATATGTAATATTGAGGAGCTGTGAAGCAGGAATAAATTAAACTTTTCTAAAATTTCTGTGAATTTTGGCAAAAATTCGACTTTTTTTCACCCTAAAACACACAGTAAAAATAGTAACTGGAACTTGCAACTTATTTCACCTGAAAGAGCATCAAAAATACAATATATTCACACTTTTCAAAGTTTTGAAAAACATCATCCATAAAAAAGTAATAATTCCTTACTATTTTCAGTGATTTTTGACTAAAAACATGTTTTCCCCCCAAAAAAAACCACCACTTTTGCAATGGAAATTTCCATGAGACAATTTTTGACCTGAAAGAGCACAAAAAATGCTACAAAGTTAGGCCGGTTTCGTAGGATCAAGGGGGGGGTGCACCCAACCCAGTGATACATCCCAGACTATAACTGCCTATGGATATATATCATGGTAAGTGTCTTCGGTGGCTGTATATCAGAGAGTGTAAGCCAAAGTGAAATTACAAATGCTCATACATGTCATAATCCATGTTACATCTTTTTGTGTCTTATAATAACAAAGTAACCTTAATGTTTGGACGTTTCCCTTTAATCCACTGGGTGACATTTTTCAAATAGAAATGTTCAAGATAAAAATGTTTGCGGAGAGCTTTAGGTACAAGATAAATCTAAAAGTTTGTGATAAATGCCATCTTATTTTACCGAATGTGGCAAAATCAAACACCGAAGAAGTATCCATCAGTTATTTAGGTCAGTCACAAAGCCAAAAGGGCAGCATGGCGCGCAATTATTATAATTTCCATTGGAACATCTGCGAACCCCGGAATAAACAGTATTCAAAGCGAGACCAGGTGCCCTAGGAGAGTCAGCGTCTGTTTGCATGCAACAATCGTCGCAGCAGGTAGAAGAATATTGGTCAAATTAGGTGATTATTTCGATGCTAATATGTGTGAAACATGAGTAATTTAAAAAAGAGCTTTGAGTATTTATTTTCGTCAAAGTTTTGAATTTTTCCGAGCAGTTGTTGATAAAAAAGTGTCGACAAATTCAGAACCTTTGCTACGATTTCATTTGTAATTCTCTTCGTTTTAAAATATTCAGTTCTTTGTAATAATAGCATAATATAACTGAAATATACCACTGAGGAGGATCTAATATCATGAAAGTGTATGTATTATGTATGAATGGTCCCGTTGCTGTCTTTATTGGTTAATCTTACTATACATCTCTTCGCCAGTCAATACGCTAAGGCTTTCAGGTAAAATATTCGGGCGAATTTTCTTGTACGTGTATAATTTGAATAACTGAATTATACAGTTCGCTTTCAGCTGTTGCCTTTCTTCATCTCACAAATTACAAAAAGATTCCGAAGTCCCTTTCATTTTTACTTATCAGAGGAAGAGTAATGTCTAAAACATTCCGTTTTGGTATTATATATAAGGAAATTGATCAAAAGCTACAATCAGAGGGTTAATTACTTTCACCCTTATCGATTGTTTTGAAGGAAGATCAGTCAATAGTATTGACAATATGGTAAGATAATCCAAATGATTCTCAATGCCTTTCGACTTATTATCATTATGAATCTACCTTAAATTTCTGGTTTTAGCAAACTAATTTCTTTTAGTAAGTTCATTGATATATTGGAATCAACTTCGTTTCTGGGGAATTCTGCTTTTATCGATCTAATAACGATGGGCTGTGGGGTTTTGTTTTTTTTTTGTCTCACCTGCTTGGATACTAAACTTGCATTAGATCTAATAACGATGGGCTGTGGGGTTTTTTTTTTTGTCTCACCTGCTTGGATACAAAACTTGCATTAGATCTAATAACGATGGGCTGTGGGGTTTTTTTGTCTCACCTGCTAGGATACTAAACTTGCATTAGATCTAATAACGATGGGCTGGGTTTTTTTTTCTTTTGTCTCACCTGCTAGGATACTAAACTTGCGTTAGATCTAATCTAATAACGATGGGCTGTGGGTTTTTTTTCTTCTGTCTCACCTGCTAGGATACTAAGCTTGCATTAGATCTAATAACGATGGGCTGTTGGGTTTTTTCTTTAGTCTCACCTGCTAGGATACTAAACTTGCGTTAGATCTAATAACGATGGGCTGTGGGTTTTTTTTCTTTTGTCTCACCTGCTAGGATACTAAACTTGCATTAGATCTAATAACGATGGGATGTTGGTTTTTTTGTCTCACCTGCTAGGATACTAAACTTGCATTAGATCTAATAACGATGGGCTGTTGGTTTTTTTTTTGTCTTATCTGCTAGGATATTAAACTTGCATTACATCTAATAACGATGGGCTGTTTGTTTTGTCTCACCTGCTTGGATACTAAATTTGCATTAGATCTAATAACGATGTGATTTTGTTTTTTTTTTGTCTCACCTGCTTGGATATTAAACTTGCATTACATCTAATAACGATTGGCTGTTGGTATTTTTTTGTCTCACCTGCTTGGATACTAAACTTGCATTAGATCTAATAACGATGGGATGTTGGTTTTTTTTGTCTCACCTGCTAGGATATTAAACTTGCATTCCATCTAATAGCGATGGGCTGTTGGATTTTTTTTTTTTGTCTCATCTGCTTGGATACTAAACTTGCATAAGATGTAATAACGATGGGATGTTGGTTATTTTTTGTTTTGTCTCACCTGCTTGGATATTAAACTTGCATTACATCTAATAACGATGGGCTGTTGGTTTTGTTTTTGTCTCACCTGCTTGGATACTAAACTTGCATTCCATCTAATAACGATGGGCTGTTGGGTTTTTTTTTGTCTCATCTGCTTGGATACTAAACTTGCATTAGATCTAATAACGATGGGCTGTGGGTTTTTTTTTTTGTCTCACCTGCTAGGATACTAAACTTGCATTAGATCTAATAACGATGGAATGTGGGGTTTTTTTTGGTCTCACCTGCTAGGATACTAAACTTGCATTAGATCTAATAACGATGGGCTCTGGGGTTTTTTGTTTTGTCTCACCTGCTTGGATATTAAGCTTGCATTACATCTAATAACGATGGGCTGTTGGTTTTGTTTTTGTCTCACCTGGTTGGATACTAAACTTGCATTAGATCTAATAACGATGGGCTGTTGGTTTTTTTGTCTCATCTGCTAGGATATTAAACTTGCATTCCATCTAATAACGATGGGCTGTTGGTTTTTTTTTTTTTTTTTGTCTCATATGCTTGGATTCTAAACTTGCAGTGCATCTAATAACGATTGGCTGTTGGATTTTTTTTTTGTCTCACCTGCTTGGATACTAAACTTGCATTAGATATGTTACATGATTCGTGAGATATATGGTAATGATTAGCACTACGCGATTAAGCATTGCCACCTACAATGAATTCTACATTGTTTTTCGCACTCTCATGTGAGATGGTACATGAGATAAGTTGTCCTTTGTGTTTCTGTATGGCTTGTGTCGTTATCTCTTTCTGTTTGTTCTATTTTCTTCTTGAGTAGGGTAGTTCTGTTTTGTATTTTTGCCAAAATTCCAAGGCTTTCGATCTTTATTTTCGAGTTGCGGTGAATTAAATGGTGCTACTTACTTTAAAGTTGCATAAAAATTGGTTTGAAATTTTCCGTAATATTACTTCATACCCTAGCTAAATCAGTAAAGATTATCTCCTCGATCAAATCAAGTAACTTCATGTATTAAGTAGTTTTGCTTAACGTATACCAGCTAAAATTCAAACTCTGTTATGTTACCGACATGAGGAAATAAGAAACCGACATTGGTTTACCAACAAAAGATTATACTTACCCTAAAAATATCGTGACAAGTAATGTAGCCTCATATTTACCATATAGGTGTTCAATATGGATATGGGAAAGAAGGGAATATCCATCAAGTACCTACATCAGAACACGATGACACCCCTATGCGAAAACACAGCATAGTCAATCACAAAAAGGAAACAGAAAAGGGACATAGAACACCAAATACGACATCAACACGAAACATAAAAGATTATACTTAAAGCAACAAGACCAATTGTTAATTGATGCCGTCTTAGGACTGTTATCTGTCATGTAAGTAGGAAATGGTGTGCTTATAGATGTGTTAGAATTTAAAAGATTGTACAAGGTTTCTTGAAAATAGACATTTGAATGAATTTGTTATGCCTGAACAATGAAGTGAATAGTTCCATTCTCATCGTCGAAGATTTAAAATTTAATGTCTGGTCCATGCTGCAAATTTATCCCTTTATAAATGATGCTATTGGATTTGAAGACGTTTAACATAAGAAAATATTAGAACAGATAAATTTGCAGTATGTAGTGCCGGTGACACAGTGGTTAGCGCGGTGGACTACGAACCAAAAGGCCCTGGGTTCGAATCTCATCTTCGTTGGTTATTACAAAAGGAAGGGATCTCCTTGTAACCTTGGACAAGTTACTTTACACACAACGTTGCACTCTCTATACTCAGGAGTAAACCGGGTACCTGGCACAGACACTGACACAGGTTTATATGTCACTTTCTTGTGGGTTTGTTTCGCTTGGTGAGTGCAGGGTGGTCATGCTGGAGAACCTTCCCTTTCTTTTTCGCATAGCAGATGGCCGTCCTTAGTCGGCACCGGTTGTCCATTGGTCTCGTTGGTTTATATGTTTCTTTTGTGTTTAATGTTTCTATGTCGTATGTTTCTTTTTAGTCTTTTACTGTTCTCGTCTTCTCTGTGTTTTCGCCTCGGGTGTTTTGGTATTTTGTTGTTGGCACTACAACCAGGTCTGGTTGTATATCTCCTCCCTTCTTATAAGACGAGCTTGTAATGTGAATGAAAAGAGCATTAGCGCCTAAACAGCAGCTCTGCTTGTATACTCCAAAGAAGCCTCTGGCGTAAGCTGTATAATCCAGAGCATTCTCAATCCCTGGCGAAAGAGACTATCAATCCTTGATTTACCTTTACGTTATATTTATTATCTTTATTTATTACTTATAGACATAGTAAGCTCATGGTCTGTATTCGACAACATTATTAATTAATATTCAAAGGCATGCGATTTTTGTCTCATCAAAGTTAAACACTTTCTTGTTTTACAATACAATTATAAATTGCAACCGTTCAAAGCAATTGTCTGAGCAAATGATATCAGCTGTGCAGCTATATGTAAGAATTTATAACAGACTGAAGGAAATTTATTTTCCCTTAAAACATTTATCCTGCATGACAAAGATGATGCATATTCCCGTCCCGATAGGAATCCTTATGCTTTGCGGTAAGATAGATGTAAATTATTATATTTACATGTAAAAAGATATATGAATGAATGTATTTCTCTGCCTTTATACTTTAATGGATTATTGAATTGTAATAGTGGTTCAATTATACCATATAGATGTATTTCCATCTGTTTGTCCGACCCTTCTTTTCTCGTTATAAAGCTCAGTTTGACATTGTTTCCAGAATGTGTAAGCCTTAAGATTGTGGTGTTTGTAATCTGATTACGGGTTTTATGTTAAACTTTCATTCACAAACTCATATTTTTACTCTTATGCTTTATTGCAGAACTTTTAAATATACTATATACATGTATTATCACGCCTCAGACAAAATTGTTGCAATTTTCTTCGACAAATCTTGGTCACGTGATGCTGTGAAAAAAACTGTATTAGGCGTCCGGTTTACGTATTGCACGAGTAATGCATGCAGTCAAAGGTATAAGGCGTGATACGGGTTTTCTTTCCACACCATGTATTTTTCTGTATCAGGTCACTAACTTACTATGAAATTAATAGTATCACTCCTATAAATGTGAATTCCTTGTTTTTTGGATGATACACTTGTCATCGGTATTTCTTCACTTTCATTTTAGGATTAAGCATTGTAAACATTTTGGGGAATGATATCATGTAAGTTGAGAATTCAAAAAACAAATATATCCATTTTCTCTATAGGGATTCGGTCAATTCTTTCATATCAATACTATTCGTAATACAAGTAGCATGGTGAAAATGTCAAATATGTATCAGTCTTCTCCTTATTTACCTTCACTATTCAACTTTTCTTCTCCTCAACATTAAACTAAAACAGTACTATCTTCATATAATCGTTATCTGGTTCTTCTCTAGAGCCAGACGGCTTGCAAGCAAGCTGCGTGTTCATGGTTATATTACCACTGGTGTAAAGCAGATGTACGTACCATCGGGTACTTACATCCCGTCATGGCGACAGGCGGTACCGGTTCGTATTCTTACACCCTTCAATATCAATAAATAATACAGTTCATGTTGGATTTGTACAAATAATGCGAAGACAATGTTTAGATCAAGAAATGGTAATATGCATATGATAATAAAAATCGAGTTAGAACACTATATTTCAACCGAATCAAAATGACGATGATGAATGTACCGAAAATTCTTTGATGTAGGTACCACAAATCTCTACTCAAATACTAGTACCTACTTCCTTGTCATTTTCATTATCTCAACATACATTGTGCATTTTACAATCAATTTCGAAATTACGTAATTTCCAACATTTTTCTATACACAATCTTCACGTTGATTGTACAAATCCAGCACGCACTGTGTTGTTTCTTAATTGATATTGAAGAGTGTAAACATACAAATCGGCATAGCCTGTCGCCATGACGGGATGTGGGTACCGAATGGTACGTGCATCTGCTTTACACCAGTGATTACACAACCGCTGAAATCATTTTTGATTACGTTCTTCGTTCCCTACGGCGATATTATTAACGAATATCAGATACCCCTTTCCAGAATGATCAGTGACATTTTTGATTGCGATTAAATTGCTGCCATATCACCAGACAGACACTCGGCATGTTACTGGACCAATCTACAGCCTTGTACTAGCGCATCCTTAAGACTTGCACTCTAACCGACTGTAACGACGGGACTCCGTGACGGGCTCTGTCCAAACCTCTTTAGAGAAGACAGGGCCCGACCACCTGTCCTCTCTGAATGTCGGTCGGACTCCTCGTGTGATTACATGCATGAGCTCGCTATAGCCGGCAGAGCATGGACTGCATTTCGTACGCCCCTACCCTATTTCTATATTTACATCTTCATTTGTATTCCTTGGTTCCATGCGTTGTGCTGTCTTGTTTGTATGGTAATCTAATTACAGTAAGGAGGTCATTTTACACAACAATTGTGCGTTCTTCCATACCTTAGGGTAACTGGAAAAGTGGGAGGGTTATGCATACGTAATCCAGGATGACCACACCATCTGTTACTAACGTGGCTAATGGCTGTCCTTAGTCGGCACCGGTTGCCCATTGGTCTCGTTTGTTTATGTGTTGTCTTTTATGTTCGATGTTTGATGTCTTGTTTGCTGTTCCTTGTCCCTTGCTGTGTGTGTCTTCTCTGTGTTTTCACTTGGGGTGTTTGGTGTGTTGCTGTTGGTGCTGCAACCGTGTCTTCTTGGAGATCCCCTCCTTTTTTCATCATCACCAAACAAGAAATATTTACCTGACGTGTACATCAATGAGTACATCGAGAGAACAACCAAATTTGACAAAGTTTCATGAAGCTGTATCGACAGGTAGTGCATGAAATCAGGAGACGCTGACTCTCTCTTGACACCTGGTCTCACTTCGGAATGTTATTTATTCCTAGGTTCGCAAATGTTCCAATGGAAATTCTTATGATTTTGCCTTTCCTTCTCGACTTTGAGACTGAATAACTGATAGGTACTTCTTCGGTTTACAATATAGATACGGTTAATCTAAATCCAATTTGTTGGTGACAAGACCGAAAGAATAAAGTGCTGATTTGTGATTTTCAATTACTTCTGGGGCAGAAGTCGAATTTTGTCCCAATTCTTTGACAAAGCTTTCTAAATGATACTGTTTTCACAATCAAATGTGTAATTATTAGATGCTTTATCTGCTGGTATGATGAAGTTGAGTTTTAATTGACCTGTTTTTTCAACAGTTATGGCAAATTCTTGAAATCTTATGTTTTGCAGACCTTTTCTAATACATATTTTGAATTTATTTTCATGTAGGCATTTATCTTTTGTTGTAAGTACGGGTCAAGGCAGTGTTTTAGGGCATGAATTAATGCGGGTAGGGGACTTATATTGCTTTGCGATTTATAAATTAATTCAATAAATGACTAGAAATTTGTAAACGTGCAATGAATTTCGATTGTTTAGAGGGAGAAAATAACAGTTCATAAGATATTAAGAAATGCATAATCTTATAAGAGGTACCCCATAGTTCTAGTTGGTTATGTGTAGTTTTTTTGTGTTTAATGTTTCTGTGTCAGATTTGGTGTTCCTGGTCCTTTTTGCGCCTCGTCCTAAGTTTGTCTACCCAGTTTTTCGAACTTGGTTTTCGGTGTTTCATTTTGGATGCTGAAACCGAGTCGTGTTGGAAGTCTCCTCCTTTGCTCGAATGTCACTGTGTCCCTTGAATGTCATATATGCGTTAAAAAAGATCATCATGATAATCCCAACAGCATTCACAATAGAGCTCAAAATTGAGCATCGACGGACCCCTAGCAAGCTAGAGGTGGGACAAGGTGCCCGGGAGGATTAAGAATTCCCTGTTGGCTCATATTACAACTCTTTTCCTTTTGTAAAGTAGCGTCTTTGTAAGAGATTGCAGTTCAAAATTCAATAATGATTGCATTCAGTAGCGTACATTGTATGTGAATTAACTATATGATCAAATACATTCGAGAGAGAGGTTCTGAGCTACAATGGCTTGCTTATCTAAATGTAAACACCCCCCCCCCCCCCCCATGAATTAATTTTAGCTGCATCATATTTTTCTTTTCTTCTACTACTTTAATGTATTTACACTGTAACTTCATTCTAAAGACAGTCTTTATATAAAATCTTACTTTTAATCTTAATCTTATCTTACTTAAAAACTCATTTAATTTCGTTATTTCAATTTGTCAGCTCTGCAACTTCAGCACATCATGTTGACATAAGAAATGAAAGCCAGATTTTATGTGACTTTTACCTCGGAGGAAAAGACGCACATAACATATCAGATATGCTTGAAGTACGCCATAATGCAGATGTGAACGGTAAAACATAAATAAGTTTGTTCATGATTAGAGGTAGGTTGATAAGATGTTTCGCTTATCTTCACAATATATGATATAATTTCTGCAAATTCCCACAAGGTTGGTATCTTTCCTGTTTGATTTTTAATTTGCGCGGATATCCTTCGCCTAGTTCATTTTCGGCAATTGACTTGAAGTATCTGGTCTCACAATACTCACTTCGAAATACTGTTTATTCCGGGAATCGCAACAGTTTCAAAGGAAATTCTTATATCAAATTACCTTCTCGACAATGATATTGAATAACTGGTTGGTACTTCTTCGTTGTTAATCATTATATTTAATACCTAAAAGCAAACATATTTTCGCGTAAACAATATTCGCCTTTTCACTTTATTCGCGATTTATTGTTTTCTCTCCTAAAATCAATCAGTTTTCATTTGTTATAACATAAGCAAATTAAAATACAATCTTTTCTCGTTTTCAGGTGACAATATTATTCAGTTCGATGAATATTTGAATTTTTTAAAAGCTCGTATGGGCGATGTTGACGAAGAGCTTGAACGCATTTTATTCAAACTAATCGATAGAAATTCTGAAACGGAGCAAACAATTACAGATAGTTTGAACGCCTTTGTACATGCGGATAAAGACGGTAAGAGTTAATTATGTTTTATTTCATTTTCATGCGTGAACATCGACGCCTGGTGCGGCTAGCCAAAAAGGGGATGCTTACTCCTCCCGGTTACCTGGTTTCACCTCTAGCTTGTTAGGGGTCCGTCGATGCTCAATTTGGTAATCTATTGTGAGTGCTGTTGAGATTATCGTCAAGATCTTCTATAACTCATAAGACTCATACACATACATTATTCAAAACAAATATGTTTTAATCAACTGAATATTTCAAAAATTAATTACGTGTACGTGTCATACTTCGTGACCAAATAGAGGAGTAGCACGAAAAAGGGAAGAGGGGATCTCCAATGTGTATTCGGTGCCGAATTAATTAGCAAATGTTAATGTTATCCGGATAACGTGCGCACAGACTTCCAACAAGAACAGTCACCAAGTAGTCCTGAAGAACTCAAAACTGTTGTGTATAAAGGCCGCCATCCTGCTGTATGATCACAGATGCAAGACAGCAAGACGCAGGGACCCATGTAAAACAGATAAATATGTAAATATAAAAGATATAGGGCATTCAAAACCAGTGTTCTGTCGGCTGAATCGAGCTCATACATGCAATTATCCGAGGAGTCTGACCTTCTTTAGGAGAGGATAGGCGGTCGGGTCTTGCCTCCTTTAAGGAGGTTTAAATAAGGCCTGTCTTGGAGGTCCGTTGTCACAATCAGACTGAGCGCAATTTGTAAGAATGCGATAAGTATACATTGCTGAACTTGGTACATATATCATACAGATGGTGCTTCTCATGACGCAAGGGTTAAATTTACAGTGTAAACGGACAAAGGACTTGAAGGGTCAATCGAAAATATGTGGGACATATTCATCAACGTCTTTTTGTAATGGCCTATCTACAATATTTACTTGAATTGGATAAAAATCAAATACACCAAATAGAATTTTTTTAGCATAAACCACTTAAACGGACAAGTTGGTTAATATCTTAGGTGTCCATTTCTTAAGGTAAAAGCGTTATATTGAACAGATTAGAAAAAATGTCATTCATCACTACATCAGAAGATAATATTTCGGTATGAGGGTTCATGTACATGATGATTCTATGTTATAGATATTTTCAATTTTAACCACAAGAAAAAAAAAATATTGATGTGACCTTATCATAATATAATACATATCAAATATGAGGCATAGGAACTATATTCTTTTCTTTTGTGCTTCATTTCCAGATGATGGTTCGATTTCAATGGATGAGTGTCTTAGTTACCAAACCTATGTAAGTTATTTGATGCTTTCATCACTGTGTACAATCCACGACGGGTACGGTTGTTTCGCTTCATTTTCCGGTTTCACTTTGAAACAGAGATTTTTTAAAGCATTCAGGTCTAAAAATCTCATTTTATATTGGTTTCCTCTAAAAATAGGTTGGAATTTTTTGTATGTATGGTACCAGGAGAGATGAAAGTTTGTTTTACAACAACATGTCAGATAAGATCCATTTAATTATTAAAGCGAAACACATAACTTTGACGTAGAATGTGTACCAAGTCACATTGAACGTGCAATTTTCCAGATAATTTTGCATTGAATTCAGTCAAATTGCAAACATTGATATCAAAATAAGATTTTTAATATTTAGAAAGAACAGCAAAGTCATCGCATTAGCAAATCATTTGTAAAATACTCCAAAATAAGCAGCAAAAATGGATATGTTGGTTTTTTGACTGTACGTGTTTGTAAAATATGTATACTGTACGGTTTATATTTAGTCGTTTTATTTCATAGGTCTAGTACATTTACTTTTTAAAGCGAATTTGCCTTAGATATTCTTTTTCAAGAAGAAATAGCACCACCAGTGACGTATATGTATGCATAATATAACTAGAGAGGAATGTTGTTTTAAACAGGTAAGTAGTTATCTTCGATTTACAATGCAGAGTAACACCCTCTGTACAACAAAATGAAACAAATTTAAAAATACAAACACTAAAATATACAAATTTTCCGCCTCTTGGCCTTTATTGCGAACCCTTCTCGGGAGTGAGCATATTGGAATGGTCTTAATTGCTGTATTCGCATGCGCAGACTCCATGTGCATAGAATGCTGGGTAAACTGAGTCTCAAGAATGGTTGTAAACTGCATAAGTCTCAAGAATGTTCGCGGAGTGTACTGTTATCGGCGCTACTTTGCATGTGAACACTACACACACCTGTTCTACATTTAGCGCTGTTCTATATTTATCGCTGTACTAATAGCAAGAATTGAAATGGTTTACAGTTAGAATTGCATGATGTTTGCAGTGTCGGATTTAAGGGGGAGGTGTTTTGGGGCTCTAGCACCTCCCCCGGCAGCGAAGACAAAAATACATATATTTTTACGGCATAACAGTCTATATTGTTTCTGTAATAAATGATAATTTTTTCAGAAAGATACCAAATGCACCACAGACACCATGGCCTTTTCTTTCAAAATTTTCACTGGGGTAGAAATTCGAATTTATTCACGACGATCGCTAACAAGTGCCGCGGAGTGGCCATCTGTATGTTGACATGTACACAAGGCGAAAAAAAAAAACTATGCGTAGGATATTTTCTTCCATCTATCTGGAATATAAGTCCCATCCAATGCAAAATAAAACCGCAAACGTTTAAAACGCAATTATTTCTGTACCATTCATCCTCGCAAATGGACTTATAAAAAAATTCTTATTGGATTCAGAAGATCTTAAAATATTCTCGGAATAAACAATTAGAACCTTTTCTCGTCAGATGTTATTTCAAACAAAATATTCTATTTGGAAAAGTAACACATTTTCTATTTGTGCCGATGCAGGGAGTGGGCACAAACTGAGCGATCTCTTGATTTAAAAAAAATATTGTTCAAGAAATTTTTCCTTTTAATTTTCACTTTAAAAAATCGGATCGAGAATCGGAATGGTTGTAGAAGTATCTGGACCTTTCTTGGAATTTGCCGGTTTTCTAGTTTTCAAAAAGGTGGAATCCCCAAAGATTTTTTTTAAATCATGTTTTCTGTATTTTTTTTTCAACTGAATTGCATGTGTCAACAAAGTTAAATTTTCTATATATATGCACAACCACTGCAATTCCCTGAGATGAAACTATTCAAAGGAACATGAAAGTATATCTGTATGAAGCGCTCTCTAGAATAAATGTCATAATTTGCATTTTGTTACTTGTATGCAACACACAACAGCAAGTGCATTTCTCGCATGAAATGTGCTAACGCGCATTACATGCACGATAAATGCACTTGCTGTGTATTGCATACCCGTAACAAAGACAAATTAAGACGCTTATTCTTTATTTGAGCTGAATCAGGGAGTGTGACACACGTGATCTGATTTTATCTGGAACCCCCCTCCCTTGGAATTTGTTGATCTTCCAGCTTTTAATTTGTTTTTCAAAATCATAGGCTGCATCTCCCTGAATATTGGCTGAACCCCTTTTCCGTTTTCATGAGAACAATTTGTATTTATATTGACATTTAAGGGGAAAAAAGGAATTCGCTTTAGAAAATGTCAAAATTGATATATCTATAAATGATAACAGGTTTTACTTTTTTTCAGTAAATAATTCATGCTTGAATCCCTTCTAAATTCAGTTCAAATATGGTCCAGAAGCCACCAATTTGCTTCATTTTTTTTCAAAACAATATCGGGGGAGGCCCCCCGAATCCCAACGAATGGGAACCCAGTCCCCTATACTCGGTCCTTTCGGGACTCGCCAATCATCCATCAAAAATGAATGAGCATTTAATGGCCCCAGTCCCCCTTGTCTAGATTGATTCGAGTACATATAATTTCTATTCTGGCTACGCGCCTGAATAGAGCTACTATGGGTTCGCATCCTAAGCTTTTTAGCTTGTGGTTTTAATATTATAAACCCTAGCCTCTAAGCTAATTTTGCCCCGATCAGTTTTTTTTATATTTATAAACAGTCAGAGACTAATATCGCTATAGTGTGTATGGTAATTAAAATGAAGGCAAGTTTTAAGGTATTATTAGAGTCTGTGAGATTTTTGTAAGATTGTAATGGGTTCTGTTTTTGGATATGCGTATAAGTATCAAACTGGAAGGGATGATTTCCGGCCAGGGGGTCCAGAATGGGGACTTGTGAAATTCGGTTCTTCATGGTGTATTGTGATTTCTCAAGGACGAATCGGCGAAACCCTAAATAGATTTCAAATACTATTTAAAAAGATATGGCCTTCAAAGCAGCATAATTTTAATGCTAAGAAATCAAATGGGACCAAGGTCCATCTGAATGACATGTCAAAAGTTCCCTTTTTTCACATTCACTTTCGTTTTTGGAGTGTATATATCATTTAGTACCAATGGAATCTACAGGAAATGATCTTTCTTTTGATATATCACTTTCTATATAAGCCATTTATTTTTAGCACACCTGATGGAAGTTCAAGTGAGCTATTGTCATAGAGCGCCGTCCGTCGTCCGCCCGGCGTAAACTTTTTACATTTTCGACATCTCCTCTGCAACCACTGCACAGAATTTCACGAAACTTTATAGGAATCAAGTACTCAAGGTCCTTTACCTAGTTTGTGTTTTTCGTGCCGATCGATCAACAAATATGGCTTACGTATTTTCGACTTCTCGTCTGCAACCGCGGCACAGAATTTCACGAAACTTAACAGGAAGCAAGTACTTAAGGAGGGTTTGAACACCAAGATGGCGGCGGTATTATTTGTTTTCTCGCTTCCTAGGAAAAGTACAGTCTTAACTCCCTTAAAACAATTGATACTCTGATTGATATACGCATTTGAGTATCCTGATGAAGTTTGAATAATTTCCGGCGTCATTTGAAGAAATTATGGCGGTTTTCGAAATCTAGGACTTTGGGAGTTTTATCCATGAGCAAACCACGACGTCATTTCGACGTTATCGGGAAAAATTGCGTCACAAACCTTCTCATTCAAAATGCAATACAATCATTATTACTGAACGTATTGCATTGAAACTTAGCATGTATAAAATAGAAAATTCAATCGTCCTCACGGTGTATTTGTTGACAAATTTACGTGACAGGAAAGCGGATGTCACTTCATTAAAAATGTACGATTTTGGAAGAAAAAATTGGAAAATATAAAGCCTTGTAATATCTTAATCCTAAATACAATTTTTCCCATTTAATCATGAAATCATCTCTGGACATTCTTGATAATTTTGATAGTTTTTGACAAAGATTCATCCACAGGATTTCTAATAATTAACTAGCAACTACAGTAAATTGGCTCGAAATTCCAATATTTTAGCTACAATGTCATCTTTTATTCAAGTATCCTGCCTGTGTTTAAAAAACAATTCATCTTATCTTTTCCACATGTAAGTGCAATACATTTATGGATATTTTGGAAGTTAATTCAAAATTAATTTCTAATAGCTTTACGAGAACTGGAATTGCACCTTTGATATTATGAAATCATCAAGAAATTCACGAAAACGTCGATTAATGCATATTTCAAAGTCTCGTAGAAAATTTTCCTGTGGATAGAATCAAATAAAAGTTTGTAAAGTCAAGGACAGACAAGAAATATATAATTTCAGAAATTTTTAGAAAAACTGAATTTGGCGTCCAACTGTTCAATACCTCCTTAAGGTCCTAGATACCAAGTTCGTGCCGATCGGTCGACAAATATGGCCACCCTGGGCTCTGATTGGCTGGCGCATTTTCGAATTCTCCTCTGCAACCGCTGCCCAGACCTTCACGAAACCTTATAGGAATCAAGTACTCAAGGTCCTCTACCAAGTTTGTGTTTTTCGTGCCGATCGGTCAACAAATATGGCCGCTGAGGGCTCTGATTGGCTGATGCATTTTCTACTTCTCCTTTGCAACCGCTGCACAGAATTTCACGGTCAACAAATATGGACGTCAAGGGCTCTGGTTGGCTGACGCATTTGCGGATTCTCCTCTGCAACCACTGCACAGAATTTCATGAAACCTTACAGGAAGCTTGTACTCAAGGTCTTCTACCAAGTGTTTTGGGGGGGTTTTTTTGTGCCGATTGGTCAACAAGTATGGCCGCCTTGGCGTGCTTCCTATTTTTGGAATTAATTGTTGAATTTATTTTGAAATCGTTTGTTTTTTATTCGTGTCATGATCAATAAGGTAGTACAGGAGTTCTAAGTCTATTTTTAAAATAACCATTCCTCCATTGCTTTGTATACTAAATTCTGAAACCTTTGAATCATAATCTTTAGGTTGTACCACTTTTGTTTCTCTATTTCATATCACTTTATATAAATACTTGTAATCGGCCTAACAACATCTTTAAGTCATATTTGCATCATATCGCTACGTAACCATACTTATATCTCATTATTGTTTGTTGTGCATATATCACTATACATATATTTCTTTGATTTTTTTTCAGTTTTGTGTCACTTGGGCCATAGCCATTTGTTAAAAAAAAGTGTTATATGCCAATAAAGAATTTGAAGCTGATTTGTATCACACTTACACATTTTGTTTGTCTGGGAAAATGCGCACCATATACGTATTCTCCCAGATAAACAAAATTTTGAAGTGTGTTTAATGTCCGTCTGTTATCTGTCTTCTATATAGATAAGTTTTCATTGTTTCATTTTCTTGTATAGAGGATATTCCTCTCTAGTTATATGATGCATGTATATACGTCACTAGTGGTGCTATTTCTGCTTGAAGATGAATATCTTAGGCAAATTCGCTTTTATGAAATAAAACGACTAAATATAAACCGTACAGTACGTATATTACAAACACGTACAGTCAAAAAGCCAACATATCCATTTTTCCTGCTAATTTTGGAGTATTTTACAAATTATTTACAAATGCAATGACTTTGCTGTTATTTTTAAATATTAAAAATCTTATTTTGATATTAATGACAAATATGGATAATGACCATATCCCTGTATACAGCACAAAATCGATAATTCAGAAAATCAGAAACCGAAGGCATACAAAATCAGGACAAAACAGGAACCAAAGCAAACAAACAAAAACCTCCACCACATGAAAAGAAGTGAAGTCCCGATATGGGAGTGAGACCAGGTGCCCAGGAAGAGTAAGCATCTTCTGCTTGCATGCAACACCCGCCGCTTCAATTCGGTAGAACTGTCACATCCGGTTATTTCATTTCGGAAGACATAGAGTACAATATTTGGTTGGATGGTTCAAATGGTCTATGACAAAGTTTGCAATTTGTATTAATGCAAAATTATCTGGAAATTCGCACGTTCAATGACTTGGTACACATTCTGCGTCAAAGTTATGTGTTTAGCTTTAATAATTAAATGGATCTTATCTGACATGTTGTTGTAAAACAAACTGACATCTCTCCTGGTACCATACATACAAAAAATTCCAACCTATTTTTAGGGGAAACCTATATAAAATGAGATTTTTAGACCTGAATACTTAAAATCTCCGTTTCAAAGTGAAACCGGAAAATGAAGCGAAACAACTGTACCCGTCGTGGATTGTACACAGTGTTCATGTTTATGATAAATCTATACTCAGTTCTCCACCCACTTCCGTTCACGCACAGGACATTACGTTTCTGCAATAATCTCACTGAAACAGTCAGAAATAGGAATATTTCAATAAAGATACTATTTTCCGAGAGAGAGAGAGAGAGAGAGAGAGAGAGAGAGAGAGAGAGAGAGAGAGAGAGAGAGACTATGCTAGATTTCTTTTCAATTGAAATTTTCAATTGAAAACTGTTCAAGAGATTAACAAGTTTGTAATAGCACTTCTTTGACGTCTTCGACTAACGTCTAGTTAGGAGAATATAGATGGAGGCAAGTATACTTTGTACAGCTTGCCTATTGTGGGTCCTCGCGTATGAGACGCTATTAACCATTATTCATGATGCATAATAATAATATATAAAAATTAACGTCACAATTCTTTTTTGTTACGGGTATGCAACACAAAGCTAATGTATTTATAGTACATGTTATGCGCGTTAGCTCATTTCATACGATAAAATGCTCGTGGTTCGTGTTGCATCCCAGTGAAAAAGCACAAATTAAGTAAATAATTGTCAGTTTCAAAGGGTAGGCTAAAATACATGTACATGTAGCACCATTTAAGATTGGATAGATTTGCATCATGGACCAGACATGCACGTTTCGGGTATTTTTAAACCTTCGTCAGTTATCCTCAATCTAAACAATGTAATATGACCAAAGGTTTGAAAAACAGTTAAGGCATATTTCTATTGATACATTGTGATGTTACAAATTATGTCAAACAAAAATTCAAACAATTTCCAAAAGTTAAATCTCAACGAGTTATAATTGATATACATATATGTATGCGTAAAAAACAGATGAAACAAATATATAAGCAAAGTAGATGACCAAATCAATGTGATATCTTTAAAAATAAGACAAGGATGAATAAAAATGTCTATCATATGAATATACATTTCCACAATCTCCAACATTTATGTCCGTTATTTGTACTAATTTATTTCATTTATGAAAAACATAACTCCAACAATAGTATTATGAATTTAGAATCTTTAATTTTTTCAGCTTCTTCAAAAGGCTGCAGAAGAATTGACCACTACGGCCACAACCTGAATACATAATCGCTTTTCAATGAATTTTAATTGAAATTTGAACAAATCAGACATCGTAAAAAAATCGTGTTCGTTTTTGTTGTCATACTCTGCCTATGCTCCTAAAATAGTAGCATGTCTGTCATAAAATGTTTAGTAAAAACAAAAGCTGACCTATTCAGGAGAAAAAAGGACGAACAAAAGATAAAGCGATTCAAGATCAAAGGTCACCCATGTATCAAGCTTTAGTGAATCGTAGAAGAGAGAGTGAGTTGATCTGTAGAACTGTAACTATGTTCAATGGCCGATGTCAATTGATACGCTTCCTAAACTGTCATATATCTCAACATTCGATACAATCATAGATCACATATCTCCTCGGATGATAACATATATGAGCTCACGCCGGCAGAGCACGGATTGTACTACGTACGTCCTCTTTTTATATCCATTTACATATTCATCTGTGTTGCTTGGGCCCCTGCGTTTTGCGGTCTTGTTTGTTTATGGTCATCTGACAGTGAGGAGGTTGTTTTACACCACAATTGTCGAGACCTCTGGGTAATCGGAAAAGTGGGAGGGTTGTGCACACCCAAGTTGAGTGTTGTTGAGATTGTCGTCAGAATCTTATTTATATCACTATAATTGATGAAAACAATTTCATTTATCCTAACGTACGCCGAACATGATTATACAATGTGGAATTTGCAATAACGAAATAGAGACACAGTCAACATTGAAATAATTAAAATGATACAACATTCATCTTAAACTTTCTATATATATTTAAATGTTTTTGATCTAATACAATACAAAATTTCAGACTAACCAGAAGAGAGTTAAATCTATAGCACATAACATGTGTGCGTCGCCATACAAATTGGATTTTTACCTCGTCACCTACAATAAATATATAAACAAAAACCTTTCTGGAGATTTAAATAATGCAATCAACTTAAACATTCTGAAACGAATCAAAAGTGAATCCCTAATTGAAATGGGATCAGGTATCCTGGGAGAGTAAGCATCTCCTGTTTACTAGAAACACTCATCACGTGAACGGCCATTTGAACACCTCACTGTATAACAAACGTGATGAATTCAGCTTCCATACCTTCAAAACATAACCACACCTTCTGCTATTTCCGTGGCAGATGGCCGTCCTAAGTTGGCACCGGTTGTCCATTGGTCTCGTTGGTTTTTGTGTAGTCCATTGTGTTTGATTTTTGCTGTGTTGTGCGTTGATGTTCCTTGTCTCTTTTGAGTCTCTTTCTGTCTGTTGTGTTTATGCATTTGGTGTTTTGGGGTTTAACTGTGGGTGCTGCAGCCTGGTGGACATCCCCTCCTTTGTTTGATGAGATGTAACGTCATTATTTCGACATCTCTCTCTCTTTCTTTATTTCTTGTACTAACTATGACAAATTTAAACAGTATCCTGTAGCATCATATCCCACCTATTCTGCTACGTCTTTTGGTACATTTTGGACATAATACGTTTCATACTTTTTGGCCATATTACATTGTTTAGACTGAGGATCACTGACGAGGGTTTAGTACCCGAAACGTGCATGTCTGGTCCATGCTGTAAATTTATCAGATTTTAAATGATGCTATTGAAGTTAAAGACGTTTAACAATCAAATATATGATCATTGAAGATTGAAAATGCATGAATGAATTCAACTTTCATCTTTAGTTTGCATTATGTTGATGTTTCAAGAGACCATTGCCTAACAATGTTAACTACATCACTAGTTTCTTCATAAGTGAACTGATGTGTGAATCAGTAACTGAAAGTAAAACACAAAAGCCGAAACCATATCCCAAAAACCACAATCCAAAGGCTAACGAATTTTGGAAAAAATACAAAACAGATTTTTTAAAGCGAATGAAAAAGGGACAAACAAACGGAGACAATCAAACAAACTGAATGAAATCACGAAGGACTACCTATCTATCTAATGATAAACATCAAAGAAGTACTTAACAGTCATTCAGTCTCAAAGTCGAGAAGGCAAGGCAAAATCGTGAGACTTCCCATCCGAACGGCTGTGAATGAACAACATACCGAAGAGATCAGATGCCCCTGGAGAGTCAGCGTCTCCTGATTGCATGC
Organism: Pinctada fucata; assembly: GCA_028142955.1. NCBI lineage: Eukaryota > Metazoa > Mollusca > Bivalvia > Pterioida > Pteriidae > Pinctada > Pinctada fucata. The sequence continues at coordinate 45,692,786 of AP027114.1, read as the reverse complement.
AAAACCCGTCATTACAGCTCCATGGTATCCTGTCAAATTCGGTGATAGTCTCGATGTACATTTTTATGTACAAATCAGGTAAGTATGTCTTGTTTGGTGATGACTACAGCCATTCAATCACAGTGTTAAATGTTACTGATCATTCCGGGAAGGGAGGGGGCGATATGTCCCCGCCACATCCACATAGCAACCGACCCCCCCCCCCCCCAACGTCCAATGATGATTTCAGCAGCTGTGTGATATAACCCTGAACAAGTAGCTCACCTGCAATGAGTGAGGCTCTAACGATGAAATCTTCGTATTTGAAACATGCCCCAACGCACCGCATCAGCCGAGAAACAAAAACGCCACAAGCAGGAAATTACAGAATGTCGCTACTCATGAAAGGGAAGTAAGCCATGTGGAATCATCTCCAGTGCAATGTGGTGCTTTTAAAACGCACCGTACTTATCATTCATATATATTACAGGAAACAAACAAGTAAAGTATCCAAGTGGGTAGGACTGATAAGAAACCCAAGTCCATCCCACTGCCTGTATTTGTATTACCTATAGTTTTGCTACTTACCCACAGTTTCGCTGATTGACCACGAAATGACCAAAATAATTCTGATTAGCGCCACCCTGAATAAACTCGATAAAGAAATAGATGTACAGTAAGTGTTTAAAATGTTTTCCCTGACATGGTCACAATGGTACTTTCTACATAGACATAACCTCAAACAGTGCATGTTTTGTAGATATTATTTTCATTTATGTGCGTGAACATCGAAGGCTAGCCAAACAGGAGATGCTACTCCTCCCGGCACCTGGTCCAACCTCTAGCTTTCTGAGGATCCGTCGATGATCAATTCTTTGCTCTATTGTGAGTGTTGTTGAGATTGTCGTCAGAATCCTCTTTATATCACTATAATTGACGAAAACAATTTCATTGATCCTAACTTACGCCGAACATAATTATACAATGTGGAATTTGCCATAACAAAATAGAGACACAGTCAACATTAAAATAAATAAAATGATACAATATTCATCTAACTTTCTATATATATTTAAATGTTTTTGAACTAATACAATACAAAATTTCAGACCAACAAGAAGAGAGTAAAATAAATCTATAGCACATAACATGTGTGTGACGCCATACAAATTGGATTTTTACCTCGTCACCTACAATAAATATCGATTTTTCAAAAACCTTTATGGAGATTTAAAAAATGCAATCAACTTAAACATTCTGAAACGAATCAAAAGTGAATCCTTAATTGAGAGGGGATCAGGTATCCGGGGAGAGTAAGCATCCCCTGTTTACTAGAAACACTAATCACGCGAACGGTCATTTGAACACCTCACTGTATAACAAGGGTGATGAATTCAGCTTCCATAACTTCAAAAGATAACCACACCTTCTGCTATTTCCTTGTCCCTTGTGTATCTCTTTCTGTGCTTTTCTGCTTTGCGATTTTGCATTGGGGGTTTGCTGTGGGTGCTGTTGTTTGTTCTAAATAACAAACTTTCCTTCACTCTTCCCCTGCTTATTGCGTTATTTGTTACTCAGCTGATACGAAACGTCAGGGCATATGTTCCAAATATGAAGATTCATCGTTATAGCCAGGCTTGCATGTAAGCTACTTGTTCAGAGTTTTATTGCACAACGGCTGAAAGCAATTTTTAGGAAGTTATTCGGTCGCTACGGGGATATAACAAAAGCATATCACATCCCTCTTTCAAGAATGATCAATGATTTTCTTGATTGTGATTGAATAGCTGTAGTCATCAGACTCATCACCAAACAAGAAATACTTACCTGATATGTACATCAATATGAACATCGAGACAATCACCGAATTAGACAAATCTCCATGGAGCTGTTGCGACAGGTGTTGCCTGCAATCAGGAGACGATGACTCTCCCCGAGCACCTGATCTCACGTCAGAATGTTATTTATTTCAAGGTTCGCATCCGTTCCTATGGAAATTCTAATGATTTTGCCTTGCCTTCTCGACTTAGAGACTGAATAACTGGTACTTCTTTAATGTGTATTTATATTAACCATTTTTGTATAAATTGATAATCTAAAAGAAAGGGAGGAATACATTTCTAATGCTAGAAATAGTTGAGTTTTCCTCTCCAGTCTAGAAATATTTTGGACGTTTTTTTAATCGATATTGGACCCTTAGACCATACTATAAGAAAATATTAAAGTTGGTTATGTATGACTTTGAACCACTGTGTACCCTATTTTTTTTCTGAATGACACCTCTTATAAAACAATGAATAACGACTTAGACTTTAACTCTGCTGATATAATCCATCTGAATGGTGGATGATATTCTGTCATAGACCATTTGAACCATCCAACCAAAGATTGTACTCTATGTCTTCCGAAATGGAAAAAAAGAAAGGAGGAGATCTCCAACAAGACTCCGTTGCCGCATCAACAGTAAAACACCAAAACACCCGATGCAAAAACACAAAAGACGAGTACAGCACGAGACGGAAAAGAGACACACGACATGTAAACATCAAACACAAAAGACTACACATAAACCGACGAGACCAATGGGTAACCGGTGCCGACTTTGGACGGCCATTTGTCACGCAAGTAGGAAATGGTGTGGTTATCCCGGATTACGTGCGCACAACCCTCTCACTTCTCCAATTACCCAGAGGTCTCGAAGAACGTACAATTGTGTGGTGTAAAACAACCTCCTCATTGTAAGACGACATCATACAAACACGACCGCGAAACGCAGAGGCCCCAGAGACACAGATGAATATGTTAATGGATATAAAAAGAGGGCATGCTTAATACAGTCCGTGCTCTGCCGGCTGTAGCAAGCTCATGTATGTAATCACCCGAGGAGTCCGACTGACATTCAGAGAGGACAGGTGGTCGGGGTCCTGTCTTCTCTAAAGAGGTTTGGACAGGGCCCGTCATGGAGTCCCGTCGTCACAGTCAGTCAGAGTGCAAGTCTCAAGGATGCGCTTGTACAAGACTGTAGATTGGTCAAGTACCAAGTCTAGTGTCCGTCTGGTGACATTAGGATCATATCCACGGTATAAAAGGCGTTTGATGATTCTGACGCATTTTCGATGGTTATGCTGCCTACCTTTGATCCTTTTTATTTTGTTTATCATATCACCATAAAAGACAGGTTGTGTAATACCCATAGTAATGTACTCTGTTGCATGTATAGATCCGAATTTTAAAAGAAGTTGACTGTAATTTTTGTAAAATTTCCAGAAAGTCTTAACTAGTTTATGAAAGCGGAAACCTTGACCTAAAAGTATTTTGGTAATTTGTACATTTCTACTGTGAAAATCCAAAATATCAGTACATGCTCTAGCGTACCGGATGAGCTGTGATATGTAAATGCCGTATGACGGTAATCTTGGAACATCACCGTCAAGCCAGGGGAAATTTACTATGTTGAATCCAAAATCATCCCTTTTGTCATATACACTTGTATGAATCTTTCCGTTTACAATTTTGATATTTAGGTCCAAAAAGGGTGTTTCTGTATTTGAAAGGTTTGCCTTGTTTTAAAAGGGTTAATTCTTGTGGATAAATTTCATTCTTATATAATTCAAAAGCAGGATCGGATTGTCAATGGTTAGAATATCATCCAGATACCAAGAAGTATTATTGAAACATTTCAGCTCATCAAATTTTCTTTGCTTTTGAAGATTTCGGATAAATTCTTTTTCATAAGTGTATAAAAATAAATCTGCAACAAGAGGCGCACAGTTAGTACCCATAGGAATTCCTACAACATGCTTGTATAGATCCTCACCAAATCTAACATAAATATTGTCCAAGAGGAAGGACAAGGCATTACACAGATCACTACATGTCCATGATTTGTATGATTTGTAGTCTGTCGAGGAAAAGAAACCCTTCGATTCAGATGTACAAATGTAAGTTTTTCGATCTCGATCAAAACACCATTTAATGAGATTAGATAATCGGAAGTAACCGGATGTTACAGTTCTACCGATTTGAAGCGGAGTGTGTTGCATGCAAGCAGTAGATGCTTACTCTTCCTGGGCACCTGGTCTCACTCCCATGTCGGGAGTTCGCTTCTTTGTTTGCTTTGGTTCCTGTTTTATCCTGATTATGTGTTGTATACAGGGATATGGTCATTATCCATAATTGGCATTTCATATATACCATGTTGGTGTGATATGATTGCCTCCCTAATTAACTTTTTTCTCTTCTTGTTAGAGTGTATTCCGCTGTTGTTGCTGTTAGGAAGTCCTTTTTTCTAAATGTTGTTGTAATTATGAAGATTGTATGGCTATTGGTTGTTTTATTTAGATAATTACTCTGGCTTTCTCTTTGACCGTTACTCACTGATCCCCAACTTTATTTTTTTCTGATATGTTCAACATGTATTGTAATAATTTTCTCGCACAAGAATATTATGCGTTTAGTTTTTGTTAGGTAATCATTTTCATATTCTGCTAAAGGAAGCAATTTGAATAAGTTAAGACAAAAATCTAGTTAACCATATTTATATTCACAAAGTGCACATCATTACCGAACGAATATGATTGGTCATTTTTGTAAACTTCGGCGAAAGGATTTTGATGAGACCAGTAAATCCTAAAACCAAGATTATGTAGTTCTCTGATTGTTTGAATATCGTAGTAATGGTGAAACTCCACACAAGACTGCGCCACATTTTTCATCGCTCCTGATCGAATCATATCAGGCAACGTCTGAAATTCGTTATTTTCTATGTCCATTTTCAAAATATCAATCCTCTTATTTGTGTGTTCTAACATTTCCTGGATTTGTTTTAATGTTTTTAGCTTCCATACTTTACCGCGAAATATCACTTCTTCATTTTTATCGCCTATACCAAGTTTATAAAACTTGATATGATTTGATCGATTGTGGTCTCCAATGTCCATGCTTGGATCGAAGGAAAATACGTCACATCTAAATATCCGCTCAATGGCGTCATCAAATGAAAAATCGTAGTTGATTCCTATTGAATACACAATACACGGTGATCGTGGGCGAAATCGTTCATCATTGCATATATCCCAACCTCCATCTTCTATATTCCCGACACGTATCATCGATTTGCATAAAATTTGATGTTTTGATACATAATCCCAAAATACGTTTTCATATTTGTCCGCATGCTTTTTCCCTATGGTTTTGGATCCAAGCGATTCAATTCTTGGAAGATCTATTTTGTTTGAAATAAGAGGCCTTGCCTGTTCATTTTGATACATATTAACAGTAAAACAAACCGAGTCCATTTGCTGAAGACAAATCCAGTTTCTATCATACCAGTATATTTGGTAATCTGAGTTATAAAATTTCCGAAATATTCTTAGTAAATCCCTGTAGTCTCCTTCATTTTCTGTTTTTGGGTCATAATGTATTTCTAGTATAATTTGTTTTATTTCCAATCTTTTTGCTATGCCGATGAATTCACTCAAAAATGGAAAATCAAACTGGTTTATTTTCAAAATGGCGACATCAATTCTCCTCATGGTATCAAAAACGTTATTAAGTCCGCCGAGATTGCTAAAACCACTATATATCAAGTTGTTTCCAAAAAATATGACCTTGCAGTTGAAATTTCGTTCCATTTGTTCGATAAATCGTTGACTTAAGTCATGATTGAAGCTATAAATAGAGCACCCATGACTTGGGGCAAATTCTTTATCCATGCATAATCGGACACCTCCATACTGCACGTTCCCATAACGTCTGATATCCGTACAAAGGCTCTGCAATGACGTAATATGTCGCTCATATAAACACCGTAGCTCACTAAGAGACATTTCCAAGAGTTTTTCGTCATGTGGTATCGTTTCGTTTGACATCGAAAGACAACGAATTGTTGAACTAAATGGTACGTTATCATGTCTTATCGAGTAGTTTGAATCTTTACTGAATAGAACTGTAATCAGGAACACTGCGGCGATCAATAGAAACAGTAAGGTCACTCTGTTGATAGAATATCTTGATTGTGCGTTTTGGAAACAGTTTCTCAGACACCCTGATGATATGAGACGAGCTACTGCCATCTGAAAAGTACAATATTATAGATTTAGTTATACATGAAACACAAATTGGCAAAGTTTCTGTCTTGCTTCCTGCAAGAACAATGCGTTAAGGAAAAAAACTGCTAAGGTGATCATTATGTGTGTTTCTAACACTAGTATGTGTGTTCGGATATCGCATACATACGTATCAGCAATATTATAAGGGGAAATAAAAGGAGGTAGTCTCCAATAGGACGTAGTTACAGCACCCAAAGCAGAACTATGAAACCCATGATTGCAAAAATATATTAACATTCGAAGGTTAGTGGTTCGACAAAGTATAAAACTAAAATCTAGAAATTTACAGCCGAGGCATATATTTCAATGGTAGGCGATATGACTGTCATATAACACATGTGAAATTCTTGTGACGAGACCTTTCCATTAATGATACTTAAACCGCGATCCCTTCACCTTGCAGATTTACCTACCTACAAACACTTAACCCTGGGCATAACCCTCTTGAAGACAATTTGAAACCAATTTCAATACAACAAATACGTGTTTCAGGTAGTAAATCCTCACCAGCGGTACTAAATCAAATGTCGATCTTATTTTCAGATACAGCCAAATGTATTTTAGTAGCGCCCTCTAGTTTTATTTTTGGAATTTCAATTGTTCCATTTTGCAAAGAGTGGGCAGCTCCAAATTGTCTGTGAGGTCTACTCTCGTGAGTGTATCTTTGATGAATTTTGATTGTTATTTTTGGAATCTGATTTCTGGTTTTGATTTTGCCTTTCATTCACTGACTATTCAAAATTGTACATTTTACTTTAATAAACAATGGCTACAATAAAGGTACCAATCCTTTAGACGAGTTACGACATTACACACGGTGAAACACTGAAAAGTTTTTTCCAATGACTCAACAAATACGTGACCGGACAAGGATGACAGTGCATTAGTGGACAAACTACCCAAGTCAAAAGAGCCACCCAAGGTTTTCATAAAATAGTTATTTTGATACAAATTATATGTATTGTACACAGTTGATTATACATGATATTGGAATATCGCTTATCAGATTCGAAGATGATTATTATTCGAACTATACTACACGATAGAATTCTAAAAATGTATGTACCTCATAATTATAAGTGACTTTGAAGGTAGATTTTAACCAAATATCACTTGAAGAGTAATTATAGAACTTAAAATTAGATACGGTTGTCACTCGATTGGCTTCTGTTAAGTCCAGCGTGATTCAACAATAAACACGCTAATGCTAATTTACCTCAAGTTTGCTGAAAGTAGTATTTTAGATGACCTACATTTAACTGAATTATTAGAATTTCTGCCAATTTATTGTTACGTATACGGTCCCAGTATGAGCGATTTACCCCGCTGACCGGACTGGTGACAAGAAGCTGATTAGAGCACAGACGTTAGTTATAAAATGGCTCATTGCGAATTGGCACCTGGACCTATACCTTGCTAGGGGTCCGTCAATGCTTAAATAGGTGCTCTATTGTGAGTGCTGTTGAGATTGTCGTCAGGATCTTCTTTATCTCATTTGCTCATGTGAAGAGAATGTGAAATTTGCTGAAAAAGAGCCAAGCCTCACTATGATTGCAGTTAGATATCCCCCTACATATTCATAGAAAGTCAGTCATAAAACATTTTTGTAAATATGAAAAATTACATAATAGTTCAAAGTGCAAAAAATAAAACCAGTTAGCTCTAATAAAATAAATTGTCCACGAATGTTTAAATTATTTCCCTGACATGGTCGCCATCGCAACCTCAGACGGTGCATGTTTTGTAGATATTGTTTTCCTTTCCTTGCGTGAACATCGACAGCGAGTGCGGCTAGCCAAACAGGGGATGCTTACTCCTCCTCTGGTTCAATCTCAAACTTGATGTGGGTCCGTCGATGCCTATTTTAATGCTCTATTATGAGTGCTGTTTAGATTGTCGTCGGGATCTTCATATCTCATTGACTGCGTCTGAAAGTCACTTTGGCTGGAAGCATCACTAATGAGGATTTAATATCCAAAAACACGTGTCTGGTGCATAATAAATTGGTTTGAATTTTTCTTCAAGAATGTATTGAGTTGGATCACTTCCGTATTATAATCACATGATGCAACTGCATTTTTTCTAATTCATAGGATAACGAATTTTTAAACTCTCCTTTCATAGAGCAGCCTTCTGGATATAAATGTCTAAACCCAGCACCGGAAAAAAATCCATGATTCTGATGTTCATTATCACTTTTTAAACACAAAGTCTCTTGTCAAGAGGAATAATAGGAATAATAGGAACAAGAGGAATAATTCACAGCTCGTGATTCATCATTGTATTCAAAATTAAAACAAAAATATTAATTGTATTTTACGCAGAATAGTGATTCATCATTGTATTCAAAATTAAAACAAAAATATTTATTGTATTTTACGCAGAATAGTGATTCATCATTGTATTCAAAATTAAAACAAAAATATTAATTGTATTTTACGCAGAATAGTGATTCATCATTGTATTCAAAATTAAAACAAAAATATTAATTGTATTTTACGCAGAATAGTGATTCATCATTGTATTCAAAATTAAAACAAAAATATTTATTGTATTTTACGCAGAATAGTGATTCATCATTGTATTCAAAATTAAAACAAAAATATTAATTGTATTTTACGCAGAATGGTGATTCATCATTGTATTCAAAATTAAAACAAAAATATTAATTGTATTTTACGCAGAATAGTGATTCATCATTGTATTCAAAATTAAAACAAAAATATTAATTGTATTTTACGTAGAATAGTCCCCAAAAAAAATCCTGAGAGAGTAAGACGATGTCTTGATAAAAATCGGTGGAATATAAAATTATCATTACTAAATAATTCCTGTTTTAAAAAGGGAATAATGATCTATGTGTCTGACTTTAATTCACTGATTGTTATATTCATCTAATATAGTGTGACGTACAGACAAATGAGACCTATGTCATATCCGGCGAGTCGATACGGGAATTAACAGTACGCACATAATTACGAATATAACTTTTTCCTAATGTAACTGTTAAATTTCCATTGATTGTTTCTATTCTCATTATCCAACTCTATACCTTCTTGAAGAAAATTTCAAGCCAATTTTCATGAATCAGACACGTGTTTCGAATATTAGATATTCATCAGTGATGCTTCAAGACAAAGTGATTTTGCTATAGCTTGGTATATCTTTCATTTTTGTTACCCTTTCAAAAATCACCTTTTCGTATTAAGATATATTTCACTTACATAATTCACCTTACTTAGATTCCATCTAGTTCGAATACAAAATCAGTTACTTTTTTTAATTTGTGACACAAATGATGAAAACATAAATAAATAAAAAGAAACTCGATAAGAATGATCTTTGTGTGATTCCTGAAGCGAAAATTTTTAAGTTAAAGGTTAAAGCAACTGGATGGTATGATAATTATCTAGGCGTAACAAAGTAGCGTAAAAAATTTAACTTGACCTTTATCTAGTTGTTCATCGCTTAAATTTCTGACTTTAATGCGAGTTAAAACTCGCCTTACCACCAATAATTCTTTACAGAAAAAAATCTCTACAGACCAAGACATCGTGAACACAAATAATAGTTTATAGACATATTGTAAATGAAAATAGCGACCAAATAAAAAAAACCAAACCCCGTTGTATAATAGAACTTTACAAAAGTTATGAAAGACAAATGCCAGACATTTTATCGAGACATTTTTAGATTTATATTATTTTAACTCTCTGTATTTATTTTCCATTCATATTCATTCATTCTTGCACATTTTCAATAAACTCTGTAACTTCTGTTTTTGTTTTAATTTACGCCTTGTCTTTGATCCGTCATGTTATGCTATTGCTGTTGATTCTATTTGGAATGAAGTATAAAAGATTGAATCAAACTATCCAAACCCTTAGTGAATTTTCGTCAGTGCTACAAACATTGTAGAATGGCGCTCCATTGATGTTTACTGACAGGAGGGAATGTGAATTAAAAAAACAACACACAAAGCACAAAGTATAGCTACGTTCTGTCTTAAGTCATTGACATCCTATTGCTGATATCATTTGTCTCATCTAGAATTAAAGGACATTTCTATAGTTATCATGGAGTATGGATGCGCATCTTTGATATAACATACATGTACATGTTCTGAATAATGAATCCTGATCAGCGATACAACCGAAAATAGTTCGTTTAAAAATATTCCTTTCCGTTTACCTGCTTGAAAATATAAATATGAATATAGAATTATCTTGTAATTAATTGAATTGAACAAATTCGTCTTTCGTTAGATTTATAAATCAATTTTAAAGTCTACGCCAACGCAGCAAGAGACGCCGGTCTGGATGTATTTTCACTATTTCAAAAAATCTAATCCCATAACTCGGTCCATGCTGTAAATTAATCTGCTCTAAAATGATGCTATTGAATTTGAAGACGTCAAACATCTGTACCACTTGGTGAGCGTCACTACTGGTGGACCAAGAGTCCCCGAGGGTACATGTAGCCAAGTTCGATCAATTTTGGTTGGTCGTTTCTTCAAACGCATTTGAAAATTTCTGTTAACAGAATTGTCTCAAATTTCTGAATCCTGGGTCCTGTAGCAGCATATCGCAGCCATTTTTCTACGTCTTTCGGTATATTTAGTACATAATTCTCACAGATTTGGTCATATTACATTGTTAAGATCGTGGCTCACTGACTAGGTTTTAATACCCGAAATGTATATGTCTGGTCCATGCTGAAAATTTTCTCTGCTCTAAAATGATGCTATTGAATTTGAAGACGTTAAATATCCGTAACTACAAATCGGTTTAACGTGAAAATAGAACGGTTACTTCCCTATCATATTCTGATCACAAGGTATACATGACACATTGAAACTCAATCAAGTTATTGCGTTACATTCGCTTATATTTTGCCCTGAGATTTACACGTATAAGCATATAATCCCTCCCATTACACATAATTTTCAATTATGCAAGAAAAAATAGAATAAAATAACCTTGCCTTCTCGACTTTGAGTCTGAATAACGGTTAGGTACTTTTCAAAATATAACACCTCAATAACAGCTTTTTAAGGAATTATAACTATTTTTGAATATTTTCGCTATGTCAGAAAATCAAAATTCGCAACGACAGATGGCGCATTCCTCTTCAAATATTTATCAAAGTTTCATAATTCATGAAAATCTGTTGCCTCATATTCAAGTTATAGCGTTCCATGCGACTATATTTTGCCCTTAACTTCTATGTGCAAATATAGCCCTCCTTCCGTTACATATAATTTCTCAATTATACGAGCAAAAGATTAATAATCCGTTACATGCATGAAAGAACTTCTTGTACATGTAGTATAAACATTTTCAGAAAATTACTCCAAAGAAAAAAAAAAGACAGATTTTTCAGAAGTTTTGAAATAGTGAATGTATACGCTGCTCAAAAATAGTTTAGAATCACACCAATATTTTCCTATTCTAGCCAAGTTATACCATTTTCAATACATACTCACATTTAAATGACTGATTAATTTGAAATTCTAATCTTCTGATTGGTTAGGGGAAACTATTATTTCATGAATCTGAGTAAGATATGTATGAAAATTACCCTCTTCCAAACCATGAACATTTGCAAGAAAACAGAATTTTTGAAACTTCCCAAATTTTGAATTTTGTCATATTCTTTTTGACAATGGACGAAACTGATACAGAAAAATTTTTATCAGAAAAAGGACTCTTTATATCTTAGATTAAATTCTTATGTTATAAATGAAAATTTCTGATATCATTTAGAAATCGCTAAAATTTCAAAATCTATCACATTTTTTCATTTTTTTTAGCTATTTCCAGGAACAGACTTTACAATAGATCCTATATTTGGGTTTATTTGTGTTTTGGATAACCACACCTTCTGCTGTCCGTGGCAGATGACCGTTCTAAGTCGGCGCCAGTTGCCAATTGGTATCGTTGGTTTATGTGTAGTCCTTTTCCTTTGATGTTTCTGTGTTGTACGTTGACGTTTCTTGTCCCTTTGCATCTCTTTCTGTGTGTGTCTGATTTGTGTTTTTACACTGGGTGTTTGGGGTTTTGCCATGGGTGCTGTAGCCTGGCGTTGTTGGAGATCCCCTCCTTTGTTGACTTTGCATTGTGAGGATAGTTTTTGCATTCTTCTCTTTTTTATACCATAATACTTTATAATAATATAGTAATAATAATAATAATAATATGATACTCAAAAAAGCAATTCCTGAGCTGAAAGCATATGAGAGATAGTAGACATAGGTGCGATTCTAAACTTTTTTGAGTAGTATATGAAAGAAATCTAAGTCTCTTAACTCGGCAACAACAAATCGGGGGGGGGGTGTCTGAAAATCGAATGGCGACTTTCTCTCTACATTCTTTTCAAAATGTATTAATATCATGAAAATCCGTTGACACAAATCCAAATTATTGCGTTCCATGCGCCTGTTATTTATCCTTACCTTAACATATATGTACATGTATGAATAAACCCCCTTCCATCCAATAAATTTGATTTCTTAATTATGTGACCAAAAAATTAAAAACCTGTTACACATAAGCAAGGACATCCTTTCGTCTTGATGTATGCACATTTAAAACATTACTCTAAAAATAGATTTTTAAAGAAAGAAATGGTTCTCCAACAGCACCCATAGTACGAGAGAAATTCATATAAGCTTAAATGCCTTTTTTTCAATCCTTGCAGATTTCCATTGGATGTAATATATCATTAACTGATTATGAATTATTTTTTTAGATTAAAGCATCAAAATATCCAAAGTGAAAACGCAGGGAAGATCTACACAGAGAGAGAGAGAGACGCAGAAAGGGCCTAGGAACACCAAAGACGACATTAAAACCCGGAACACAAACGGCTACACATTATATTGCGAGCCCAATGAGTAATCGGTGCCGACTTAGGACAGCAATCTGCCGATCTGGTAGCAAATAGTGTGGCTATCTGAATCACGTGCACAAAATCATCCCACTTTCCGGTTACATGCATGTTATCACTCAAGCAGTCGCCACAATCAGTAAGAGTGATTTTTTTTAAATACGCTTGTACAAGACTGCAGATTGATCAAGTATCGTGCAGAGTGTCCGTTTGGTGAAAGAGGATCATATCCAAAGAACAAAAGACGTTTGATGTACAGACGCATTTTAAAGATTTTTAGAATATTTCTGTATATTTTCACTATATCATAAAAGCTCCCATAACTCATAAACGACATACGCGGGAACCTGAAAATCGAAATGCAGCTTCCTCTCCATTTTCCGAATAAAGTATACTAATATAATGAGGGTATCTCCCTCATTGCATAGCTCTGTCCTTAGCTCAGATTTCGGCATAATTTTTTTCGGTCATGTTTAGAATTAAGCTCCTTGTGCCTACCCTCCAACGATGTTTTGGCCATATTTTCTTCTTAGATGCGCTTTTAGATAAAGCCTATACAAAATTTGGAGCTGCTCATTTTGGTAAGAGGGAATTAAAAGTCTACATTGTAGATGGCGACAGAAAATGTACTTTGGCTTTATTTAAACTGTTTGACATTAAAAACTACTAATGAGGATTCAATATCCGAAATTTCTTGTACAATAAAATTGGCACTAAAGGATACATATTTCAAAATTGACAATGATAACGTTTATTCACTTTCTTACGTTCCGTGAGCGACCGGACTGACATATGGACTGACGGACAGACTTCGACATACATGTTTCATAATACGTCTAGTCGAATGACGGGTGTGTAAAACTATGTTAGGAGACTAAACCCGGGTTTACGATGCTCTTTATTTTTACGACATTCACATTGCCATTTTTTTTCTGGTTTATAGCAGTTTTGAATAATTCATGCAGTATTGAAATTTACCACCCTTTTTACTATACCAAGTTATCAGTGTGTTATATTCTAGATCTAGCCGTTGTAAGTTTGTTATGAGAAACGTTAACATAAACACTACATAAAGTGTCAATTTGCAATTTGATATTCAAATAGCTGTTGGATCAAATGATAATTTATAACAGCGTATTCCACAAAGCGAATGACTAAACGCTTCATAAAGTGTTAAAGACTAATGACTAGGGGCCAATTTAACGAAGGATACTTAAATGTCGTAAGTGTACGGACTATGCGTACCAAAAAAAAAAGCTATCAATTAAAGCAGTCGACCTTTAAATGAATATTGGACAGTGCGCATGTACCTCTTAAACTGCATTGTAATTTGTTTGCGATTTTGGAATTTTCAAAAGTAACTACATGATTTCAAAAGTTTGGACTTCATTTAAGAAGAACGATGTCTTGTGCATAATACATTGGTTTGAAATTTTCCCCAAGAAGGTAAAGAGTTGAAAACCTTCTGCATTATTAACATAAACAATTATTTTCCTGTTGCAGTATGCAGCAGTTAAACTCGTTCCCCGTGACATTGGATATTTTAAAGTATATTACTTATTTCCAGCTCTGTCGCATCAGAGAGGCTTTGCTTTGGCACTTTATCAATTTGACATTATATATTTCATTTACCTATTTCGGCAAAATTTTCATCGAAATTAAAGGATGTTAACTTCTAAGCACCATCCCTCCAATTTTACTTCGAACACAATCTTTTTTTTTTTTTGATATGCTTCGTAATCGACCCTACAGGAAATTTGGAACCGCCAACTCTCTGTAAATTAAATACACAAATTTAAATTCTACAGATAAAGCAGAGGACGCAAGTGAAATGAATTTTGGAAGCATCACTGATGAGAATTTAATATTCGAAACACGCCTGGTGTATAATACATTGGTTTGAAATTTTCTTTATGAAAATATAGAGTTGAAACCCTTTTGCATTATTAGATAATAAAAAGAAATTAGCAAAAATAACTTTGATAGCCAATTTTCAATTGAGTAATACATAAATTTATTACATTGTGTTAAAATATAGTGTTGCAGTGACTGTCATGTCTGGTATCAAATAAGGTAGAAATTGAAAACAAAAAGAAAATACAAGAAATGTATCTACAGTAAAGATTGTCAGCTTATCAAATTCTTGATGATCGTTGCAAATTTAGTTAATGTGAGGCAATCACAAAACCAAAAACCAGAATGCGAAAGTCATTATCAATAAGCATACAGATTCATGAAAAACACATGAAAATAAAAACAAAGAAAGCGAGGAGATTCCCAACAGTTAAAACAGCTGAAGGTTTTCACAGGGAAAAAACACCTGCAAAAGAGACGGAACTATAGAAACAGGTAGGTTATCAATATCTGATGGACAGACTATGATGCTACAGGGCACACTTTTCAGAAAATTCGAGAAATGTTACTTTTCGAATGATTTGAAGAAACGATTAACCGAAGTTCTTCGGCTTTGGTTACATGTGCTCTCGGAGACTGACACTCACGAAGTGGTTCAAATGTAACACGTACGTTTTCAAATTCAAAGCATCATTTTCTCTCTGAATCTCAGTCGGACTCCTCGTGTGATTATATGCATAAACTCGCTTCAGTCTTTTGCTTTTATATTCATTTAAATATTCATCTGTGCGCTGCTTGGGTCACTGTGTTTTGCTGTCTTGTTTATGTGGTCATCTTACAGTGAAGAGGTTATTTTACATTGTAACTGTGCGTTCTTAGAGACCTTTGGGTAAGAGTAATAAACTTAATTTTATGGAAAAATATATATTTCTACCTAAATATTTTTTAATTC
Organism: Pinctada fucata; assembly: GCA_028142955.1. NCBI lineage: Eukaryota > Metazoa > Mollusca > Bivalvia > Pterioida > Pteriidae > Pinctada > Pinctada fucata. Next base: position 45,677,003 of record AP027114.1, on the reverse strand, counting down.
TTTTTTTTTTAATTATTATATATGCACAACCAATGTAATTCCCTGAGATGTTACTATTGAAAGAAACGTGCTGCAATTCGTGTATTCACACTCATGACGTCACAATGCATAAGATCTTAAGAAACATGCCGCGACGGCTGTTCTAACCTGCAAACTGAGCCCGCGGTAATCTGAATATTAACGTCACCTTGTTACCTAGAAAACGCGATTTCAGAAAACAGGAATGAAATAGGCAACCATGGTGCGTATATATAGAATAAATGTCATAATTTGTGTTTTGTTACGGGTATACAACACACAGCAAGTGTATTTATCGCATGAAATGCGCTAACGCGCATTACATGTACGATAAATGCACTTGCTGTGTGTTGTATACCCGTAACAAAACACAAATTAAGACATTTATTCTCTATATGAAAATACAATTGGTACCATAATGAGATACAATTTAATTTCCTCTGCTCTTGAAATTGTCTGCTATAAAATCTTCTAAGATTGTATGATAATATATTTAAATTATTGTTAAAATTTTGTATCATGAGAAACAAGAGATTACCAAACAGGCTTTGTTACATTGAATGCAGCGGTGACACACGCGTAAGATCGATATACGTAAACATCTCATAGAATCTTAATATCAGCATATAGCCCGCGATGAAGTATACAATATCACATGATATGAAATGTGTAAGTTATTGATTGTCTGCTTTGTGTTTTTGCAATAGGTATTTTAGTGTTTTGCTGCAGGTGCTGCAACCGGATGTTATTGGGAATCCCCTCCTTCTGAATATAATGTATGTGGATATCTTGTGCGAAATGTGGAATATTTCTGAAGGTAAGAATTCTTCCAAGTAACATGATGAAATTGCTTGACCTTAATGCCGAATCGAAGACCAATAACAAGAGATAAACCAACAATATTTGTAAATGATTATAGTGAAAAGATTTTTGTTCTGTCATTGCAAAATTTTTAATGAAGCTAGCGAAATGAAAACTCCACATTCAATATTCACAATCGACAAAAATAGAAGCATACAGAATAGAAATCAAATAAAACAATGTAAAATCATGCATTTTGTAGCTCACTGTGTGAGCTCTTTTACACAAACGAAGGAGAACCAAGGTGATTGTCAGGGTTTATCAGATTAAAACAAAAAATAGCCCGGTGAAATAAATAACCCAAACAGTACATAAACAGATACCAAAATCCCAAATCAAGCTTTTTAACGCATTTTTCTTTTTTTTTTTTCTTTTTTAGCACATTTTTTTCTTTCAAAAAAGAAAGAAAAATGAAAATTAGAAATAAACAAAACAAAAACCTTTATCGATTTCATCAAATATCCATAGCATAAATTAACAGTTATGACTGCTTAAGATAAATTCAACATTAATCTCTTTTTTATTTGGAAATTCCATATCGCAAAGTACAAGATAAGATTTGAAAATTAAGATTAAACTTACCGTTTCTCTTTGTTTAATCCTTACGACTTTGAGTCCTTAACATAAACCTAAAATGGCTGTCGATGAACACTGTAAGAGAAGTCGACCGTGGCTAGTCAATTACATGCTTTGTTCTTCTTTAAAATCAACTTTGTCATTCGGTAGAAGGGTACAGAACAGGAGGTCTATGGGCCATATAGCTCACCTGAGGAACAATGACAAATATGGATAATGACCATATCCCTGTATACAGCACAAAATCGATAATTCAGAAAATCAGAAACCGAAGGCATACAAAATCAGGATAAAACAGGAACCAAAGCAAACAAACAAAAACCTCCACCATATGAAAAGAAGCGAACACCCGATATGGGAGTGAGACAAGGTGCCCAGGAAGAGTAAGCATCTCCTGCTTGCATGCAACACCCGTCGCTTCAATTCGGTAGAACTGTCACATCCGGTTACTTCCATTTCGGAAGGCATAGAGTACAATCTTTGGTTGGATGGTTCAAATGGTCTATGACAGAATATCATCCACCATTCTGGAGAGTGGGACATCATAGTGTATGACGAGTTCCCCATATCGACCGTAGAACTTCCTCATTGACGATGTTAGTCGGTCACAAACATATCCCTGACTGAGAAGCTTATCTGAAAGACGCCTAGCTCTCAGAACAAAATCCGTATATTTGGTACTTGCTCTGTCATAGCGTATTAACTGAGATATGAACACGCCATAAGCAGGCGATGAAGGGATGTTGCTACTCAGAAAAGGAAAGTTTGTAATGCTGAAATGGAAGTCGTCATAGAGTGAGGTGTTCAAGTGACCATCATTGTCGTAGGACAACATTATGTCCAAATAGGATGCTGAATTATTTGTCTCTGTAGTTTCTTTGACTTCAAGCTCCGAAGGATAGATACTGCTCAGGTAATCCACGAATTTTGGATTATTGATGTCCATCAAATAGTGAGTTTTATTTTGATATGTTCAATCACAAGGAATTATCAATAAGTGAATAACTATCTTTCGATTGAATCAATAAGGGAAACACAAGAAATAATAAAAATTAAAGCATTTTAAAACCAGCGGCCCATTTCGAAACCAAATTAACAGAAATATGAAACCTTCACTAGCAGAGATGCCCACTTTCAAATTTGCAGAGAAAAACTCCATATTGTCTACTCCATATGATATGAAAGCCGACGAGCATAGTGAACAGATTTTTTAGAAGATTGTAGGAATACGTAGAGTCTGAATTTATTCATTCCGGATTTCGATGCCGACTTAAAACAAACATGTATTATACTTTGGCAAACAAAGCGAGCCCGAATTGATTTGGAATATAAGTTTAAAGTTTTTTTCCAAGAATTTTTCTGGTTGTGAATACCCTCCCCATCATATTTATTCCTCCCTCCCCCTCTTTACGGTTAAAAAATATAGCCAATGTCTTTGTTTTTAAAAAGTAGGTCAAATTCCAAAGTCAATGTCAGCAGGTTAAAACTCAAGGAATCAAATGAAAGGTCATGACACAAGGAATTCAAATGATAAATATACAAGATGCATGTTTTTATAAGGTAGGTCAGACGTCAAGGTCAATGTCATTAGTTCAAAGATTGAGTCTAAAAATATTAGCACGCAAGGTTTATTCCATTATAGTTCATTGTCATATACTTATCAATGTTAAACGTCTTCAAATTCAATAGCATCATTTAAAACTTGATAAATTTACAGCATGGACCAGACATGCACGTTTCGGGTACTAAACCCTCGTCAGTGATCCTCAGTCTAAACAATGTAAAATGGCCAAAAAATATGAAAAATATTATGACCAAAAAATGTACTGTTATCAATGTATTTATCAATTGCCATGTTACTTATCGATACCCCTCATATTTTTTTATTATTAGCTAAAATACAAATTCTGTATTTCCATTTCAAGGTCAAAAGTCAAGGTAATAGTTTAGGGCTGCGTTTGTTTGTCTTTTAATTGTCTATCAGCATGTAATGTTTAAAATTCCTGATCTGATCAATTTTCTCTTATCAGGTAGCCAAGTCCGATTAACTTCGGTTGATCGTCTGTCTTTTCAACACATTTGAAATTTTCTGTTACAAAATTTCTTGAAAATTCTAAAACGTGGGTCCTGTAGCATCATATCCCATCCATTCTGCTCCTCTTTTGGTACATTTTTGGACAAAATGATTTTCATACTTTTGGCCATATTACATTGTTTAGACTTAGGATCACTGACGAGGGTTTGGTATCCGAAACGTGCATATCTGGTCCATGCTGTAAAATTTATCAGGTCTTAAATGATGCTATTGAATTGAAGACGTGGATGACTTCGGTATATTACTCGAATTCTGCCAGTTTGTGCAACATTGTGTTATCGATGTATAGAATATAACGAATTAATAGATCCTTGGAATTATCACAATCCAATCTATCACATCAGCCTCTTGAAAACGAAAAAGAAAACCAATTTACGCTATAAACAGTAGGGCGGCCAAGCCGGATTTGCACGTGCGGCGGTAAAAAGTAAAATGTGAGTCCGCGAACGCATGACGCACTCTTTCTCGTCGGAGAAAATATGGACGCCTCCGAATTTTGGTCCTTTTCCGACAGCTCTAGACAGCACAATTTTTTATTTCAGCAATTAGAATATCGTAAAACTTTTTCTTTTAGCTTTATATTTTACCCTCAAATAGTTTATTTTAGACAAACCTTACATTTTAATTACTAAATCGATAATTGAAGTTGGCTTAATTTTCCCGGGAAAAAAATGCCCCAAAAAGTGGAAAATAAAAATGAGGTACAAAAAATGGTCCCTCACAGATTTTTATAATATTTTCAAAAAATGACATTCACATCGGCATCTTTCAAATATCAAAAAATTACAGAACCACTTTTTCATATATTGAAATAATTCCCGTTTGAAATCAGCTGGTGTTAGCTTCGTTTCGACATGCGCAGAATCACGATTTTGCACTACACATTGAACGTGTGTCACATTGTAAACATGAATGAATTACTTTATTCGGAGTTTATAGTATTTTGTGTATGAAAAAGTATAACTGTTGGATAATTTTTATCTCGTGAACTCATTTCTAACCTTGGATTTGCAATTAAGAAGAGATTAATGAAGGTTTTAAGCTGTTTTTGTCCAACCCGACTTCACGAAGCTAAGGCCGATGTCAGTGCAGTGCCAGTGTCGGTGTGATGTAAACTTGATGACGCAAAAACACGGTACGACTTGTGTACTTCACATACATGTACTTTCTTCAGTTCAGCTGTTTGTTCATATAGTGAACTTGATACTAGGCCGATACTTCGATGACGAAATTAATCTAGGAACCATTGAAAACATCGACTTTTTCCTCAAGCTCAAGGTAAATAAACAAATTTGTAAACAAATATTTTCTCTCTCTCTCTCGTTCTCTCTCACACATACATACTCACACATTAGTTTACTAATACTACCAAGATTTGTAATAATTTTCAATCATTGAACTGATCAGTTTATTAAGTTAATTTATGTGCCTTTATTTTGACCAACCAAGCCTACCCCTCCCCTCCCCCCTACCTCATTGGGCCCTAAGTCATATTTTTTAAATAAAATTACACTTTGTCATTCACAAGTATACATGTTATTATAAATGTAGTTTTTTTAAATTTAGAATATAAAGTGGAAAGAGAAAAGATATTGATTGTGGGGGGGGGGGGGTTACTTACATTTACATTCAAATATTTACATACATAATGCAAAATGCAATATGGGTAATTTAAACAATGAATTTCTAGATAGATAATATATCATAATATAATTTTTTGATTATCTTGTAGTTCAAGTCATTGAAAATAATTTTCCATGAATTCCATTGGTTGAGTGTTGAATTTATCAATACTATTCTTTCCAGTGATAAATTATGATTGCTAAATAAATAACATATACAAACAAATACTTATTAAGGATTTATACAGTACAATTTAAGTGAGTTAAAGAAGATCCTGACGATTATCTCAACAACACTCACAATAAAGCGCAAAATTAAACATCGACGGACCCCAAGCAAGCTAGAGGTGGGACCAGGTGCCCGGGAGGAGTAAGCATCCCCTGTTGGCTAGCCGCACCCGCCGTCGATGTTGATGAAGCATGGAAATGAAAATATAAAAACTTCATGCACTGTCTGAATTCTGTCTATATAGAAAGTGCTATGGCGACAATGTCAGGGAAGTATATTCAAAACACTTATTGTCAAACCCCTCGCGGGGAACTTTTTTACGAGCTCCACACGGCAAAGGGCATAAGTGTGACACAAATGAGTTAAAGAATATCCTGACAATTTTCTCAACAGCACTCACAATAAAGCACAAAATTAAACATCGATGGACCCCTAGCAAGCTAGAGGTGGGACCAGGTGCCCGGGAGGAGTAAGCATCCCCTGTTGGCTAGCCGCACCCGCCGTCGATGTTGATGAAGCATGGAAATGAAATTATAAAAACTTCATGCACTGTCTGAATTCTGTCTATATAGAAAGTGCTATGGCGACAATGTCAGGGAAGTATATTCAAAACACTTATTGTCAAATAAGTACAATTTATGAATCATTTTGATTTTTTTCAGTTTATGACTATGCAATAGTGAAATTGTATCAAAGTAAACAAATAAAATTCAGAATAAATGAATGAGTAAATAAAGGAATGACTTAAAACTAATTAAAATGTATTATTTTTTTCAGGTCAAACTTGTTAGAAGAAATCTTGCTGTCTGAAAATCACCCAGTGGCTTATTATATGGAAGGCATGCATTTAAAAGGAATTATTGATTGGAAATTGTGTACTAAAGTATATTGATATCATATTCTGGTACATCCAATTGGTTTGAAGATTGTGCATATTGTCATCATATTCTTCTTTGTGAATTGTGAGTGTGCAAAAATATCATACAAATGGATTATTCACAGAAGATGGAAGACTTCAAGACTGTCAATATTTCAGAAAACAATTAACATGATTAATGACTGTGAATCTCACTCTCATATCGGGAGTTCGCTTCTTTTCATATGGTGGAGGTTTTTGTTTTTGTTTGCTTTGGTTCCTGTTTTATCCTGATTTTGTATGACTTCGGTTTCTGATTTTCTGAATTATCGATTTTGTACTGTAGACAGGGATATGGTCATTATCCATATTTGTCATTATTGGGCATTGGCAGATATATATAGTGAGATAATGAAATAAATATTTTGTGAATTCTTGCAGAGGATTAATTTAGTCAATTAAATTTCTTCTTCATGATATAGGAATGTAAACTTCAACTGTCATGGATCATGGGCACATTAAATTATAATAGTTATTTCTTTTGTAATGACTATCTGGAGTAAAAAAGTAAATATAGGCTTTCTTGCAAAAAATACCACATATTTGTATCTTTTGTTTTCCAATTATTGAAATCTCCTGCACATTAAACAGAACAAAATTGGAATTTTTATATGTATTTTTCTCGGATACAATGAGAATATTTCAAATTGTGCATGTATTGTCTGGCATATCCTAGAAAATGTCATTTTTCTCTTGTACGTGGCAGATTTGTACTTGATCAGAGGAAATTAGGAAGGTCGCTGGACAAATCTTCGGTCTGTTGAATTCTGGAGATATTTTTCACAATTTAAATGTTTGCTCGTCAAAAGGTAAAAACAACCTTTTCTTCTTGAATGGTTTATTCGAATTTATATCATCTTTTGTGAATTTCTGATGTCGAAGCGTTCGGTCGATCGACGATTTCTCCAAAATTGTCGAAACTGTGCAGCATGTAGGGGTACATAAATGAGGTACAAAAAATGGTCCCTCATCGATTTTCATAAAATTTGAGAATTGAACACTTGGATATATTTTCCACAAGATATCAAAAAATTACAGAACCACTTTTTAATATTTTTGAAAACGATCCCCCTGTTTGCGAGGAAGGGGGCATGGAAGTCGAACTTTAAAAGTGATACTGTCATTTTGTCAGCTGATTTTCGACAATTGACAGAATGAAACAGCACATCTTTGGTAGATTAAGATAAATAAAATCTTAAAGATTATGTTTAATCTTTTTAAATTTGATGCCACCAATATATATCGCTGTCATTAGCATTTTTCTGCGGTGAAAAAGTTTCGAAAAATTGCTTAGTAACGGCGACGCGAACATCTTTCGATATTAATTCGCCGTTCATAGCAACGGTTGCCGTAACGCGCAAATCTGGCTTGGCCGCCCTACTGTAAAAGGTACATATAAAAATTAAACTGTGCCCATTTTTTCTCGAAATACATGTGTGTTTCAAACAAGACCTTCATATCAAAGAAGGGAGGAGATTAATTAATCAATTAGTTTTCACCATAAATACACATGCATATTATATGAATAATTTGTATCAGTCAATCAGTGCCCAATTTCACAAAAATTCTAACCCAAAATTTCAGGAATTTTCGTAACTTTCATCATCAAGTAAAAGCTTAAAATGTTTTTCAGTTTAGATTATATTGTGCGTTCCGATATCATTTCTACATAATAAATATAAATTCAGAAATAAACTATCTCGATTTTTACTTTTTAAGAAATACTGCACGATCAAAAGTTACGAAAATTCCCAAATTTTTTCGTAAGTATTTTTGTGAAACAGGCTGCAGATTGCTAGCTAGCGGTTCCGTATTTTGTAACCATACGACCTGTCCCCGACAATATTAATGATGAATGATTACTTTATGTTGGGGAATTTGCAAACTGTAGAAAGAGGAATAAGTCTAAACTAAATCTATGCATTTGTCAGAACAAGAAAGTAAATTAATTCCCTTTCATGAAAGAGGGATATTATCAATATTAGTTGACATAGAAATAATTTTGAAACAAGATCAGATTTTGATTCAAGAAATTCTCAGTTGATAAGTTTAACCTAAGGTTTCACGGAAAATACATGTAACATGTTTAATTGTAATATGACCTAAGTAAGGGTTATACTACTGTCTCCGAGGGCGTAGCCCGAGGAGCAGTTGAATAACCCACTTGTTGCACGGCAATTGTTATGCCATCAAACAATTATCACCGTTGATTGAGTAATTATAAATCGTCATTCCGAGTAGGATAAAACTACTCATGGTCGGTAAACAGTTAAGAATTTCACGCATTTTTAAATAGATTTCAAAGAAAACAACGGTAAAAAAATCTGGTCCAGTATTTGTTGTTAAATTAGGGGAATTAAGATTAATAAAATAAAGGGAAACTGATATTTGATTTTTTCAAACTACAGTTTGATTAGAGTACATACATGTAGGAAGCGGATTTTACGAGATGCGATTAAGGATTGTGTACAAGTGTCCTTTTCTAACTTTCAATTCTGAATCATTAAAAGTGAGCACACACAAGTTTTCCAACAAATATTCAAAACTACGGGAATTCTCCGCTTTTATGATACTATTATATCTTTGTTTCTTTTCAAAAGTATTCAAGGGTACCAGTCAGTACATTATTCAATCGAAATCTTGCGAGTTTTCTCTGGTAGTTGATCCTATGCATATTGAAACATTTGACATAGAGCGGATCTAGAGCGGGCTGGAGTCAGGACCCCCCCCCCCCCTATGGTATTAGTAAAAAAAAACAACAACATGATTTCCCATTTCTATGTATTTTCTTTCAAAATCATAGGCTGGACCCCTTTCCCTAACGCTGAATCAACCTTATAGGGAAAAATCTAGGTTCGCCCGTGACATAGAAAAAAATATTTCAACCTGTAAATGGCGTTTTTTTTTCTTAAATCCTATTATGAAATGCCATTTTAGAAATGCTAAAGCGAACATTCCTCCCCCCCTTTTTTTTGTTGTGTTGTATTTTCTAAATGGGTGGCAATACAAGTCAGGTCAGTTAAGGACAGTTAACGGCTCAGTTGATCATTCAATGATGAGTTCAATCATTAATTCAATCATTGTTTCACAATGAAAAATATTGCACTGTCTGGAAAGGTGTTAATTACCATCTACAACGTAGACCGTGCAACAATATTGATTATTCAATACTTGAAAAGTTCATAGATTGATAAGGTGACAAATATGGATAATGACCATATCCCTCTATAAAGCACAAAATCGATAATTCATACAATCATAAACCGAAGGCATACAAAATCAGGATAAAACAGGAACTAAAGCAAATAAACAAAACCTCCACCATATGACAAGAAGCGAACTCCTGAAATGGGAGTGAGAACTTTATCTATGAGTTGGTGAAATGATTGTCAATTCTGCACGTGAAATACCAGCAAATTGAGATTATTTACGTACAATCCCTCATTATTTCAAATTCTTTTGAAGAGTTTTAAACAACCTCATCTTTGTGGGATGAACACGGAATTATCTAGAAATAATTATGTCCATCCTATTGTGCAATTCTCCTCTCGTTTTAAATAACACTGTTCTAATTGTCAAATTTGCTTTCTCATTCTCATAGAACTACTTTCTCGCATTCTCTGGGTTTTGTCCAATTATGTCTCGTGAAATAAACTTTGTAAAAGATTCCAATGGTGTTTTCTTCCGCGACAAAGTAAAACATTTATTAATCATACAACGAAGTACGAAGTATGGCTTGTAAGCCAACATCAGCTTACAATTTTATGATATTGCTCAGCTGTGAGCCTCGTTTTGCGATTCTACATCTAGAATGTTGGGAGGAAATGAATTAATTACTCAAATTGGGTAATGATTCAGATAAATCATGAGAAATAGAGATGATTGATGAACCGAATTCGTGCAATAGGTAGACGATGTGTACTTCAATTATACCGAATTGAAGTGACGGATGATGCATGCAAGCAGGAGATGCTTACTCTTCCTGGGCACCTGCTGATCTCACTCCCATTTTTGGAGCTCGCGTCTTTTCATATGGTGGAGGTTTTTCTTTGTTTGCTTTGGCTCTTTTTTATTCTGATTTTGTATGCCTTCGAGTTATGATTTTCTAAATTATAGATTTTGTACTGTGTATTGGGATATGGTAATTATCCATATTTGTCATCATCATATGATCAATGACGTCGTAACATCAATGACGTCAAATACAGCGTCAAATGAGAAGCAACATTACGAGAAGGTCGGTAAACTCCGTACGGCGGCTTCGCCTAGCATACAAAGCAGACCGCTCATACCGCTACGCCACGGTGACAACCCTAATAATTCAAATTTCAAATAATTACGAGAAGGATTTAATGCATGTTTTCTTTTGTAATATGAAGTTTCTTAAAACTAAAAGGCCGAGAAATGATGGTTCCATAACTCATTTTCTTTTTTTTGCGCACAAAGGTAGATCTTGTTGTAAAATATTTTAAGTGATATTAGTTCGGATATAGTAATATAGACATTTAGCAAGATTAGATAACTTCGGTCAATACAATATGTCGTTGCCGTGCAATAATTTTGCATATTGAAAATGCGGTAGAGTTCCAACTCTATAGCTTTTTGAAGAAAATTTCCAACCAATTTTCATGCACCAGACACGTGTTTCGAATATTAAATTCTCATCAGTAGTGCTTCCAGCCAAATTACCTTTCATAAGCAGCCTAAATTAATTTTACTTGCGCCCTCTTGTGTTATTTTAGAATTCAAATTTCTGCATATACTTTACAGTGAGTGCGCAGCTAAAAATTTCCTGTAGGGTCGATTCAGTAGCATATGAACTCATACCAAGTCCATATTTGTATAATATTATTGAATTAGAATTCACAATATCGCATGACCCAAAAAAGAAAACCAAGGGCGACAATGTGATAGTCTGATAGAACATCTGTTTTAAAGGATGCTTTAGTGATAAGAATTGCTGACAGAATTAGATGCAAATATATAATATATTACCTTAAACAGTGTAGAACAGTAATGTCCGTCCAATGTTCTCGTCGAATACCCTCACTCGTTACTCTGCATCACAGGACGTACAATATTTTCAAACGTGTTTGAATATGTCGACGCATGGTATCTTTTCCATGTTGATAAAGAAAAAAGAAAATACCCTGACATAGCTGATAAGAGCTGTTCGATTGTGCTTGTTATCGAAAAATCAATATTAACACTCACAAATGTAATCTATTAAAAAGGTAACCTCATATTTTGTTTCTTGACAGACGGACAAAGGAAACATTCAAATGAGCTAAAGAAGATCCTGACTATAATCTCAACAGCACTCATTAAAGATGAAAGTGATTATATTTAACACAAATTCTAGTAAAAACACAACTTTCTCGCGAGAAAAGGATAATTGTATACGGAAGGCACTGCAGATGACGCTGATAAACATCGCGCCGCATTCATTAGTAAAATCTAGACTTACAAAAATTCAATTATCATCATACATTCATACATCACCATAAACAGACTGGTATAGTTTTAGTATGTATGTGAAAGGGATTAGAAAGAAAGCTTTTAGCTTAAACGTTTTTCTTTATTTATACTATATTGTAGGATCATTTCAAAAAGCAAGAGGGGTCGCACATTGACCCCCCCCCCCTTATATCAAAATTGGGATAAGAAAAGATTCTTTGTAAGTGGCGCTACCTTGAATAAATTAATTATTATTGAGAGAATGAAAGGTACACTTTATTTACTTGTGGAATAATTAGTGTTCAATTTATTACTAATCGTGTTATTTATCAAAACAAGTTAAACTTACAAATGAACCAGAAATGCACGTTTCGGGTATAGAGCCCTCGTCGGTTATACTGAAGCCAAAATAATGATTATCAAAACAGTGAAAACATTTTTATAAGATGACAAAAGAGTGAAATGACGGATGGAATATATATATATATATATATATATATATATATATATATATATATATATATATAATCAAAATCAAAGTGACATAATGACGATTAAATTTGTTTATTGCACTAAACGTTTTCGCCTGTTGGCTCTTCAGAGTTGCAATGAATATAAACAATAACAATAACAAAGAACAGTAGGTAGGCAGCGTCTATGACGTCATCATAACGTTATAGTTAGGCGCGTCACGTACAAATGTCCCAGACGTTGGCGCACTTATTATTTACGTATATTGATGCTTTAAGAACAATAATAAATAGCTTTTTGTAAAGAAGAAATGAAATCATAGTTTAACAATTCAATTTAGGTTTGAAAATCTCTATGAAATAATCTTCTTTGGCTTTACGTAATTGTTCATTGTCCTCTTTTACTTTGTAACAGGGGAAAATAGAAAAACTTCCCCCACCACACATATCAAAATGTCCGCTACAAGGAGTGTTTCTAGTGGATGGATCCCTGATCTGTTGTTTGTGTACGCGTACACGGTCCGCCAATTTCGTTCCCGTTTGTCCGACATAATTTTCGCCGCAGTTTGGACACGTCATCACGTAAATTAAGTTCTTGGATTTGCAATTCATTTTTGCGTTTACGTGAAATACTTTTCCATTTTTAAATGTAAATGATTGACCGGTTTGAATGTACGGGCATGTTCCACAGCGAGGGTCCTGGCATTGGCTAACGACGTGTGTTTCCGTTTCGGCTGTAAATCTGGCTTTGGTGAGAAGTCTTTTTAAATTAGGTGGTTGTCTCCTGCTATTAATGATATCCTGTTGGTTGATGAGACTCCTCAAATTGTCGGACTGATGAAGAATTGGTAGACAAGTTTTTGCTGTTTTGAATACGTTTTTATTTCTCGGATTGTGTGTTGTTACAAATGGAATGATTTTATGGCTATTTGTGTTACGTCTGCTTTTCTCTCTAAGTTCCGGTAGCGGTATTTCCTTTGCTCTGTTTGTGGCTGCGTCAATTAGATTTACGGGATAATTCTGTTTAAGTAGGAAAGACTTTAGTTCTTTTAGTCTTTTTTCTCTTCGATGTTGGTCTGAAACTATTGTACAAATTCGTCGAGCCAAGTTGAACGGGATGTTACGTTTTGTGTGAGATGGATGACAGGAACTGAATATAAGGTACTGGTGTGTATCCGTACTTTTGTAAAACAGATCCGTAGTAATTCTGTTATCTTCCTTAATTATCAATATATCGAGAAAAGGAAGCTCTTTTTCACTCTGTTCCATAGTAAATTGAATGCTAGTATGAAGTCCGTTTAAAAGATCATGAAATTTATTCAAGTCATCCAAAGATCTATTCCAAAAAATGAAACAATCATCCAAATAACGTTTCCAGTTTTTCCGGATGCAATTTCCGAAGTTCGCGTCAAATACATCTTCCGTACGAGAAAATAATTTTTCTTCCAAATATCCCATAAAAAGAGTAGCGTAAGTAGGTGCGACTTTGGTTCCCATCGCTGTCCCCTTTATCTGAAGAAAATATTTATTATCGAAGAAGAAATGATTGTTTTCTAAAACAAGTTTGAGACCATCTATGATAAAGTCTTTTGTAAATCTGGACGGGATTTCATCACGATGTTTTTCTATCCAATATGTGATAGACTCCATTCCTACGTCATGAGGAATATTGGTGTAAAGGCTCGTTACGTCAAAACTTATCAATTTGGTGTTTGCATCGACACTATCTGGGATATAATTTAGGAAGTCAATGTCATCTCTGATGTAGCTTGGGACTAATTTACAAAGTGGCTTGAAATAAAGCTTCTTTCCAAAGGTCTAAAATTTACACCAACTCCGAAAGGAAATAAAGTGGACTTGATAAAAGATACTGAAGAATTTTGTAGGAAATTGAATGACCTCTCACTGTAAAAGAAGGGAGGGGATCTCCAATGGGCAACCGGTACCGACTTAGGACGGCTTTCTGCCAAGCAAGTAGCAGACGGGGAGGTTTTCCGGATTAATTGCGCACAGCCCTCCAACCTTTCCGATTACCAAGAGGTCTCAATGAACGCACATGTGATGTAAAATGACCTCTCACTGTAAAAGAAGGGAGGGGATCTCCAATAAGACCCTGTTGCAGCACCAACAGCAAAACACCAAAACACCCGATGCAAAAACACTAAAGACGAGCATAACACGAGACGGAAATCAGTCCGTGCTCTGCCGGCTGTAGCGAGCTCATGTATATAATCACCTGAGGAGTCCGACTGACATTCAGAGAGGACGGGTGGTCGAAGCCCTGTCTTCTCTTATGTATTGGTCATTATCCATATTTGTCACTGTTCGTTTAGAAGGGAATTACTATTCTAAGCCTCTAAATTAGTTATAGATAACGAATATATAAAAATTAGAATGTTTCACAAAAAGTTATATAGGAGACAATTTTTCAAGTTATCTTTTATATGTGAGGTATGTCATCCTAGACATCCTCACTGTCCGCGCTGCTCTCTTTAGCCATAAAAAATGATATTTTGTCTACTTTATCTGCAAAATTTCAAAGTGAAATTTATTTGGGGGAATAGATCAATTGATTAAACTTCTATATTCCTGAATTGTTAAACGTCGATATTGAATCACAAGCATAATACATCATAATACAAACAATGAAAGAATTGTTCCCTATAGGAAGCTAAAGGAAAGCCTTTCTTCTGATTATACTACGTGTATCTCACTATAATAGCGTAGATCACGTGTGCATTTTACATGTCACTTGTTTCGATCGCCAGCTGGCTCAAAGTTAGTTTGAACTAACCTAACTAGAATTAATTGTGATTTATTTCGGAAAAAATATTCAACATTAAGTTATATGGACTTGTCTTTCGAGGTATGTTTCCATAGTCTGTGAGTTTTTGCAGTTTTTAATTCTACTTGCCTCTCCTGAACAGAAGACTACTTTTCGAGTTTTTACAAAGAAAGAAAAAAAATAATAATATGGATTCAATTAGTCCGATTATTTTCGGTTGCCCATTTCTTCAAACGCATTCCAAACTTTCTGTTAACAAAAATTTCTCGAAATTGTGTAGCATCAAATCCCACCCATCTTGCTTCGTCTTTCTGTATTTTTTTTTTTTTGGACTAAAGTTGATTTACAATCTTTGGTCATATTTCATTGTTTGAATTGAGAACATTGACGAGGGTTAAGTACCCGAAACGTGCATATCTGGTACATGCTGCAAAATAATATGATGCTATGAATTTGAAGACGTGTAACAATGAAAAAAAAAACCATGCAAATTTCAGTATTATTACAAACAACGCGCGAATAATCAACATTTGATAACAAGTATGTATTACATTAGGAAGGAGGGGATCCCCAACAAGACTCTGTAACAGCACCAACAGCAACACACCAAAACACCCCAAGTGAAAACACAGAAGATACAGGTAGCAAGAGACACAAAGGGAGAAGGAACAACAAACAAGACATCAAACATCGAGCACAAAAGACAACACATAAAACAACACACATATACATGTAATATTTTCTTTCAGTCGATATTCAAGATTATATGATTTCTGAATAATACTGTACAGTGTGTTTGAGAAGGTGCTGAAACAGTTCTATTTGGGATTTTTTTTTGTTATAGAGTATGTAGTCATGTAAAAGCGACGTAACTGGTAAATACGGGGTTCATTGTATTTTGTCATCAAATATATGGAAGTCAAGCACAGACTACTGGAGGCATCATTAATGAAGATTAATTATCAAAATCACAGGTCTGATGCATGGTTAATTGGTTTCTTCAAGAAGGTATACAGTATGAATTCCTCTGTGTTATTGATGTAAACACTTATTTCCTTTTGCAGTGTGGAGCAGTTAAACTCGTTTCCCGTGACTGGATGATCATTAAGTGTATTAATTACTTCTTTCCAGATCTATCTCCCGAAAGAAGCTTTGCTTTGACCCTTTATCAATTTGACATGATGTATATTTTTTCGCTTTTTCGGAAACTTGTCATTTCACCCAAAGGTATCATCGAAATTAAAGGGGGTTAACACCTTAACACCATCCTCCCGATGCAATTTTGAAGATAGATTTTATTTGGATATGCTACTGACTCGACGCTATGGGAAATTTGGAGCACGCACTCTCTGTACAATAAATGCACAAATTTAAATTCAATAAAAATAAAACCAGAGAGCACTACTAAAATGAATTTAGGCTGCGTCTGAAAATCACTTTGGCTTGAAGCATCACTGATGAGGATAGATTTTGTATCCGAATGACGTGTCTGATGCGATAGTTTGAAATTTTCTTCAAGAAAGTATAGAGCTAGGACACTTCCGTATTATTGTATTATTGGATTCCTATGATACATCGTGTTTATGTTTATGCTGTAGTACTGTCTTCATATTTCTCTTTTCAAAAAGTGACAAAGATGTAAAGCGATCAAGTTTCGATTCGTTCGATCGCAACAAAATGTACTACAGCGGAAATATACAAAGCACATACAACTTCATAGTATGATAAACGTCTTCAAATTGAATAGAATCATTTAAGGACTCATTAATTGCAGCATGGACCAGACATGCATGTTTCAGGTATTTAACCCTCGTCAATGATCCTCATTCAAAACAGTGTATTACTGCCAAAGAGTGTGAAACTATCAAAGCGCTTACTATGAAGAAAGCGTGTGATGCAGTAGTTCCGCTTTTTTTTATTACCATATATGGAAGTATCTCGACCTCAATTTATTGAATCTTTAAGAGAATAAATCAATACATAATAATGTTGAAGAGGGCCTTGTTCGGACCATTGGGATAGTGAAAATTAATTTATGAAACTACGGGCACTGCCTTATGTTCTTTATTAGTCTTTTTTGTGTGAATTAATTCTCGTTGGTTTATGTGTATCCTTTCTTTTTCATGTTTCTATGGTTTGAGTTGCTTTTTTCCCTTGTGCGTCTCTTTCTGTGTTTTTGCATTGGGTGATTTTGAGTTTTGCTGTGGATGCTGCAACCGAGTGTTGTTTGAGAGCCCCTCATTTTAGTTTCGATAAAATAAACATCAAAGAAGTTCCTAACAGTTATTCAGTCTCAAAGTCGAGAAGGCAAGGCCAAATCGTGAGAATTCCTATCGGAACGGTTGCGAACCCCGAAATGAACAACATTCCAGGTGCCCGGGGAGAGTCAACGTCTCCTGATTACATGCACCCGTCGCAACAGCTCCTGTCAAATTCGGTGATTGTCTCGATGTACATTTTGATGTACAGATCAGGTAAGTATGTATTGTTTAGTGATGATGAAAGCCATTCAATCACAATCCAGAATGTCACTAATCATTCTGGAAAGGGGGATCTGATATGCTTTTATTATATCGCCGTAGCGACCGAAGAACTTCCTCAATGATGATTTCAGCAGTTGTGTAATGTAACCCTGAACAAGTAGCTTACTTGCGTCTGGCTCTAACGATGAAATCGTCATATTTGGAGCATGCCCTGGCGTACTGTATCAGCTGAGGAACAAAAAAGTCATAAGCAGGAGAAGACGGAATGCTGCTACTCATGTTGTCGTTAGGATTTTCGTTGTCTCATTGGTTATGTGGAAGCTGAAATCGTCATGCTTGTCATACAGTGAGGTGTTCAAATTACCGTTCGCGTCGAAAGATAGAAGTATATTCAAGTACGACACGGATCTGTCGCTCTATGTTGGGATTATTAATGGACAACATGTTATCTATGTATCTGAAGGTAAGATTGGACATAGATGCGAGGTGCTTTCGCCAAGTCGAGAGCAAGGTCTGGATGAAGTCAGCTTCTTATGAACATAAAAATAAATTCGCAAGCAGAGGGGCGCAATTGTTACCCATAGGGATTCCGACTATCTGCTCGAATACGGTTACTCCAAACACCACAAAAATGTTGTCAGTCAAAAACTTAGGCATCCGGATGATATCGTCTTCGGTATACTTTTTGTTTGAATCAAAGTGTTCCTTCACTAAATAAGTATCCTCCCGTCCTATGACGAGGTATCTATATCTCCTATTACCTTTTTTGAAAGAAAGATGTTGCAAAAATATTAGCAAGTCTGTTTATGATCATATATCATCTTGTTATGAATCCAATCCATCCTCTATTTATCTTTTTATGAATCCAATTTCCTCTGTCAAGTCTGTTTTTAAGTCTTTTCAAATCTTTTTATGAATCAAATTTCCTCCCTCCATTACTTTGTATTCAAAAGTTTTTTTCTAACCTTTTAGCATATATAATGTTTTATATAAGAAATGGTTGTGTACCTTTTTTAAGGTATATCTAAAAAGAAAAGAGATTGACATAAAAAATAACCGGCCCATGTTATCTCGCTTTTACATCTTTTGTAGTGTTTTCTGTCTTCCTATTCTACCTCAGCAAGCAATCTAAAAACGGCTTTGAAATCTAAAAACGAGCAAAAGATCTAAAATCCTCATCAGTGATGCACTGTTCATTTACATATCCCTCTAGATATGTGTGTTTCTTGGGCCCCTGCGTCATGGTATGTGTTTGTATAATCATCTTACAGTGAAGAGGTTATTTGAAACCACAATTGTACGTTAGTCGACACCTGTTGGTAATCGGAAAAGTGAGAGTGTTGTGTGCACGTAACCACACCGTCTCCTACTGAAGGGGCAAATGGCTCTTCTAAGTCGGCAACGATTGCCCATTGGTCTCGTTGGTTTATGTGTAGTCATTTGTTTTTATGTTTCTATGTGATTTGGCTTTCCTCGTTCCATTTGCGTCTCTTTCTGTGCGTGTTTGCTTTGTGTTTTTGAAATGGATGTTTTTGGGTTTTGCTGTTGGTATTGTTGGAGTACCACTCCTTTCTTGTTATCACTTCAGCCAATGAAAATACATTTTTATCATTGTGAGACAGCTTCGTCTTCGTCTCAATTTTACCTTAATGATGAAGGGGTCCTTGTTTTATTAATGCATTGTCTATGCGATAATTGTAATAACACGGAATGGTTCCAAACCAAATTTTCTGCACAAGACACGTGTTTCGAATATTAAATTCTCATCAGTGATGCTTCAAGCGAAGCCACCAAATTCATTTCAGTAGCGCCCTTTTCTATTTTTTAAATTGATATCCCACCCATTCAGCTACGTATTTTGGTATATTTTTTGACATAATAATTTCAATACTTTTTTTTTACCATATTACATTGTTTTGACTGAGGATCACTGACGAGGGTTTAGTAACCGAAACGTGCATGTCTGGTCCATGCTGTAAATTTATCAGGTTTTAAATGATGCTATTGAATTTGAAGACGTTTAACATTTGAACTACTTGGTGAGTGTCACTGCTGGTGGACCAAGAGTCCCCGAGGGCACATGTAACCAAGTTCGATCAACTTCGGTTGATCGTCTGTCTCTTCAACGCAATTGAAATTTCTGTTAGAAAATTTATTGAAGTTTCTAAAACGTGGGTCCTGTAGCATCATATCCACCCATTCTTTTACGTCTTTTGATATATTTTTGACATAATAATTTTCATACTTTTTTACCATATTACATTGTATAGACTGAGGATCACTGACGAGGGTTTAGTACCCAAAACGTGCATGTCTGGTCCATGCTGTAAATTTATCAGGTTTTAAATGATGCTATTGAATTTGAAGACGTTTATATATTTACTTTACAGAGAGTGCGCGGCTTTAAATGTACTGTAGGGTCGATTCAGAAGCATATCCATATAATATATATATATATTCAAAAAAGCATAGGAGGGATGATGTTAAGATATTGACTTCCTTTAATTTCGGTGATAGTTTTGAATGAAATGAGAAGTTTTCGAAATAGCGCAGCTTCGTTAAGGTGCTCCGCGCAATGACGTTAGAGAAAATTCCGCGAAAACATTGTGTGACATTATAAATGACGTCACATCAATTATCGTATGTTAGGGATATTTCAAGGGATAAATTGTACTGGATCGATGTTCAATATTATTGAGCTTTCATCCTATTCCTTACATCAACTCTAAATGTTCCCAGTATCTTATTTACGAGAAGTAATGAAAGAATGCGTGTTTTTCCACAGTTTTGCACATCGGGTCATTGTAGGTCAAGCATGCGCAGTCTGAGTTCAGGGTTAAAGGGAAGCTTTGGATGAGAAGCCGCTTTCAATCCACAGAGGAATCGCTGATTTTCAATAAGTAAATCAATATAAGGAATTGATAATGGTATCCTCATAAAGGAACACAATTTTTATTTCGATTATTTGTTAGATATTGTCCATATTTAGCAATGTAATGGAGTTTAACTGATTTACCGGCTTTAAAATAATTATATTCATTTAGTTGTTGTTGCTGCCGGGGTTTGGGGGGGAGGGTGCCAGCTCATGCACATTAATACAGTTTATTCTCAAGCATTGTTTTTAAAAATATATATAATATATATCATTACGAATACGGTGCTAAAATACATGTGTCAATAAATGGCTATATGGCGGGCACTGTATTCATAGCCAGTACAACAGAACAATATCGAGACTTCAGATACGGTCAACTTGTACTAGACTAAATCTAAGAAGAAATAAAAATAGTAATAAAACAAATTGTAATCAGCAAGAGATCGGGCGGGTTATAATTAGACTGAAACATGATTAGCCTAGCCGGGAAAGACCCCCCCCCCTTTCTCTCTTATTTATTCAAGTTATATACATTTTTTTATTATGATTATTTTGTCACCGATAGAGCTCTGCTCACGAAAGCCCTGTAACAAGTTTACAATCAATTTTGTTAAATACAAAATTAGAAGACGGTCAGTATCGCGGTCTCAATAGTCCGCCGGGTTGGATTCAGTACGAGGAAATATTGCATTGATACATAGATTTCAATATTTGAACAGCAGAAGTTTTATTGTCTAGCGGCAACCTTTATCACCAGAGTTATTCCCTACCACAAACTTTCCCATAAAAAAAAAATATTTAATGTTTTTACTTGAAAAACATATATACTAAAAGCGGATGCCCGGACGAGGCTTACCCTCCCGGGTCAGTCCCCCCCCCCCCCCCGGGCCAGCCTTCTTCATTTATGTATATTACATTCTCATCGTTGTAAAAATAATACTAAAATAAAAAAAAACACTTTACATTGTATCAGATATTAAAAACCCGTGTTATTATGTTGTACACACGTACATGTTGCATGTTTACTAATGTTTTCCCGGGTGAGCCCACCTATCCCCCCTCCCGGGCCGGGCCTGCCTTCTTAATATATGTATATTGCATTCTCATCGATGTAAAAATAATACTAAAATTTAAAAAAAAACCCACTTTACATTGTATCAGATATTAAAAACCCGTGTTATTGTGCTGTAGACACGTATATGTTGCATGTTTACTAATGCTTTCCCGCTAAATTTCTATGACGTAGTCCAGATCACCTGTGCGTTAAGGTCCTATCTGAAAATAGACTGATATAGGGTAGTTGTAAAAAAAATGTAATTTGCAGGTGACTACCCTTGTACAATTTCGATATTTTTAAACAGAATCTATTGAGGACACTTCAATATACCAAGATTTTGCTGCGCATTTGATAGAAATTTTAATAGTTGTGTAAAATGTGGATGTAAAGTCGAGTTTTGCTGTGTTTTTACCACTTGTTTTCCTTCTCGGTATATTTTCTCCTCTTAATCGTTTTAAGTGTCAGAATGCCCAGCACATTTCTAAATCTACAGGATTTACTGAAGAAAACGATATAACATTTCTATTATTTTTTCCTTATTTACCACTTGCAAAATTCAATTTAAAACCGAGACAACACTGTAGAGTTATATTTAGGGCTGTCACGTGACACAGGGGAATCCCCCTGGTGAATTTTTTTCTTAGCTACCAGACACCTACCAGATATTAAAAGAGTACAGCTTTGAACTAAAGAAAGAACGTTTAAGCTGTAATTAAGGGTGGAATGCCAGCTACCGTAAAAATGGAATATTTTCAGCGCGACGTCAGCGTGGAGCACCTTAACGCAGCCGCGAGCCAAATAATTTCTATGATGTCAATTCGATATAGGGCAAAAACAAAGCTTCTTTCATGCGATAGAGCTGGAAAGAAGTAATTAATACACTTCTAAACATCAGGTTACGGGGAACAATTTCAACTGCTCCACACTGCAACATGAAATAAGTGTTTATAATAATAAAACGGGAGTGTTCCAACTCTATACGAAAATTCCAAATCAATTTTTCTTCTCCAGACACGTTAAGTAAAAGAAGATCATGACGATCTAAAACAGCACTAACAATAAAACACAAAATTGAGCATCGACGATCCCGTAGCAAAATAGAGGTGGGACCAGGTGCCCGGGAGGAGTAAACATCCCCGTTGGCTAGCTGCACTCGCTGGATATGTTCTTGCACGAAAATGAAAATAACGTATAATTTACATGCACTGTCTGAGGTTATGTCTATTTATAACGTGTTTTGAATATTAAATTATTATCAATGATACTTCAAGCGGAAATTCATTTCAGTTTTGGTACCTCTTTGTGCCCTGATAATGAGCAGAATTAAACATACATTATCTAGAAATCACCTAAATAAGCTTCTCAGTCAGGGATACGTTTGTGATCGACTACCATCGTCACTGATGAAGTTCTGCGGTGGATACGGGGAACTCTCGTCATATACTATGATGTCCCACTCTCCAGAATGGTGGGTGATATTCTGTCCATTTCTGTAGATGACCATTTGAACCATCGAACCAAAGATTGTACTAATATCTTCCGAAATGGGAGTAAACGGATATGTGACAATACTACAGAATGTAAGCAGGATATGTTTACTCTTCCTGAACACTTGGTTTACCCCCCACCCTATATCAGAAGCTTCCTTTCATGTGGTGGAGGGTTTTGTTTGTTTGCTTTGGTTCCTATTTTATCCTGATTTTGTATACAATCGGGTTATGATTTTCTGAATTATCGACTTTGTACTATGTCTAGGGATATGGTCATTATCCCTATATGTCATTCCTATACATGTAGGACATGATCGTCAAGGATGTCAGGTCCATCCTGCAAACTTATCTGTTCTTAGATGATGTTATTTAATTTGAAGACGTTTAACATTTGTACCATTTGGTGAGCGTCTATTCTGGTGGACCAGGAGTCCCCGATGGCAAATGTAGCCAAATCTTTTTCAACTGCAGTTGAAAGTCTCTTCATTTATTCCTTTATTTATATTATAAATTTTTTTTTTGATGTTCTAAAACGCGTGTCTTGTAGCATCATATCCCATCCATCCTGCTACGTCTTTCGGTACATAATAATTTTCACACTCTATGGTCATATTACATTGTTAAGATTGAGGATCACCGAGGGTATGTATCCGAAACGTGCATATCTGGTCCATGCTGCAAATTCATCTGTTCATAGATGATGTAAACCGATGCGGGCTTCCATGCAGCCATACTTCGAACTTCGCGTTGTGTGATTAATTAATGTTCAATTCTTTGTCGTTGAAAGGAAAACATTGTTGAAATTTTACAAAGTTTATATAACGAAACATTGTTTAACAGAATCCATAGCATGCGAGAAAGTAATATAGGGCAATGAGAAAGTAAATCTTGCAATTGAAAAATGACACATTGTATTTAAACAAGGGAGGGGAATTGCACAATCTGATGGGCATATTTCTAGATAATTTCGTGTTCATCCCTCTTGTCTAAAACTCTTCAAAAGCATCTGTAATTATGAGGGATTGTACGTAAATAAACTAATTATGCTGGTTCGTCACGTGTAGAATTCTCCAACTCATAGATAAAACCAATTTGTAATTAAGTTCTTATCAATCTCTAGACTTTCAAGTATTGGAAAATTAATATTTACAATTAAACATGTTAAAGTCGAGAAAATATTTCTCTTAAAAACTTGAGATAAAGTTATTAAATGATATTTCTTGAATCTGTTTCTTATCTTCTTTCAAAATTATTTTTATGTGAATTATTATTAACATCATCCCTCTTTCGTGTAAAGGGAATTAATTTATTTTCGTGTACTGATAAATGCATCGATTCAGTTTAGAGGTATTCCTCTTTCTGCAGTGTGCAAATTCCCCAACATAAAATAATAATTCACCATAAATATTGAGGGAAAGGCCATACGGTTACAATGATGCTATTGAAGACCTTCAACATGGATTAGGTTTAATATTGCTCCTCTTTATATGTATTGTTCAATGTTTATTGTGTATCATGTTTATAACGTGTGCGACTACTTGTATGTTGGATTCTCTGTATGGGCGTAGGTTCCCTTCCTTGTATCTTTTTCTCTAGATTGGCTGGTTATTTCGCATGTCGTTGTGGGCTATTGCACTTCCTGTTATTGCACTTGTTTCCTACTGCGATGAATCAAAACTCAGTCTTCCTGAAAGATACTTTATTTCATCATACATGTACTCTACACCATCCACTTAAATAGAGGAAGGCACTTTCCTTTAACAATGAAGGTTTTATCTATACTACAGAGGTTTCTTCTCTTTTCCCTTGATAAAATCTAAGTACTTACATGCGCGGATCCAGCATTTTTGGTCAGAGGGGGTCCAAAATTGTAGGAAGGCTACCTATCATGTAGGTATATTTCGGTGCACATTGTTGGCAGGGGCAACGTGTGCACTAAGGATTGATTTTTGAGGGCGGGTATTGTTAGCTTTCCTTTCATGTTTATTTTTATGAAGAATTGGCGATCGAAGCGAGCCTGAACCTTTTTTAGATATGAAATACTAATTAGTCTTGATTCGATCGAGATGATTATTTATAACATTGAATATTTTACTCCTTGTATCGGCGAGCGGAGGGAGCCGCGAAAATTTTGATAAATTCACATTTTGTCTATATTTCATGAGAATAAATGGACAAGTCATTTTCCCAAATAATCTAACAACTTGAAATGACAAAACCTTGAAAAAGATGAGGGAGGTTACATCGTATGAAGTAAGGGAGTGTTGAAAATACGAGTTCATGAGACCCAAGACAATTATATAAAATTATTTAGTATAACATATTGAAAATAACCAAGGAATTTTGCAGAGAAAATATTTGTGTATTTGTAAATGGCGAGCGAAGCGAACCGAAATTTTAAGCTTCAAATAATTTTTATGCATTTTTAGACCCCTTTCAATTTGAATGGACCCCATCTCCGAAAATCTCAGGGGGGGGGGGGTCCAGACCCGGTCCCCCCTCTGAATCCGCGCATGACTTAAAGGTGACCTGCAAAGATCCCTCACTCATCTCATTTTTTCTTGTTCACTTGATCAAGTAGATCTAGAATAACACATTCCAATTTTTCATTTGACCAAATTGCGTCCCGTTTGGCAAATAAAGCGGGTGAAAATACGTCCCGTATTAAAATTCAAAAAAGCCTACGCGGATTACCTCCCGTGGCGATGACGTAATGTACACCCAAGCCCGCTATATATACTATGCTGTAATCACTGTATATATATACAGCTTAAAAAGAACGATTTATGCGAGTATATATTTCCTTTTTTTTAATTCATCAAATATCAAATAGCTTTGCGCTAATTTTGTAAATCACATTAACAATCGTTTTGATATCATAATGTTGACGACTGTGCGGTTAGAAGTTTCCTATAGAAAGTGGCTTCATCTGCTTTCAAGATTTGTTACCGGGGCGAAATTTTATGGATTGAATTTTTCGAGCAACCCTAAGTAATGTATATATTTTTGAAAAGGTCTTTCCGAGACGGCGATTTTGTAAATGATTTTAATTAAATCGGACTTAAAACAAAAAAGTTATTAGCAAAAAGAACTTTGATGGCCAAAAAAATTAATTGTGTGTAGATTTATTTCTATGCGTTTAATTGGAGTATTGTGGTCGTGTTTGGTATCAAATGAATTCGAATGAAGTGCTGTAGAGGAAGATGATAAGGAAATGTAAAAATAATGTTGAAACAAACAATTTGTATCTTTACGGCCGAGTTTGTCGGTGCATCAAAGGCTTGGCGATCGTTGCCGAATAACGGTATAAAAGTTGTCGGCAAAAAGCGTAATGATGAGTGGAGGTTGTGTGTTCCCGATTCGTCGACTTCAATTATATCATAATCACCTTAATTGGTGGCAAAGGGGCCATCTAAGGGGCACAGGTAGACTGATAATTAACCAATTAGTATAAAGTTTACCTGTAGTTTACCTGTAAAAGTATATGATGAGTACTGAAAGCTAAGATTCTAGAATATTTGAACGTGTGATGTAATGTGTTTGTGTTCAATCTGTAAAGATGTGCTGGTCTTTATATGAATACACTTTTCAAATATAAATATAGCACCAACACTCGTCGTTCAAAGGTATCAAGAGCTGCTTCTTTTCTTTTCTTTTTTTTTTTTTTTTTTTTTTAATTTATTTATTTTTTTTTTTTTGCTACTTCAGAAGAAGAAGAAGAAGAATGTCAATTATTTTAGTTACATTTATTTCATTTCATAAAAATATGTCATATTTAAATAACGGAATGGTTCCACCGTAGTCAGTGAATGGTTCGGTAAGGTATGTGATGTCCGCCTCATCTCCGTTCACGTCCTCAATTGCGTCCAATAAAATAAATGGTAGTATGGCTGTCCGTCGTACCGATGTCTTTACTGCATTGTTGTCCTGCATGGTAGGGCCGGTTGCCTGGGCTTGTCTCCACATACACTGAATATAGTGGATAAAGCACCCCGTTGATGTCAACACGGATGTGGATTGTGTATTTCTGGTGGAACAGCAGTGGCGGACCCAACGCATTACTTCGATTTCTAGAACGTTTTCTGACAAATTATTTACTGTACAATCTGGAAATTAACGCAGTTGCAGTGGCGGATTAAGGGGGATGCGGAGGGGGGCGTCCGCCCCCCCCCCCCCCCGGCACTGACCCAAAATTTTCCAAATACAGGTATATTTTGGCCCATTTTCAGTAAAAATCGGCAAAATTCGCCCCTTGACCCCCCGGCAAAGGGGCGCTGGATCCGCCACTGAGTTGGATACACATCGAGTGTTTGGTATCGAAATATTTAAGTTTACTTTATCAGAAAATTGATTATATATATATATATGCCGTCTATACAGCGCCTGTCAACTACGTTGACTGATTTCATGCAGTTTACACAGTATCTTCAGGCCAGTTGTTATTGTTGTTTGTTAATTATGTTTACTAACAACCACTTCTGACAAAATTGAGGGAAAAAAATGTGTAGAAATGCGAAAAATTAAAGACATAGAATTTAATGATGTTATCACATTTATCTTGTTTTAACATATATAACATGCAAACTTCATTACTAAATATCAAATGTAACGAAATACTTTCGCCGATAAACAGACTATGGAATAAATGTTTGTAATATCTATGCATTTTTTTTATCGAAAAATGTTGTAAATTCGGAAGATTTTTTTTTTTTTTAATCAGGCTTAAGTATTCTGAAAATTTGAATGATTAATTATTATCGAGTAAATACAAATATTGAAAAATCCGTGGATTTCAGTGGCGGATCCAGAGGGTGCGGGGGTTTGCATCGAGGGGGAGAGGTGCGGGAGGCGGTCCGGGGCCTCCCTCGGGAAATTTTGCAAAAAAAATATATGCAAATGGTGCAATCTAAATATTTGAAACCTATATTAATTAGCTTTACCAAAATTGCAATAATAAGAAAAGAAAATATGGAGTGTCCATGCATAATTTTCACAGATTTTGGACCAGAGATACAATTTACCTGAAGATAAGGGTCGATCTTGACATTGGATCTCATGCCGTATTTCTTCTGCATGGCGATTCGTATGTTATAAAAATATATATTCAATAGCTTCGTACAATGTAATTAGCTTTTTACCATGTTTATTGCGGAAAAGTCGGCGGAGAAATAAACATAGCACATAGTCAGTCTTGCTGATTTTGTATATTTCATTCGATTATATCTTAGTTCAAAATAGTTTTTGGGTGTATAAGCATGATAAGAGATGGACAATAGTCAAACTATTTCATCATGGTCTATAAAGATCGATCCTCAAGAAAAACTTGTTATTCTAAATTGATCGATTTTTATTTTTTGATTTTTTCAAACAAATAGACGACTAGACTAGCGGGCATTATATAACTTCCAGCATATTTTAGCGGTCATTCTGATTTTAACGTCATGCAGATTTTTTTTCATTATATGGCATTGGTAACTTTGGTTTTTTTTCTAAAATTACATCAAGACGAACATTGCCCAAACGTAAAAACATCTACTGTCTATTTCCCAACAAATGCCTGTCGTGGTCTAATTTGTTGTTCACACCTTGTACGGGGGTCAAATATTACGCAATCTATAGGCTTGCCTGTATATGACACGCCTGCGATCACTCTGATTTGAATATACAACCTCTATATATGAACTGACACTTATACCCGGCTAACTAAGGCCATCACTCAATGATAGGTAAAAGTCATACTTGGGTAATTCCGAATACGTTGTAAAGTCGTTTTAGAAGACCCCCCCCCCCCCCAAGAAGAAAAAATAGATAAATAAATAAAATATAAAAATAAATCAATCAATCAACAAAACGTATTTGGTACCGATTTGTTTTTATCTATCTTCAAGTAAACAAGATATGGGAGTTTCATCCCTCACTGCCTTCAGATAGCCTCTAACACTCGCTTGGGTGCACATGACGTCACACAAAGGGGCAGATAATTCAGTCGCGCCGCTTCAACGATTAGACTTTTCAGGTCGATTTACAGGAAAACGGACGGTCGGAAAAATATAATTCTTTTGAAAGTTTTTCGCTAGTATGAATAAGTAAAAGAAAATATAGGTTTTTTAGCATTTAAAAACCTTTAGAGGTGACCTTTAAACCTAAAATTATCCATTGTTAATATAATACCTAAATTGTCGGCTTATTTGTTATACAGCTATATCCTTGGTGTAATATTACAAATCTGCAGAATTTCCGTTCATACTTAATAAATCTTTGATAGTTGAGCGATATAAGTCTCCCATCGGTATAAATATATGTCCGGCAGCTCTGCCTAGAACTCTTCAATGAATTCATAAAACAAAAAAAAAAGTTCAATATCTTCAACAACAGTTAAGAAAAGTCAAAAATGTAAAGTGTTAAGTTCATTTCTAAGATAGCAATGAAGAAACGTCCGGAAAACTAAAAAATCTAAGGATCATCACTCTTGTAGAAATATGTGAATCGAAATCAAAATGGACCTGAGGCATATGTATTCTTATTTAAAGTTTAATGTTTCTATGGTGTGAGTTGGTGTTCCTTGTGCCTTTTGCGTCTCTTTCTGTGGATGTCTGTTCTGTGCTTTTAGCATTGGGTGTTTTGAGGTTTTCCTGTGGGTGCTGCGGCCTAGTGTTGATGGAGATCCCCTCCTTTCTTTTCTAATAACAAAAATGCTATTTCTATTCGGTGTGTGTGTGTGTGTGTGTGTGAGGGTGTGTGTGTGTGTGTGTGAAATCGATTCAATTCCGCCCCATAGATCGATCTGAGGCGAGCCGATTGTGTATCACAATCGCACATTCCCGGACGATAACGAGATAATTTTGATCATATATCAATTTCCTACCTTATCATCAACAGTAATCTGCTTTAAACATGTATCGATACAATTCCCTGCATAAATCCCGCTATTCACCGATTTACATTTGAGTCGTTTTGCAAACCAAGCCGATCATCGTTTTCCTCTATATCGTGAGGACATCCGCTTTTTTTGTTGATGTTTCGTTCCCCAATTTGATAACGTAGTACGATAGCACGTAGCACGAACGATAACGGATGTTCTGGCAAACAGACAACGGACTGAGAGGAAACTTTGTTGCTGGGGAATAGAAATTCATATATATAAATTCAAGTGGCTCCCCTATATAATTTTTTTCTAATTCGCTGTCGCATGTTGTTCATTATAGTTTGTTTTTATAAGCCCGTCTTCAGACGGGTCGTATAATGTTATGGGGATGTTAGTCCGTCCGTGCGTCCCCTTGAAATCAAGATAGCGACCAAACATTAGAACTAGGAACTTCAAATTTTGCATGTAGGTTGAATTAAGCGAACAGAAATTTCCTACAATCTTCAAGGTCAAAGGTCAAGGCAAAGGTCATATTGCGGCTAAAATATATATTTTGGTTGAAATATTAAATTATTCAAATATTACACGTCTTCAAATTTATATTTTTGTCTATTTAAAGTCTATTCTGGTTCAAACGATTTTAAAACTTTGTACACTTAGAGGAGAAAGCATGATTTTTCACGTATGTTACGGATTTTAATGATTTTTTATTCATATTCGAGAAATTATTTTTATGGGAAGGGGGGGGGTACATGTATCTGTTTACATGTACATCTGTTAATGATGTAGGTATTGTAATCAAGATAGAGACCATACGTCTGGGACTAACAACCTGAAATTTGCCATGCATATTGACCTTGCCAAATGAAAGAACCCTTTATATTCTTACGAGCAGAGGTCACGGTCATTTTAGGATAAAAATATTTTTCGGTGAAAATAATTTTAAAAGTCATTAAAAATCATATTACGGTAAATGTTAAACGTCTTCAAATTCAGTAGTATCATTTAAGAACAGATACATTTTCAGCATGGATTAGACATGCACGTTTCGGGTACTTCACTGTCGTCAGTGATCCTCAATCTAAACAATCTAATATGGCCAAAAAGTGTGAAATCTATTATCTTAAAATGTTCTGAAAGACGTAGTAGGATGGGTGGTATATGTACTACAGGACCCATCTTTTAGAAATTTCAAGAAATTTTGAAAACAGAAATTTTCGAATTCGTTGAAAACAAAGGAGGGGATCTCCAACAACATCAGGTTGCAGCACCCACAGCAAAACCCCAAAACATCCAATGCAAAAACACAGAGCAGACAAGCACAGAAAGATACGCAAAATTGACATGGAACGTCAACGCACAACACTGAAACATCAAACACAAAGGACTACGCATAAACCAACGAGACCAATGGGCAGAAACGAAGTTTATCGAACTTGGCTATATGTGCCCTCGGGGACTCTTGGTCCACTAGCAGTGACAAACTGTGTTTGAATACAAGAGATGTTGAAAATTTATCCGTTTTTAAATGATGCTATTGAATTTGAAGATAATTAATATCTGTACCACTTGGTGAGTGTCACTATTGTTGGACCAGGAGTCCCCGAAGGCACATGTAGCCAAGTTCGATCAATCTTGGTTGATCCCTTTGTCAACTTTGTCAATTTCTCTTATCAAAATTTCTTGAAATTTTACAATGTTGGTCTTTTAACACCATATCCAACCCATTCTGTTACGTCTTTCGGTACATTTTAGGACATAATGAATTTCACACCCTTTGGCCATATAAAATTACATCGTTTAGATTGAGTATCATTGAAGAGGGTTTAGGACCAGAAAAGTGCATATCATGTTCATGGTGAATTTTATATGTTCTTAGATGAGGCTATTGAATTTGAAGACATTTTAACATTCATGGCGTTAACATTCATGACGTGGACCAGGAGTCCCCGAGGGCACATGTAGCCAAGTTCGATCAATTTCGGTTGATCGTTTCTTCAACGCATTCTAAATTTCTGTTATCAAAATTTCTTGAAATTTCTAAAAAGTGGGTCCTGTAGCATCATATCCCACCCTTCCTGTACGTCTTTCGGTAAACTTTTTCGACATAGTAACTTTCATACTTTTTTGGCATATTACATTGTTTAGATTTAGGATCCATGATGAGGGTTAAGTACCCGAAACGTGCATGTCTGATCCACGTTGCCAATTTATCTGTTCTTAAATGATGCTATTCAATTTGAAGACGTTTACATTACGTAATAGATGAAATAAAACTGCTCACTGATTGCATTTGCATGGATTAATATAATGAAATTTTTTTGTAAATAATACTTAGCTAAATTCTTATATGTCTATCTGTTGTTTGTGTTTACTACAAAAGAAAGGGGGGGTATCCAACAACAGCCATTTGTAGTACCAAAAGCAAAACACCCACTGCAAAAAAAAACATAAAGCAGACACGCACAGAAAGAGACGCGAATGACACAAGGAACGCCAAATTATATAGAAACATCAAACACAAATGACTACAGACATAACATGCACATGACATTAGATGTATATAGAGATTACCGTCGATGTTTCATTTTACTGCAGATGAATTGGTTATTTCTTTTCCTGACAACAATGATTGGGCTGACAGAAAGTCAAACTCTTGTGTCGTACAGTGAATGTCCTATGGTAGATCAGTTACTACTCAAGACATTTGAGGAGACGATAAAACTTGAAACTGAAATTGCAAATCTGAGAGAGCATGTGGACAACTTACACAGGAATCATACATATCTGGAAAAGTTATTCAAGAGTATCCTCATAAAGAGTAGTAAGCAGAAAAGTGTTATTTAAATGTTATAAGAAAAAAAAACCACATGAACAACAAATGCTGTATAGCTCAATTTCGATTTTTCTAATTCTTTTACTATCTAAATGGCGTTTGTTTATTGTAACAAATGGACATAAAATTTTGAAAAACTTATTCATGATTAGTCGAAATAATGAGTGTTTGATCGTTACTTTTAATACTTTGTAAGCTTATCTGAAATAAGATTATTGTCGTAACAAACGTACGGCACCTGGTAAAGCATGCTTTCATCTGGTCATCAGAAGAGTTAAATTCTCAGTGAATTGAGTTATACAAAATTAGATAAAACAGTATCAAATCTGATTAATAGATTACTATACATGCAATTTATAATCTATCTACCGTACTTCTTAATTAGCACCGTCCCGCCAGGTTACTTATCCATGACAATATGTGATATGAAGAGAGGCTATCTTAACAAGGATTAATTTACTTATAGAATGTCATCAATTCACATTCGGACTCGAGTGCAAACCATGCCCATGTATCAAAAACGCCACTGAAAATTGTGATTATGAAACGGGACGCTGTAAATGCAAACCCGGATTTTATGGAGAACTATGCGATTGTGTAACCGGCCAGCATCAGTGCAATCTAACATCATCGTACTGTTCTTACTACCGTGATGGATCACCTGGATGCTTTTGTAGGGATGGTTTCCGATGGTCAAAAGGATGTTCACGTAAATATGATTTACTGATGTGCATTAGATATTATGAAAATCCTTTAAAGAAATTTAACATTGTTATGGATAACGCATCTCTTAATCATGTGAGAGCCATTTATTACTATATTGGGTCCAAAAATATATAAATACATTATATTTCGAGGTCTTCAAAATCCGTTTTTTACGACGTCACATGGAATATGTCCCGTAAATAACTCCAATGTCAAAAATGCTTTTCTCCTACGATGGAGCAGTGTAATTGTCTCCTTCTGTTTGTCAGATATTTCTTTCCTTTTGGGCGATAAAAGGAGGGGATCTCCAACAAAACTCGTAGCAGCACCTACACTAAAACATGAATACATGCAAAAACACAGAGCAGACGAGCACAAGAAGAGACACAAAGGGGACAAGGAACAAGGAACATCACATACTACATAGAAACATCAGTCACAATAGGCAACAAGAGTAAAGAAACGAGACCATTGGGCAATTGGTGCCAACTAAGGTCATCTGCCACACCAATAGTAAATGATGTGGTTATCCGGATACAGTGGCACTACCCCTTCCCGACTTGTCCGGTTACTCAGAGGTCTCGTTTGAAAGCACGTGGTGTAAAATCATACAAACAAGACAACATAACGCATGGGAACAAGCAACACACAGATGGATATTCATAGAGTTGGAACACTTCCGTATTATTTAAAATGGATATAACACAGAAGGAATACAAAATACTGTCCATGCTCTGCCAGCTATAGCGACCTTATGCATGATCTGCTCTGTTTAATATTTTCAAGAATTTCAATCCTTTTGAATGTTATTTTTATGCCATCGGATTACTAGATCTGGGGACATATAGTTTTCGGCTCGTCTGTCTGTTTGTCTGTTCGTCCGTGGCAAAACGACTCTACATTTGGTAGAACTTTTGAATCATAAGTGATATGGTTTTGATATTTCACATGTGTTATCCTTGTGACAAGACCTTTAAATTGATACCAATAATTTGTACCTTGTGACAATGATGTTGCGTATGTGGGGTGTGTATCAGGCAGGGTAATTAGGAGAGAGAGACAAAACACCAG
Source organism: Pinctada fucata (assembly GCA_028142955.1). Taxonomy (NCBI): domain Eukaryota; kingdom Metazoa; phylum Mollusca; class Bivalvia; order Pterioida; family Pteriidae; genus Pinctada; species Pinctada fucata. Next base: position 45,642,592 of record AP027114.1, on the reverse strand, counting down.
CAAAGGTTCCGCACAACTTTACTGCTTTTTTTATATTCGTCAATTCCTACACAAACTATTCGTACTTGCAACACTTCGCATACACTACATCCCTTCCTTCCTTTTTAGTGCCTATAAACCACACATGTAAATAGTAACTAATCTCAATCAAAATATAAGACATGCACTTATCTAGGCTACATTACAATATATGATTTCTCAGTTCTGATTTATGCAACTCACAAATAAAGAGTCTATGAAATTTCCTGAAAATGAATTCAATTTAAATGTTCAACCAACAATAAAGTCATTAAATCTAGCTGGCATTTTTCTAGTACGAACAGGACGTGACTCAATAATCTCATTCTGACTAGCATCAACACACACATTCTCAGGAACATTATTATCTGGCACATCTAACTCTAACATGTCAAACTTGTCAGTAATTTCATTCTCAGCAAAATTATTTTCCTTAATTTCACTCTGTCTACATTCTTTCTGAACATGATTTTCATTAAATTTCTTAACATGAGTGATATTTCTCTTATACTGAGCACCTTGATCAGATTCAATCAATACAGCATTTCCATTTCTTTCTACAACAGTCATTGGATTTGGATTAAATGGAGTTGACAGATTATTCTCTTTTTCCTGTCTCACTAATACTCTATCACCCTCTTTTAAATCACTCTCTTGTGCATTTCTCCTCTGATCTGCATACACCTTACTCTTTTCCTTCCTTTCTCTGTCTCTATCTCTCACTTCAACATCATCAATAGAAAATTCCCACAAATTTGGTAACTTTGTCCTCATTTCCCTACCAAATAGAAGCTTAGAGGGAGATACTCCAGTTACATTGTGAGCAGTACTCCGATACATAATAAGATAATCATCCAAGTCTGACTTCCAATCTCGACCTTGAGCATGAGCTATTCTCACACGTTTCATGATTGACCTGTTCTGCCTTTCAACCTCCCCATTGGCCTGGGGCCAGAGGGGTGTTGTATGCCTGTGTATTATACCATGAAGTTGCATGAAACTTCGAAAATGTTCACTTACGAACTGTGGTCAATTATCCGTCTGGATAGATACAGGTAGTCCATGAGTTACAAACATTTTGGACAAAATACGAGTAATTTTCTCTGATGTTGTGACCTTTGTGACCTCGATTTCAAACCATCTACTATAGTAGTCTACTAACACAAATATGAAGTCTCCAGAAGGCAATGGTCCTAAGAAATCAGCAGCTAAGTGTTGCCAAGGGCCTGAAGGAAGTTCTGACCTTGACATTGGTTCAGGTTTACTGGGCTGACCTACCAGTTGACAACCATAGCAATTCTTACAATGCTTCTCGATATCTTTGGCTATGCCTGGCCACCATACATTATGACGTAGACGATGCTTCATTCCCACTATGCCGGGATGACCTTCATGACCTAGTTCAAGGACCTGACCTCTAAGTACACTAGGAATCACTATTCTAGTCCCACGGAGGACTAACTGACCTATAGCACACAGTTCACTTTTCACAAACAAGTACTCTTTGTACTTCAAATTATCCCATTTACCATCTAAAAGCCTACAACGAACATCTATGAGTTCAGGGTCATTTTCCGAAACACGCTCAATTTCTCGCGTTGTCATGGCATCAGGTGTTGCCTCCTTAGCGGCAAAATACACATACTCATCAGACATTTTATGTGTTGGTATGTTACCTTTCCCAAGTAACCGAGATAGGGAGTCTGCAATATTCTTATGACCTGGTATGTAGGTGACCTTGTAACGATAAGGCTGTAATCGAAGAACCCACCGTTCGATGCGAGCACATGGTTTTGACCTTTGTGAGTAAATACACTCTAATGGTTTATGATCAGTAAGTAGCTCTACCTCGACCCCATAGAGATACACATGAAAACGTTCAAACGCCCACACAATGGCCAACGCCTCTTTCTCTGTTTGAGAGTACCTACGCTCAGTTTCATCAAGTGACCTACTAGCATAGCTTATGACTCGGTACTCATGACCTTGTTTCTGTACAAGCACTGCTCCGAGACCGACTGGACTAGCATCTGTAATAATCTGAGTAGGAGCATTCTTGTCGAAATACCCTAACGTATCTGCCTTTGACAAGTGATCCTTCAAAAGATTGAAAGATTTCTGCTGTTCTTTACCCCACTTAAAGGGAACCTCCTTTTTAGTTAGATTTCGCAAAGGTTCATTGATAGTAGCCAAATCTGGAATGAATTTTGCATAGAAGTTGACCAAACCAAGGAAGCTTTTTACTTCACTAGCACTCTCAGGTGCCCTAGCATCTACAATGGCCTTGACCTTGTCTTCGTGCAAATCTATGCCCTTACCAGAAAGAACATGACCCAAGTACTCAATTTTCGACATACAGAACTGACACTTGTCTGGATTAAGCGTGAAGCCTTTCTCAACTAATCTCTCAATAGCTCTCTCTAATCTAGCATTGTGCTCACTTTCATTTTCACCATAAACAACAATATCATCCATGAAATTTTCAACACCCTCACAATCTTGCAATATTGTACTAAGCACTCTCTGGTACATTTCAGGTGCACATGAAATACCAAACATCAATCTTTTATACCTATATAGCCCTTTATGGGTTGCAAATGTCCCTACAATTTTCAGATAATTCAATCTGGTGGTAAGCAAGATTTATGTCTATTTTACTAAATACTTTCCCATGATTCATATCTTGCAGCACTTCTGCCATAGTTGGAATGGGGTACCGTTCGCGTTTTACTGCTGAATTGGCCCTTCTCATGTCAACACAGATGCGAATGTCATCTTGACCTTTTGGTTCCACGACAACAGGAGATACCCATGTCGTAGGGCCTGTCGCCTTCTCGATAATGTCTAAGTTTTCTAGCTCATCAAGCTTTTGTTCAAGTCTATCGCGAAGCGAAAACGGAATTCTGCGCACAGGTTGAACTACAGGTTCAACATCTCGATCAATCGGTACTTCTAGCTTGAAGTCCTTAAGTTTGCCAAGACCCGTGAACGCTGATGCATACTTAGTAAGAACAGGATGCCTCCCGGTAGAACCTTCACCCGAAAGTGCATTCACTTCTGGTCCTAATCGAAGTAGGTTAAGTTTTGTTGCCGTGTCGCGACCCAATAAGCACTGACCATCTCCTTCGATCACAATGAATTCTGCATCGAGTATCTCACAATTATTATCTCTCACGGTAGCTTTAATCGAACCCGCAACCGGAAGTGGAGTTTTACTGCCATATGCAAATAGCGGCTTGGATTCCTTCGTCGACGTGCAGATTACATTTTGACGCTTTAGATCTTCCCACTGCGCTCGATCCATTACATTGCATGTAGCTCCCGAATCTATGACTGCAGACAAATCTATGCCTTCTATGTTGACGCATACTGAGTCAATACCATCACGCTGCAAATCTACTTTATGAATCACCAAAAATGCATATTTATGTTCCCCATCTGGTTCATTCTGTGTTAACTGACGGACTTCCTTTTTCCCTTTACGACTGCCATCTTTGACTTTTTTCTTACAACATAACTCAAAATGTCCCTCAATTTTGCAATAATTGCAAGATCTTCCTATCGCTGGACAAGAGGAATGTTTCGCTTTGTGGCCTTTATTGCCACAGTTAAAACATATAATGTTACTATTAGCACTGGGCTTTGATACTGATCCTTGCCCTGGTTTACGACGCCTGTCATTTTTCTTTCCAAAATTCAACTTGTTTACCTCATTGATCGATACACCTTCCATAGCTTTGGTTTGTCTGTCCGATTCTTCTATAGCCCTAGCTGTCTGTTTCAGCTGATCAAGTGTAAGACCTCGGCCTTTCTCCAGTAACTTACGACGAAGATGGTGCGATACACATTTCTCAATGACCTGGTCTCTTATTTGCTCATTGACTGCATCTTCATCACCAAAATCACAAGTTTCGTACTGTAATCTGAGACGTGTTATAAACTGTTCTACAGTTTCTGCTGGAGATTGTGTCGTCTTGCGGAAAACATGCCTTTCAAAGGGAATGTTCACTTGGGGGTGAAACGTTTATTTAACGTTTTAAGGAGGCCGAGTACAATTTGAAAAAAAATACTTTCTGCCCTGGCGATTTTGATAAAATTTAAGTCATCAATAAATTATGCTTTGAGGATTGTTTTATGAAAAAAGTATGAAAATTTACCGTCTGGGATTTTCAGGGGATCATCTCAAAGTTTTCGGTCGTTTCCCTATGGGGGTATATTGAATTTCTAGAAGAATTCAAGGTTTTCATCATTTTTTTCATATTTGTGCCCTGGCGATTTTTATTAAATTTATATCAGCAATATGTCCAATAATACTCTTCAGATTTATCAAATAAAAATATCAAGTCACCGATTAGTTTTTTTCAGGGACCGTTTCAAAGTAACCGTAACAGGTATAATATTTGCATTATGGGATGAACTTGTCCTCATTATACCTCATACAGTGCCTTTTTCTTGAGCCTATATGAAACATGTGATTGTAATAATAATGTTTGACATTATGACCCAATGTTGAAGGGGTTTTCTCTATTTCACATTAATTAGGGACCGTCTCAAAGTATAAATTTTGACTTTTTTTATCTGAATTATACGAAAACGTCACATTCCAAGACCAGTTTTTGGTACTTGAAAGTTTTCTGATATTAGATAATCCACAGTATATTTCTTACATTGTGCAATAATACTATTCAAATTCAGATAAATGTATTTCGGCATAAAAATATGGGGATTGTCTCAAAAGTCGTTTCTGACAACCTGAAGTATTTGCTATTTAATACGAATTCTGTGTTCATAACTTATCTTTTGTGTCATTTACGTTGTTAGAAATAATTTAGATCTTTATATTATACTAAGTGTGGATAATTTCTAAATAATCATGAAATTCAAACAATATATATATTATATTTTTTTTTTGAATTCCCATTTAAACTTCGACCTCTAGCCTCACTGACGAGACATTCTTTATCGAATTGAAAATATAAAGTGCAATAAATTCATGTAAGGAAATTTCTCTCCGATATAAGATATGGAATACTTCTTTTTTACACAATTTTGAATTCTTGTGCTTCGTAAAGTTTCCATATTTGCCATCCCCTTCTTCAATATTCAATACAAGGTCAAAATTTTGATACCAATACGACAATAGAAAGGTCGCAAGGAATGTACGTATGTACATGTGAAATATGCAAGCCCTATATTATTCAAAAGACATAAAAATAGAAACAGCTCGTGTAAAGCTGCATTAACACTATGAAAGTTTTCTTGGTCAAAGTACGTAAAAAACTTGGTCAAAGTTTTCTTGGACAAAGTCGTCTGTTTACACTATCAAAGTTCTTTGGCGACTTGTACAAGAAAATAGCAATCCAATGAATGCTTGTGTCGGCTGCGAAGCGGATTTTTTTTTTATTGAAACTAGGTCAAATATCAAGGGCAAGGTCACTAGGTCAAAAATTATGTAATGTTTAGAACGGTCTTTTCATAAGGTATACAAATGTGAAATATCAAAGCCCTATCACTTACCAATCAAAAGATATAGCGAATCTTAGATTGTTTGAAAAGTAGGTCAAATATCTAGGTCAAGGTCACGAGATCAAAGTTTTCTTGGATCGTTTACACTATCAAAGTTTGCGTCAACAACTTTGACCAAGTTTTCTTGTACAAGAAAACTTTGACAGTGTAAACGGGGCTTAAAGTAAAAAAGTCCCGAAGAGTCCGAGGGCTTACCCCCCCCCCCCCCCCCCCAATGGATCCAATTGAAATGGAATTATCACCAAAGTTACTGGATGTTCGTGTGGTCGCTTTCGATGTATATAAGATGCAATTTATATGCACATTACACACCAAATCTAATCAAATGATTTTAGAATATAGAAATCGAAACTTTTGAATGCTGGACGTTTCGGTACAAGGACGTTTCGGTACAATAGAAAGATGTTTAGAAGTTCAGCTCATCGCCTACCTCAAAGCATCTGGAATATAAGTAATTACATGTAATTAATTAAGGCAATATTTGCCGTGAAAAGGAGGGCAGTGTCATAAAGGCAAAATAGCACCTTTTCCTACTTGATTTTTTTTTATTCATAAAAATGTCATACGAGAAGGCTAAGTTTAATTAGTATAGTGTGTGCCCCCTCTGAGGTAAAATGATAGACCCGCGCCTGAATCTGATACGTCATAACCGAGTAGGACGGTTTCGCATCCGAGATTCATGTAGATTAACTTGGTTCGGAGTAGAAATTTATATGAAACAGACATGTTCAACAACACTCAAACAAAATTGTTTTTATAACTTTTATAATTTGGACTATGATCCTGTAACTGTCGCTCCCATTTAGAAATACTGGTAAGTTATCTTGTGCACGAAGGACTCAGTGAAGGGAGGATGTAGATTTTTTTCGCCGAAAAAAAGGAGAGTCCAATCCGACAAGGGATGCATTTTGAAAAAAAAAGAACCAGTAAAAACGAAAAAAAAAAAATCATCAGCTTCCTGTCCCTGACCCTTTCTATATTCTATATACGTAAATATACGATACGGACGTAAGACCCGGTGTTGTAGTATAGATCATCCCCCCGCATAGGCCACCCCCCCCCCCCCCCCGGATTAACTGACCCAGTATAGGTCATCCCCCCGGATGAACTGACCCAGTATAGATCATCCCCCCGGATAAACCGGCACAGTATAGAGCATCCCCCACGGATAAATCGGCCTAGTACAGACTATCCCCCACGGATGAAACGTCCCAGCATAACTTATCCCCTCTAAACACAGTACGCTTCATCCCCCCTCAAGATGGAAATCCGTTTTGCTTTGAATATTAGAATATACCAAGTTGATTTTTCTTCAGTTTAGGTTTTCTTTATTGTGTTTTTTTTTCCTCTCGTTTACACTTCTATGTTTTTTTTCTTTTTACATTAACGAAATATGAAATTACCAGAATGCAAAGGAATCTGTTAATTTATTTATTTTTAGCAAGTTTTATTTCTTATTTTTAAAAGTGGCTTAATATTCTTTGTGTATTTATTTATCAAACAAGTTAATAAAACATAGGAGGGGATCTTCTTGGCAATTTCGATTATCTTTGGCAATACATGTACATGTATTGCCAAAATGATTTAGAATGTCTACAAATCAGGGATTACCCACGAAGAAGTGGTTTTTTTTTTCCAAAGAATATAAGATATTAGTATTTCCGATTAAATTTATACTGAAATTTTTTTTTCATAAAGTTTTAATAATTTTTATATTTATATGAGGCGCCGTTTTATTATTCATTCCTTATTTTTTTGATATCACAAATTTATTTTTTTTATCAAAATCTGAATTTTGATATCCAAAAAAAAAAAAAAAAAAAAAAAAAATTGTGATATTAAAAAAATTTCTTATTTCAAAAATTTCATTTTCTTATTTCAAAAATTTCATTTTCTTATTTCAAAAATTTCATTTTCTTATTTCAAAAATTTCATTTTCTTATTTCAAAATTTCCATTTTTTGATTTTAAAAAATCCATTACTTGATATAAAAAAAAATCAAAGTTGTGACATCAAAAATTCAATAAGATTTTATGATATCAAGAATTACAATGTTTGATATCACAAAATTGATTTTTTTTTATATGAAATAATCGAATTCACAAAGTTGATTATTTGATATCACAAAATCGATTTTTATATAAAATAATCGATTATTTGTGATATCAAAGAATCAATGTATGTGCGCTGTTATACTATTTATTTCCTTTTTTATGTCAAGAAATAGAATTGGTGATATCACAAATTCGATTTATTGATATTACAAATTTAGTAATATTTTGTGATATCATAAAATCAATTTTCTTAATATCACAAATTCGATTTTTTGATATCACAAAATGTAAATTGTGATATCGCAAATTCTAATTTGTGATATGAAAAAATCGATTTTGTGAAACATTGTATCACAAAATTGTGTTATGGAAGACCGGATTTTTTTTATCCCACCTCTGGCAAATTTCTTGCAATCTGATTGGTCGAGAAGAACCGAATATTATGTTGTATCATTTTACTGACATGATATTATTTTAATATCCTGCTTCCACTACGACGCTTTACGATATTGACGTCACTAAAATGCTTTGAAATATGTTGACGTTACATACTCGAGCCAAAAGCCATCGATGGGATAAATTCGTTATACAGTGTTTTACAGGGGGGATACAAAAATATATTGGGTCGATGAAAAAAGTTGTATTGGGCTCGGCTTCGCCTCGCCCAATACAACTTTTTTCATCGACCCAATATATTTATGTATCCCCCCTGTAAAACACTGAATAACTAATAATATCAGAAAATATGACGGAATTTTTTATATCAAAAATTGATTTTTAGATCAAAAAATTTATTTGTTGATATCCAAAAATGGGGAATAAATAGCAAAACGACATCCCTTATATTTATTACCCTATTGAATGGTACATACAAGGCGCGGTGTGACTGTATCGAGTAATTATCAGAGTTCACTGACCCTTTTAGATATTGAATGCTTCAAAGTGTATGAATTGACTTGTTTGCTTGGGACATCTTGACACGCATAAAACAAAAGAAAAATGGGTAAATGGGAAATTCATACCCATATTCAACTGAACCACGCTATATTTTATGATAATACTAAGACAGTTTACGGTTTGAAATTTCCGTTTAAGAATGGAAATCCGGAATTAGACAGGGGGAAGGTTGGACCCGGGCCGCTTTATCGCCCCGGGGGATGTTCTATGCTGAAACTCTACAGGGGGGGGGGGAACCGTGCGGATAGAATATTCCCCTTAGAGGGGGGATATTCTATACTGGGCCAGTTCATCCGAGGGGATGATCTGTGCGGGGGGATGATCTATGCTACAACACCGGCTCTGATCTCCGGTTGCCCACTGTTTCTCGCTATCTTTTTTTTTTACTTCAACATGTTTACTATGTTTTTTTGTATCTGTTCACACCTTTTGTAAATATTGAATATAAGACTTAATGTTTTATGAAAATTCTCTAATATATGTGACATTAGCACACAGAAATAAATACAAGAACTGAATTATATATGGTTATTATATAAACTGATTATCGTGATTATTTGCCAATCACTAATTCGGCGGATCCATAATAAGAAAATTGAAATATGAATGGCCTAACACTGATTGTTACAAAATGTAAGTTATAAATTTTCGGAGTAGAGTGTAGACTATATTATTATAGAATGTTCTGCGAATAAAATGAATGCGGATTACTGGTTAAGGAGGGTCGGTGGAGTATAAAAGTTGTGCATCATTAACTATAAGAAAAAAAAAGAAAATAAAGACGCTGAACATTATTTATTAAAGTCAGGCAAGCTTGTATTATTCAATAGATTGCAACATTTAAATGTGTGGCACGAATGCGGCTCGAACCCTAACTTTTAACAAAGAGTACGTAAGCCGGACGCGCTAACGACTACGCTATCAAGGCTAATGCATTCGAAGAAGGTTAGAAAGGTTATTTGAAGTTTCTATATGTGAGTGGAACGTCAGCGAAGCCCCTTTTTATTCACCTAGATACTTCAAGGTACCTTCTAACTTATGCCTAGTTTTCTACCAGCGAATATCGGTTTCCTGAAGCGGGGTTTGGAAACTGGGCTTAAAAGCATCTAAAAATAGCATTTACCGGAAACCGTCTGCTATGTCGTATTTACGAAATAATGATACCTGTACGCTACTTAACTTTTGGAATGTCATTTTTCTGATTTAGATTACACAGAATACGATTATGTTGGTTTTGTTCATGTTTTCTATTCATATGAGAGCTTATTTGAAACTACCGCGTTAACAACTAACTGAAATGGGGTCGATGCGCAAGAAGTGCGCAAAGCGCGATAACTCGAATTATACTCGGCCTCGTTAACAGTTTTGTCATATGCAGTGTCACCTTCCTCACCTTGTTCTAAAGTAAGTGTGAAAAATATATCCTGTACCCTGGAACCGGCCGTGTGTAACAGCAGCGCCTTCTTTTGTTCTGGCTGACTGACACCTTTTCCCCCTGCATATAGCTCGAATGACCACAGCCATCGCTTCCATCGTGTACCAATGTTATTGGTGTCCTCAACACTGAATGACTGCAAACCGTGGATTTCCGAATCCGTTAGCCTCGTCGCCATTATATGTTGCGTATGTGGGGTGTGTATCAGGCAGGGTAATTAGGAGAGAGAGACAAAACACCAGCAAAGGTTCCGCACAACTTTACTGTTTTTTTTATATTCGTCAATTCCTACACAAACTATTCGTACTTGCAACACTTCGCATACACTACAAATGACATAGACTTTTTACCTTTTTTCTGAAAAAACTTTAAAATTGAACATAATTTTGAATGGTATGTGATAGGGCTTTTATATTTCACATACATATTACTCATGACAAGACCTTTTCACTGATACCGATATCTTTATCTCGTGTCCGTGACTTAAACATTCCACAGACGGAATAGAAAATGGTGTTCATACTGGCAAAGATGTCAATGGTGCATGTGTTTCAGAAACACAGATTTTATTGGACTATTATTTCTGGTTTGGCCTTTATTCACTGATTCAACGGTTTAAGTCTTTCATTCAATATCTGCGCTAAAAATGAAATATTACGAGGTCCGAGATTCTTTTGACCGAGAAGATAATTGCAAATCGAGCAATAAATAAGAAGTCAGAAATAAAAGTTCAGAGACAATTTCGAAAAATATTTGAATACTCCATAAATAGGTTAAATCGTGTACAATTAGTATGACATGTAGGTATATCCTAAGATCGTGTATATATATCATAATAATGGTAGAAGTGATTGAATTTACCTCAAACATTTTCCCATCAATCAATTCATTTCATATTGTACAAAACGAAGCTCATGCTCCATGCGAAATTTATAATCCCCAGATTTACTATAATATAAATTATGGCTAAGCCCTAGAAGCGAAGCGAATTCGAAGTTATTTTCGATATATCATATAAGTTAGCTGATCCATGCTGCAAATTTATCTGTTCTTAAATGGTGCTATTGAATGTGAAGACGTTTAACATTAACATGTGTGGGGGGATCCAATATTATTTGCATATCATTTTCTCAAATGATCATGGACCATATCAATCAATGTATTCATGAATAAATACTAAAAAATATAATTGATTATCTAATTTAATAAATGAATGAATAGATAAATAGAAATCGTTGTCTAGTTTAGATAAACGATTATCGGTAAATTATGAAAACCGTACTGAGATACTTCATGTAGACAATAGCAACAATGTTACTAAGTTAAAGGCACAGGCCAGCACTTGAAATCAAGTGAAACGAACAGCACTTTGCAGCGAAATACACATCGAGAAGAAAACAAGGAAACGAACATCACTTTGTCGCGAAAGAAACATCATACAGAAAATGATAATTCTCGGGGGTCTGTGTACTTATGTTTTGTAAAACTTGTCAGATATTTTCGACGATTTGAACAATCAACGTAGACGTTGTTATTAATGAGTTAAAAAAGATCCTGACCATAATCTCAACAGCACTCACAAAAGAGTACCAAACTGAGCATCGACGGACCCCTAGCAAGCTACAGGTGGGATCAGGTGCTCGGGAGGAATAAGCATCCCCTGTTGGCAATCAGCACCCGCCGTCGATGTTCATGCACGAAAATGAAAACAATATATAGATTACATGCACTGCCCTGTTTGAGGTTATGTCTATATAGAAAGTGCTATGGCGACCATGTCAGGGAAAATATTCAAAACACTTACTGTCAAACTCCTCGTGGGGACTTTTTTACGAGCTCCACACGGCAAAGGACATAAGTGTGACACAAATGAGTTAAAGAAAAACCTGACGATAATCTCAACAGCACTCACAATAGAGTACCAAACTGAGTATCGACGGACCCCTAGCATTCGTAATTCTGTATTGATAAGCTACAGGATCTATTTACTAACACCATTGCATTAAACACTCAACTTAAAAAATCGTACGGGTATTTCAAAATGGTGGCTCCCATTAATTTACCTTCCTGCTTGTTGAAGGTTTTTGTAAGCCTCGGTATGCATATTTCCTATGTTATTTTCTTTTATTCGTTCACTTTTTCCGTATAAACATATTATCATTAAAGCTTGCTTGATTCGCTTCGCTTTTAGGTAACTACGCACTATGCGACTAATATTATACTTGAAATACTAATAAAACTTGCCCTTATTTATATCTTCATAAAGACTGGAAGTGTTTTGACCCTTAATTCTTAGCGGCAATTGTAAAGAATTAGTCGATTTAACTTATATTAGCTTATATTTAGCCTCTTTAAAACGATTCTTTATGTGATTTAGGGTTGATAAATGTTCCAGAGAAAATAATGCAGCTCTGTACAATTAATGAGCTATAAACTGATTTTTTGAACTTCTTTTGATAAAGACATACTTAAGCGAGAGGAGTGACTAATTCTTCCCTTTAACCACTTAAAAACAAGTTAAAACTGATTCAACTAAATGGAATATCACGCCTTATGAAAATCAACATCTACTAAGTTTAAAATGTGTAATATAAAAATCAAATTGATAACAAAAATCTCGATATGAGTTCTTTTAATCAGTTTGAAATATATACCCGACAAAAAAGAACGCACATCATATTTTATAACTCTATATTCAATTAATCATAAATATTTAATTAGATATTTGATTATAGATTGTTTTTCCAGCACTCGGCTTACCGAGGATAAAACACATTTCTATCAGTTTTTTCGCAACATATCACAATAATGAATTAAGCATGTTTCTCTAGCGCCTGGTGCATTGCCGCTGATTTGATATCCTTCTGAAATTTTGTTGTTTGATCACTTTTCAGGAAAATTGTAGAGGAATACTGGTTTCTGTATTTAAATCAAGTCTAAATTTGCCAATAAATCTTAAAAATTAAATTCCGTTGTGGAAATTTCCGTATATTTCGGTATGTTTTACAATAAAGGACATTATTGTTTTGTAATTCTGATCCCAAAGGAACATTAATTTTGTCTTTAGCCTTTCTTATTTATCTGTTGAAGATTTAGGTTCAACATCGTATAGAAATAATCAAATGAAATATCAGAAAAGCTTAAAACTCATGTATAAAACCAATCAAAATGAACGTAAAAGATTGCCTGGAAACTGTGCTTGTGTAAAACGGTCAGATACTAGTTGTAGTAGGGTAATGTTGTGCTTTCATTTTCAAAAGAGTTGATGTTTGTGATGCTTTTTTCAAATTTAGATTTTCTGTTTGATGACGTCATTTGAAGCAATTAGATGAATTTGTATTCAAGGAAAATTTTTAATAATCATTAAAAAAAAAACAAATGGCTACTCCTGATAGGTTTAACAGCTTTAATCATTTCTAAAAAGTAACAGAATTCTTAAAAGCCATTTTGTGACATGTCGTTTTGAACCAAGTGTCTTATCATTTTGGATTCAACATAGTAAATTTCCCTTGGCTTGACGGTGATGTTCCAAGATTACCGTTTTACGGCATTTACATATCACAGCTCATCCGGTACGCTAGAGCATGTACTGATATTTTGGATTTTCACAGTAGAAATTTACAAATTACCAAAAAACTTTTAGGTCAAGGTTTCCGCTTTCATAAACTATTTAAGACCTTCTGGAAATTTTACAAAAATTACAGTCAACTTCTTTTCGGTTCTATACATGCAACAGAGTATATTACTATGGGTATTACACAACCTGTCTTTTATGATGATATGATAAACAAAATAAAAAGGATCAAAGGTAGGCAGCATAACCATCGAAAATGCGTCAGAATCATCAAACGCCTTTTATACCGTGGATATGATCCTAATGTCACCAGACGGACACTAGGCTTGGTACTTGACCAATCTACAGTCTTGTACAAGCGCATCCTTGAGACTTGCACTCTGACTGTGACGACGGGACTCCATGACGGGCCCTGTCCAAACCTCTTTAGAGAAGACAGGGCCCCGACCACCTGTCCTCTCTGAATGTCAGTCGGACTCCTCGGGTGATTACATACATGAGTTCGCTACAGCCGGCAGAGCACGGACTGTATTACGCATGCCCTCTTTTTATAATAATAATAATAATAATAAATTCTTTATTTTAAGAAGGTAACTCGATTAGTGAGACACTATTCTTCCTCAAGGCCTTCATAAACAAACAAATACACATAACATATTTACAATATATTGTAAGTCCGTCCAGATTTTTTGGCAGCGGGTGTTGCATGCAAACAGGAGACGCTGACTCTACCTAGGCACCTGGTCTCGCCCCTCGCGGGGTCTGCTTTGGTTCATGAATTGAGAATATTACCCACCTGGCTACTAGTTATAGCCTTTCGAGCTTCAGTATAGTACAGGTTCTGACTAGCATGAGAGTGAGTGTATGTTTTTTTTTATGTACTTTGTGTCCGAACGGAATGAGGGACGTACTGTCCCTTGTTCCGTCTGGATACAAGTACATATTCGTGTATCCAGAGGGCTCAAGGGATGTGCTGTCCCTTCCGCTGGGTTTAAACACGTTTAGTGTCGTGGTCGCTTGTACCTTTTTTGTGCTTTTATATCTTTTTTTTTCCAAGCGACGTGCATTCGCCCTTTGTTGGGCTGATCCGACATTGTCTGAATAGTGAACGTGGTTGTTTTCACATCTTTTGTGCTGTCTATACATAAATATATATATATACATAAGACATGGTAAAAGTCATGATAAGTGATAAATAGAAATATTGAATCATGGCGTTTGATAAATGTAACATTACAAGGGATCTTCATTCTTTCCTTTTCCAAAAAGATATTTATAAAGGCAATTCTTAAAGCTAAATAAAGACGATGCTTCTTTTATATTGGATGGAAGTTCATTCCATAAGGAGACTCCACTGTATTGTAAACTGCGCTTGAAGGACTCTGTCTTGTGTCTTGGGACTTGTAGATCATTTCCGGTTACAGATCTCAAAGTGTAAAGGCTGTTTGAATTTTTAGAGAAATGGTCGCAGAGATATTGAGGCGCCAGGTTATTGAAAATTTTGTAAAGAAGTACTCCCTTGTTAAACATGCATCTATCATAAATATTTAGCCAACATACTTCATCAAATAAAGGTTGGGATGGTGAATCAGGCGGGGCATCCATAATTACACGTGCCGCGCTCTTTTGTAACTTAAGGACGCGATCAAGTTGTGTTTTAGAAGCGTTACCGTAAATAGTGAGGCAGTAGTCAATACTTGGTAGTATGTAAGCATTGAAATACAGCTTTCTATAATGTTTATTCAAATACCGTTTAATTCTCCTTAAAAGACTTATTTTACAGGATATATTTCGACACACTTCGCTAATATGTTTGTTAAATTGTAAGTTGTTGTCAATCGTAACTCCAAGTAACTTATCAGCTTCTACATTTTGAAGAGGTTTTCCATTTACTTCGATATCAATTTCTTTTTTATCAAGGCGTGATAAACGTTGACGAGAACCAATTAGCAAGCATTTAGATTTGTTTTCATTGATGGCCATTTTTTTTTTCATCACACCAAGTCTTAACACTGAGTATGTCATCATTCAAATTACTTTCAATCTGATCAATTATGTGTCCGGAGTGATGTAGAGTCGCATCATCAGCAAAAAGATCAAGAAGAGAATTTTTGACATGGAGTGGACGATCATTAATATAGAACAGGAACAGAATTGGTCCTAACACAGAGCCCTGTGGAACCCCACAGTAAATGGATTCTAGACCTGATTGCGTATTACCTATTTGTACGACCTGTGACCTGTTTGAAAGATATGTTTTAAACAATTGTAAGCTATTTGTATCAAAGTTATAATGCTTCATTTTTCTAATAAAAGTGGGTGATTAACGAGGTCAAATGCTTTTCGAAGATCCATTAAAACAGTACCAGTCATATTTCCATCATCAATTTCTTTTATCCATTTTTCTGTAAGTCTAGTCAAAGCTGTTTGACAGGAATGGAGCTTACGGAACCCAGATTGAGAATCCATTAGTAAATCATTTTCTGTAAGGAAGTTGTATACTTGGGATGTAACATGTTTTTCGAAGAGTTTTGAAATTGTCGGGAGTAATGAGATAGGTCTGTAATTTCCTGGGTCTGTCTTATCGCCTTTTTTATAAATTGGAATGATCTTTGCTACTTTGAAGTTATCAGGGAATTTCGAGGTTGATATACTTAAATTTAGCAAATGAGTTATTGATTTTGCTATAATATCAGCAGATAATTTTAGTATTCGCGGTCCTACGTTGTCTATTCCAGCTGATTTATTGATTTGAAGTTTCTTTAGCATCCTATGCACTTCCTCATCGAGTATTGGTTGAATTTCAAATATATTTGCTGTTGTTAACTTTGACTTAGTAAAATTTTTAAGAAGTTCTAAAGTAGACACAGGACTTATGTTTTCAGTTACAATTTGCTTAGAAATATTTGCATAAAACTGATTAAAGATCTTAGCCATTTCTTCTTTAGTTTCACCTTCAGTTTCTCCATCACATAGTTTATTTGGGATCGAATGACTTCCTTTAGGTATAATTTGTTTCCGCCAATAATGTGTTCCGCCAAATATCGCCTGTGTTTTTATTTTCATTAATTGCCTTACTAAAGTAGTTTTCTTTTGCCTTTATAATGAGAGTGGTTACTTTATTGCGCCAGATTTTATAATTATCAAAATCTAATTTCTTGTGAAAGTAGTCGCGTTTGTGTCTAGCTTCATTAATTTCAGGGGTCAACCATGTATGCTTAGTTTGAGTTTTAACCCGTTTTGTTTTAAGGCTCGCATGTTTATTGAAAACATCAAGAAATATATGGAAAAACAAATTCATAGCGTTGTTAACGTCAGAAAATTGCTCAACATGTTGAAATGGGGCATTTGCTAAATCTTGTAGGAATAGAAACTCATCAAAATTCTTAAAGTCGCGGTAAGTGATTTCCAAATGTGTTGACTTTTTATCTATTTTGGGTAGTCGGCGCGTTATACAAATAGGGAAGTGATCTGACATTGTGATATATGGTACGTTCACCTCCTGTATATTGTCAGGACGGTTTGTATATATATGATCGATCAATGTGTTAGAATTTGCAGTTACGCGCGTGTTGGTGTTAATCACCTGTGAGAGATTGAAGATTTCAAGGGCGGATGTCCAGTATGACGGGGGTCTTTGTTTAAGTCGATATTAAAATCTCCCATAAGAATTATTTCATTATCATCACACGATACAGCATTATTTACTTCCGTCGCAAAAGCGTCAACCCATGCAACTGGCGCAGAAGGGGATCTGTACGCTGAACAAAGAAGAATAGACCTGCTCTTAGGTATCATAATTTCCGCCCATATGGTTTCAATATTTTGAGTTTCTAAATCGTACCTTCTCTTAAAGTTAAAGTCGTTACATACGTAAAGCAATAAACCACCACCTGATCCACCATCCCATTTACATATTCATCTGTGTCTCTGGGGCCTCTGCGTTTTGCGGTCTTGTTTGTGTGATGTCATCTTACAGTGAGGAGGTTGTTTTACACCACAATTGTACGTTCTTCGAGACCTCTGGGTATTTGGAGAAGTGAGAGGGTTGTGCGCACGTAATCCAGGATAACCACACCATTTGCTACTTGCGTGACAGATGGCCGTCCAAAGTCGTCACCGGTTACCCATTGGTCTCGTCGGTTTATGTGTAGTCTTTTGTGTTTGATGTTTACATGTCGTGTGTCTCTTTTCCGTCTCGTGCTGTACTCGTCTTTTGTGTTTTTGCATCGGGTGTTTTGGTGTTTTTCTGTTGATGCTGCATAGGGGTCTTGTTGGAGATCTCCTCCCTTCAAGTCTTCTAAAAAAAGGACCAAGGTATAGAATACCATCCAAAATAGATTTTATTAAATGTCGCCAAGTGCTAAAGGAAGCCTTAGATAACTATACCAACCGATGGTGTAAATCGGAAGGAGTCGAATCGCATGCTCTGAATGACTGGAAAAACCTCATTTTGGATATTACCGATATTCGAATAGATAACAACCACAAAAAGTCCTCATCTTTTTGAAAATCTAAGTCCTAAATCTGAAAGATATTCCAAATCAAATTTACGTAATTTACATGAAAAATATGTCTTCGCACCGCGGACATTATAATCATTTGAAAACGCTACAACATATAAACTTTAGTTTCGGAACTTTTCTCTACAAACACTTATTATCCCACTAAAGACTTTTCCAAAACGTAAAAATGAAATTAAGACCGAAATAAAAAAAACGCCGACAACAAGCTGAACGTGCCTTGATCACTAAACTTCAGACTGCGTGCCCTCTTGTTTTAATCGATCAAATCTATGGACAAGGAAACATTTCCTCCGCTTCTACCAATATCACAATCTTTCCAATTCGCCCAAAAACTAAATGAAAATACAGGTCGCACGGGAGAAGATGAAAAGGCAACAAAGAAAACGATCCAGAGTCTACCGCTCTCTCAACGATTTACTTACTAAGCACGCAATGGCGGCAGACATGGGCTGTAACATGCTCTGTCGTCAATACCAGTTATGCACTTGAAATCTTTCTCGGATGAAGCAGAGGTTGCATTGAAACACTGACTGATTGAGTCTTAATTTCATTGTCTCATTCGCACAGTATAAACTTTATCCTATTGTGAAAAACATTTCGGGATCATCGCGTACAAAGTACCATTCCTCAATATTTCGAAAATTTAGAACAACCTCTTATTTGTTATAAGTACAAGAAACTTATTCGAAACTTTGTTTTTAACTATAATAAAGTAACATCCGATCCTGACATACTTGAATCGTGTCCTGCTTCTTGAGAATGTGCAACTTCTAATTATCTCTACAAACCAGCTGGCCATATCGTTACAGGTGACTTTTCAATAATCCAAGACAAACAGCTCCGTGGTCTTCTTCAAAAAGGACTTAAGTATAGAATCCCATCCAAGACAGATTTTGTCAAATGCCGTGAGGTGCAAACGGAAACCTTAGATAATTTTACGAAAAGATGGTTTAAATCAGAAGGAGTCGAACCGCATGCTCTGAATGACTGGAAAAACCTCATTTTAGATATAACGGATATTCGAATAGATAACTTACATAAAAACCCTCATCTGTTTCAAAAGCCACGTTTCAAATCAGAAAGATATTTCAAATCTAAACTAAGTAACTTACATGAAAAATATGGCTTTGCACCAGCTGATAAAGCAGCCATCAACACCATTATCATTTGAAAACGTTACTTCATATCAACTTTGGTTGCGGAACTTTCGTCTACTAATATATATATATCAAAAGCAATGAAAGTGCATCTAACATTTTAAGCAAGCATAACAGTGAACTGTCTTCACTCAATATCTCTATTTCTAAATTGCATATCCCAACACTATTTTGCATACCGAAACTGCAAAAGTCTCCGTACACATTTCGATTTATTGCTAATTATAGTAACTGTTCCATTACAATTTTGTCTAGAAATCTGATGTCAGCACTAACTGCTTTTGAAGAACACGTAATTAGATATTGTGAAACGGTTCTAAACAGAAACGATGTAAATTTATTTTGGTCTATTAAGAATTCAGGGAATGTGATTGACAAAATGAAATCTGGAAATTTCCAAGCCAAGACGATTTCTTCATAAGACTTCTCTAATATATACACCACACTTCCTCATTACAAAATGAATGATCCATTATCTAATCTCATAAAATGTTGTTTTGATCGAGAGCGGAAAACTTACATTTGTAATTCTGAATCGAAGGGTTTATCTTCCTCGACAGACTACAAATCATACAAACCATGGACATGTAATGACCTGTGTAATGCCTTGTCCTTCCTCTTGGACAATATTTATGTTAGAATTGGTGAAGATCTATACAAACAGGTTGTAGAAATTCCTTTGGGGACTAACTATGCGCCTCTTCTTGCAGATTTATTTTATACACTTATGAAAAAGAATTTATCCAAATCTTCAAAAGCAAAGAACATTTGATGATCTGAAATGTTTCAATAATACTTCTAGGTATCTGAATGATATTCTAATTACTAGTATTGACAATCCTGCTTTTGAATTATTTAAGAATGAAAATAGGGCACATGGTCTCACTCCCATATCGGGATTTCGCTTCTTTTCATATGGTGGAGTTTTTGTTTGTTTGCTTTGGTTCCTGTATCTCCTGATTTTCTCCTGATTTTATCCTGAGCAGTATCTTTCCTTCGGAGCTTGAAGTCAAAGAAGCTACAGAGACAGATAATTCAGCATCCTATTTGGACATAATGTTGTCCTACGACACTGATGGTCACATGAACACCTCACTCTATGACAAACGTGACGACTTCAATTTCAGCATTACAAACTTTCCTTTTCTGAGTAGCAACATCCCGTCATCGCCTTCTTATGGCGTGTTCATATCTCAGTTGATCGCTATGCCAGAGAAAGCACCAAATATACTGATTTTGTTTTGAGAGCTAGGAAATGGTCCTATTGCCACCAGACGGACGCTAGGCTTGGTATTTGACCGATCTACAGTCTTGTACCAGCGCATCCTTGAGACTCGCACTTTGACTGACTGTGACGACGGGACTCCATGATAGGTCCTGTCCAAACCTCTTTAGAGAAGACAGGGCCCCAACCATCTGTCCTCTCTGAATGTCAGTCGGACTCCACGGGTGATTACATACATGAGCTCGCTACAGCCGGCAGAGTACGGACTGTATTACGCACGCCCACTTTTTATATCCATTTACATATTCATCTGTGTTTCTGGGGCCTCTACGTTTTGCGGTCTTGTTTGTGTGAGGTCATCTTACAGTGAGGAGGTTTTTTTACACCACAATTGTACGTTCTTCGAGACCTCTTGGTAATTGGAGAAGTGAGTCGGTTGTGCGCACATAATCCAGGAAAACCACACCATTCGCTACTTGCCTGGCAAATGGCCGTCCAAAGTCGGAACCGGTTGCCCACTGGTCTCATCAGTTTATGTGTAGTGTTTTGTGTTAGATGTTTACATGTCGTATGTCCCTTTTCTGTCTCACACTATGCTCGTCTTTTGTGTTTTTGCATGGGGTGTTTTTGTGTTTTGCTGTTGGTGCTGCAACAAGGTCTTGTTGGAGATCCCCTCCCTCCTTTTAAATCGAAAGCAGTTAAAGTGTCCCCAACATTTTGAGAAATCATAACAGTGAAAGTTCTTCACTTCACATCCCTTTTTCTCAATTTGGCCTCTCTACAATATACTGCATACCAAAACTTCACAAGTCTCCTTAAAAATTCAGATACATCGCTTATTCTAGTAACTGTTCAACTACAAATCTTGTAGGTTGTTTTACACCACAATTGTACGTTCTTCGAGACCTCTGGGTAATCGGAAAAGTGGGAGGGTTGTGCGCACGTAATCCAGGATAATCACACCGTCTGCTATTTTCGTGGCAGATGGCCGTTCCAAGTGGGCACCGATTGCCCATTGGTCTCGTTGGTTTATTTGTGGTCCTTTGTGTTTGATGTTTCAGTGTTGTGCGTTGATTTTCCTTGTCCCTTTTGTGTTACTTCTTGTGCTTGTCTGCTCTGTGTATTTGCATTGGGTTTTTTGGGGTTATGTTGTGGGTGCTGGAACCAGATGTTGTTGGAGATCCCCTCCTTTGTTACGATTTATGATGGAAAGGAATAGAATAAATATGTTGTATGTTACTATGTAAGAATAAATAAATTTGTAAACTTCTAATTAGTAAAGTTCAAACATACTCAAATATCACATGAGTCAGGCAACATATAAGATGCAAGTTTTAGTATGCTTATTTCAATTTCTCTTCATGTTTCAGTTTAAAACAAATGGGGTTTCGCATATTCGCCCTTTTATAAGAATTAAGAATAAGAAAATTAGCAAAAATAATTGTACATTCAATGAAGAAATTTGATTTAAACTTTAATTTCAAAATGCGATTCCATTGATCACAAAGTCTGAAAACATAATAATTACTTTTTAATTTTGCTATAACAAAATGATAAAAAAAAGGCAGCAAACACTGAAGATACGGAGCCCGTAAAGGGTCAAATTAACAAAATCGAATTAACAAAAAAAAAAGGATCGAATTAACAAAATCGATCGCTGAATCAATAAAATCGAACGCTCAATTTGCAAAATCGAGCGCTCAATATAAAATTTGAGCACTCAATTTATATAAATTTGAGCTCTCAATAAAGATGAAATTGAGGACTCAATTTCTTTAATACGAGCCCTTAATTTAATTTTCAAGCGCTTAATTTAATATCCGAGATCTCAATTTAACTTCTGAGCACTCAATATAAACTACGAGAGCTCAATATAAAATTTGAGCGCTCAATATATTAATCTGAGCACTCAATATATTAATCTGAGCGCTCAATTTACAATTTGAGCACTCAATATCAAATTTGAGCGCTCAATTAAAAATTCGAGCGCTCAAATAAAAAAATCGGGTGCTCAAGATAAATTTCGAGCGCTCAATTTAATATCTGTGATCTCAATTTAAATTCTGAGCACTCAATATAAACTTCGGGCGCTCAATATATTAATCTGAGCGCTCAATTTACAATCTGAGCGCTCAATTTACAATTCGAGCTATCAATTTTAAATTGAAGCGCTCAAATAGAAAATTCGAGCGCCAAAGAGAAATTTCGAGCGCTCAATATAAAATCCGAGATTTCAATTTAAAATTCTGTGCATTCAAATTGAAATTTGAGCGCTTAATTGAAATTTCGAGCGCTCAATAATAAGTTTGAGCTCTCAGATTAATTGTCGAGAGCTCAATAAAAGATACGAGCACTCAGTTTGTTTAAATTTGAGCTCTCAATGAAGTTTAAATGGAGGACTCATTTTTTAACGTCAATCTGAATCAACCCCCCCCCCCCCCCTCTTCGTTTTTAAATAAGAAAAAAAAATAAAAGAAATATTAACACAAAATCAATATCAAAGTATTTTGAAGATAACTTTAATTAGACAAATGTGCAGTGAATGAGTGCATAAAACATACCCTATTGAGTTATTTAAAGATGTAGTACTAAAATGAAGTCCGTCAAAAAAGCGTAAAGTGTCGGGTCTTCACCACAACACAAATTCAAGAAAGTTTAGTTCCTAAAAGTTTTCTTATCCATGACACGGTTCTGGTGGAGGAGATTTTTAGAGAGGGATACAATTTTGAACCCGCCTTGGATCCGACCCTAAAAGGATCTGGATCTCGGGCACAATTTTGGTAGAAAACTTTAAGTATATACATCACGCATACGTATACCAAGTTTCATCAAAATCCTTCAAGCGGTTCCTGAAAAAAGTCGAACGATTTAAATGTTAACGACCGACGGATGTCATGTCCTCAACGACATCGCCGACAAACGAACAGCGGACGGATTGCTATAACAGAAGCTATGTTAGTAAATTCAGAGATTCCAATCTTATCCCTGATAGGTACAATGATGAAGACAATTTAAGCAATAAGGTACAATGTAACCGATCGTTCTCATCTCAATTTCAGAGAATTAAGGAAATTATTTCTGATACCTCCTTAATTTCAAAAGTTTGCTGGGGAGCATTTCCCAGAACAACCAATTTAGCTAGCTGAGATCTCTGTTATAAAACAAAGGAGGGGATCTCCAATAACACCCACAGGTTGTAGCAACCACGGCAAAACCCCAAAACACTCAAAGCAAAAACACAAAGCAGACAAACACAGAAAGAAACGCATAAGGGACAAGAAACGTCAACGCACAACACAGAAGCATGAAACACAAAGGACTACACGTAAACCAACGAGACCAATGGACAACCGGTGTCGACTTAGGACGTCCATCTGCCACGGAAATAACAGAAGGTGTGGTTATCCTGGATTACGTGCGCATAACCCTTCCACTCTTCCGATTACCCAGAGGTCTCGAAGAACGTACACTTGTGGTGTAAAACAACCTCCTCAATGTCAGATGACCACACACAAACAAGACCGCAAAACGCAGAGGCCCACGCAACACAGATGAATATGTAAATAGATATAAAAAGAGGGCGTGCGTAATACAATCCGTGCTCTGCCGCCGCGAGCTCATGTATGTTATCACCCGAGTAGTTCGACTGACGTTCAGAGAGGACAGGTGGTCGGGGCCCTGTCTTCTCTAAAGAGGTTTTGACATGGTCCATCATGGAGTCCCGTCGTCACATTTTTAAAATATCCATTCCTAAACTAAAGTAGTAAGTAGTGAACATAATGAAGAAAAGAAGTAGATTTTGTCTCTCTGTTAAAGAAAGGAGGGGATCTCCAACGATACTCGGTTGCAGGACCCACGACAAAACCCCATAACACCAAAATGCAACAACACAGCAGACATGTACAGAAGGAAAGAGACGCAAAAGGGAAAGGAACACCAAATCGCACCATATAAACATCAAATACAAGACTACACATAAACCAATGAGACCAATGGGCAATCGGTGCCAACTTAAGACGACATCTACCACGTTAGTGGCAGACGGTGTGGTTTTCCGGATTACGTGCGCACAACCCTCCCACTTTTATAATTACCCAGAGCTCTCGAAGAATGTGCAATTGTGGTGTAAAATATCCTTGTCACTGTAAGATGAACATGTTACAAAGAGACAACAGGACGCAAGGTGCCCAAGAAACATACCGATGGATATGTGAATGGATATTAAGTACAATTTTTCATTTTCATGTTATATTCAAGAGTCTGAAAACAAGGACACAGCTTTAGTCCAAATTAAAAACAAATGAGGGAAATTGCCTCCATAACCACTCTTTAGGAGGAGAAACGCGTTGCTAATCGATCTGTTCAAACTGCTTCTCCACTTTCTTTCTAGGATGTATCACGTCCCATGACCCTCGGAAATCTATCATATTTTGTACCAGTTTTTCGTTCCTTTGACGGAAAAAATGATTCCCGCAATTTTCTGTTGCAAAATTAGAGAGGGGGGTTCTTGAAAAACGGTGTTTTAATTACCGAAAATAGGAAAACATGAAGATTTTCTGTATGCAATGTGATATAAAAAAGCAACAAATAAAAACACAAACACTCAAAGAAACAGATTTTCGACCCCTTGGCCTTTATCCAGTGTAAAAAAGACAATGTATATAACTAAGTGAAATCCATCCTTTGCTACTATGGTAATAACTGCAAATTTAATTTGCAATTAACGCTTGAGTAGTAATGGGTGAAGTATTTAGCCCTGAATCTCATTAAGTATTTCTTCTACACAATGATCTATACGCCAAAAAAATTGATCATTACTAAAATGTAATGTATTGGAAGATTCCTCATCCAACTTTTATTTTGGTAAGCTAACTTCTAGATATTTAAGGCATGTTGAAAAGAAGCTCCAGAAACGCTGAAAACTAAGAACTATGTGGCTAAATCGGATATATAAACTTTAAAAATAGTTATTGTCTAATCAAGATACTAGATATCAAATTTAAAAGACTGGTTTCAACTTTGTCCATCAATTTTAGAATCTTGAATCTAAAATACTTTGTGTTCATTGGCTACGAAGTAGGCATTCTATCGCGAAATACACACTGTGTAGAAATAGATAGCATGCTCTTGTTAATTTCATTCCATGTGAACATGTTTAGAATGAAGAAATGAATGAAAGAACCATGTGAACCTAAGAGATATGTTTGTTTCAGTATAATGTTTGTTTCGGTATAATAGAACAGACCTATTTCCCTCGACTTCGCCTCGGGAAATAGGTCTGGTCTCGGGAACCCAGAATCGTGCTAACTCCCTCAATGGTATACTTTAACTGTATAATAACACATTGATAAACATTATTTATAAAATCCAAAGGTTTTGATAATGAGTTAAAAGAAAATGTATTTATAGTAGCTATTTCATAGTTTGCATGATTACTGGTTGACAAATTAAATGCGAAAATAGGTAGAATTTCTCCTCTATTTTGGGGTAAAATATCGACTTTAATGCAAAAATTAAAAATTTCCGGAAAACAATATCAAATTCATTATATTTGCAAAAATAAGTGATCTTTATAACTACTTTGATCTGAATATCCATGTATTTTATAAATCTTAAGAAAATATTTATATAAGCCCTGAATTTCAGCATTCTGACAACCAAGACATATGCATAACTGTAAGTCTATCAAACGAATCTCTACAATAAAATTGAGTGCTTGATTTTTATATTGAGAGCTCGAATATTAAATGGAGCGCTCGAATTTTCAATTGAGCGTCAAGACTTTAAAATAAGTGCTCAAATTTGATATTGAGAGCTCGTATCTAAAATTGAGCGCTCGGATTTTAAATTGAGCTCTCGGAATTTTAAAGTAAGCGCGCAATTTTTTATTGAGCGCTCGAATATTATATTGAGCGATCGAAATTGAAATTGAGAACTCAGATTTTATATTGAGCGCTCGAATATCATATTGAGTGCTTGAATTTTATGTTGAGAGCTCAAACTTTAAATCGAGCGCTCGAATTTTATATCGAGTGCTCGAATTTTATATTGAGCGCTCAGAATTTAAATTGAGTTCTGGGATATTAAATCGAGTTCTCGGATATTAAATTGAGCGCTCGAATTTTAAATTGAGCTCTCAGAATTTAAATCGAGCACTCGGATATTAAATTGAGCGCTCGAAATAAAGAAATTGAATCCTCTATTTAAAACTATTTGAGAGCTCAAATTTGCATAAATTGAGCACTCGAAAATTATATCAAGTGCTCAAATTTTATGTTGAGCGCTCGAATTTTTTCAATTAGGTGATCGAATTTAAAATTGAGCACTCAAATTTAAAATTGAGAGCTCGAATTTTAAATATATCTCTCGAAATTAAATTTGAGCGCTCGAATTTAAAAAAAGTTCTATGTGACCCTTTACGGGATCCGTACTACTATTTAGCGCTCAAATTTCAATTTGAATGCACCGAATTTTAAATTGAAATCTCGGATATTATATTGAGCGCTTTTTTTTTAATTGATAGCTCGAATTGTAAATTGAGCGCTCAGTTTGTAAATTGAGCTCTCAGATTAAAATATTGAGCACTCAGATTTTATATTGAGCGCTCGAAGTTCAAATTGAGCGCTCGAATTTAAAAAAAAAGTTCCATGTGACCCTTTACGGAGCCTATATTGAGCGCTTTTTTTAATTGATAGCTCGAATTGTAAATTGAGCGCTCAGTTTGTAAATTGAGCTCTCAGATTAAAATATTGAGCACTCAGATTTTATATTGAGCGCTCGAAGTTTAAATTGAGCGCTCGAATTTAAAAAAAAAGTTCCATGTGACCCTTTACGGGCTCCGTAAGTTCGTGCCGAAAAAAGGTTATATCAAGAAAATATGTTAATTATGGTCTTATGGATGCTTTTGACCTGAAATATCTTCCAACATATAGGAAAACAAGATGATATAATGATTTCAATCATGTGCATTTGTATTAAGCTAAACAATGCCTTGGTATAGACGCTTTTAATTTTTTTCCACTTGATAGGATTGCACATTCTATCTTGTTATTCTAAGATCAAATTTTACTTTACTATATACTAAAATAATTTTTGATTTCAGACAAGTGTAAATCTAGAGATGAACCATTTTCCCTCGTCTGTCCATATGACTTTAACCGTGTATTCGGGACAATAGGAAACCCATAAATCTCTCTTGCATTTGGTATTATAGTAAGTATGACATATAAGAACGCATATAACCCTTTCGATTCTTTCACAGAAATTTATGATCAAATGCAAAGTTCATAAAAGTCATATGTATTGAATATCCGTTTCTGACGCATAAAATGATAAACGTCTTCAAATTCAATTGTACCTTAAACTGATCTTATCCCCGGCTGTAATGTAAACAAATTTAAAATCTAACGTTAAGGTCACAAGATCAGAATGCTTCGTGCCCATGGAAAGGTCATTTCACAGGGCATGTAGCCATGTACATGTGGCACATGAAATGCATATATCCAACCATGCAAAAATTATGACCGAGGTTCAATTTTTCAAGAGTAGTTCAAACTTCAAGATTAAGTTCACAAGGTCAAAACTATTGGTATTTCTTTTCATGTCCAGGAGGTTTTTGTTTGTTTGCTTTGGTTCCTGTTTTGTCCTGATTTTGTATGCCTTCGGTTTCTGATTTTCTGAATTATCGATTTTGTGCTGTATACAGGGATATGGTCATTATCCATATTTGTCATCCATGGCAGTGTATCACCAAAACAGAATAAAATCTGGAAGAAATGAAAGCTTTTTAAATTATAGCTCACATGAATGGTGAAAGTTATATTCCTTCAATGGTGCGGCTAGCCAACAGGGGATGCTTACTCCTCCCGGGCTCCTGGTCCCACCTCTAGCTTGCTAGGGGTCCGTCGATGCTCCATTTGGTGCTCTATTGTGAGTGCTGTTGAGATTATCGTCAGGATCTTCTTTAACTCATTCAAACTCCAAGGTCAATGTAAAAAGTTAAGAATTTTTTGTATCCGTGAAAAGGTCTCGTCACAAGGCATATACTGTGAAATGTGATAGCGATATGATCTACCATTCAAACAATATGCGGACAAACAGATAGACAGAATGACAGAGCAAATTCTATAAGACATCGAATCTTCTATTGCTAAATACATCAAAAATACATCAAGCGATTCAATCTAACTTACTGAATGACTTTTCCTAAATTATCAGTATGCTTATCTTCTTCTCGAGTTAGTGTTGATTTTTATAAATGATTCACTTTTTTAGTAAGATGCTTTATGTTCTTTTTAGTCCCCTACCGGCAACGCCGAAGGGGACTCTTATTAATTATGTGTGGATTTGTTATAGAGTCTTGAATGTAAAGGATAAAGACCGAGTTGATGTCTGTATGAAGGATAGATGCCTAAGAAGAGACCAGGGGGTGTTTAAAGACCGAGACCGAGGTCTTTAAACACCCCCTGTTCTCTCCGAGGGCATCTAACCTTCATACAGACCTCAACTCGGTCTTTATCCGACTTACAAACCGCAGATTTTCTTCAATTTTCAAAAAAATAAAAATCCGAATATTACATACACCCCTCCTTTTAAAAATGACCATGCAAATGATCGGGTGGAAATATACAACGGTGACGATTATAAGACCATAGTAGTAAAATGGTTTGTTATACATCCCGATAATTTTCTGAAAGGTACCCTGTTTTCTGTCGGAGAGAAAATTACAGTTAAACAATGAGTTCTATTTCCATTAAAGTATTTATTATAAAAAGGTGATTGAATTATTGCAAATAGAGATAAGGAAAGATTTTCTTATCTAAGTGAGGATTATATTTCTTTATTTTTTGTCCATCAAGTTCCTCACTATACATTTATTTGAAGAACATTCAGAATTATTGGACAGGTCTTCAAGAATTTTATAGGGATCTAGATTGATTTGAAATGACTTTTTAAGCTTTTCGGGATAAAAGAATCCACTTTTCATCTATTAACATTTCTCATAAAAAGGATGTATTCAGCGGACTTCAAACACAATATTTTCTATACTATGACCGAATACTCATTATAATCAAAACAAATCACATCTTCGACTGAATTGACTCCGCCCCTCATTGTTTTTATTGACCTCCGCACTTCACTGAACGCTCATAATACCTCGTATATTTAGAATCATCCGCGGTCTTTATGAAATAAAATGACCGATGAATAACAAAAGAATCACATTTGAAGGTTTGTTTTAATATATATATTCTACTCATTCTACAGTTCAATGAGCAGCTGGATTATAGAACAACGATGGTAATGACAAAACGACTTTCACCTCTTTTTTGTTGATATGACGACAATATAATCCTGGAATACTATTTTTTGTAAGGAGATGGACCGGGGATGATTGAAGTCGACCTTGTTTGCAGACTTCCTTAAAACATTTTCATTTTTTAAGATTAAGCATGTATAATTTTGAAAATTTGTATTTGTAAGAGTTGCAATGTTTTAACGCTCTAAATGTATGTAAATTCCGAATGAACATGTATAATCAAAATTCTTATCCCAATCTTTCTTTCACTCTCTCTCTCTCTCTCTCCGTAGTAAAAGGACTGTAAATTTAGACATAATATAAAGAAAACGTTTAACATGAATGAATCAGTTATCCAAAGTGTTAATTATCAATAAAAGACGAAATGTGTAGAAAATGTAACTACCCTTTAGCTTATGCAGGTCAATTGCAAAATACAGATGCAATTAGAGTTGGATATAAACCAATCGTGAACTTAGCGATAAGGACATTGGCATCTTCTACAGACTGAAACATTGTATAAATTGATATATTGATGTTGTTGAGGTGTCATCTACAATATCCCATCTTTCCTTTATTTATTTCTTTTTTTTTTCTTTTTTTTTTTGGAGATCAATTGTTTTTTAGTCGCGCTGATTGTCAAAAGTATGAACTTTCCTTTAATACTTTCATTTTGTTTGCTTGCTTTATTGTTTGTCCGATGATTGAATCTTTCGTTTGCACCGGAAATATTGTATTTTCTAAACTAAGAACTTTAGAGCCTAGAGTTGATATTTTTTATTTGAATAGATATAGCAACAAACTGGCTTACAAAATTATATCACCCCATTTGCTATCGGTTACAAACGAGGCTCGTGATAAATTTTGTCTCATTTTCAACCCATGCCCATAGTGTACATAATGATATTTATATTTTTTATTATCACCCCTGCAAATAATACATAATCTTCTTCTTGATAAATCAACAGTATTATTTAGAATAATATTTCCTCATAATTATCATATATAGAATCCCAATGAGGATGAATTACCCTACTTTATGTTAATGGATAAATATATGGACATAATATCTTATCTTTAATTGAATTAACTTTTTAATCCATAGTTTAATTGTCCTAATGTGTTTTATTTGCATTCTTTTGCTTTTATTGACACATTGAATACAATTTATTTATTTCAATGTGCTTATAATCACATATTAATTGTATTCTAAGCTTCTATATCAACATTATCTGCATCACTCGATTGTCACCCATTAATTTAATATGCAATTTGGTAAGACACTTTTGTGAATAAAGATATATAAGTACCCACCTTTGTTTGTTCCTGAGAAAGGACTGAGACATTATTTTTAAATTGCGTCTTTAAACTTCAAATTTTATTTTCGTAAGATGCAACCACCGAAAAACATCGAAGCAACCCCCAAGCAAAAACACAGAGTTGACCAAAAAAAGCAAGACACGCCAAAGGGGCAAGGATCACAAATTCTACATCAAAAAACCAAACACAAAGATTACACATTTTAACATTAAAACAGTCGATGCCGAGCAGCAAATGGTGTTGACATCCGATTTATGTGCACAGAACGTCGAAGATATCATAGAACGAACAATTTGTATATATACCTACCTCTTCTGTTAAATGAATACAAGAGAGCAAAATACAGGGCCACAGATGCATACGTAAGTGGATAACAAGGGAAGAAAAACAATCGGAAAAAATTATTCAATATGTTCTTAGTTTGTGTTAATTCGGAAATCGCTCTACCAGTCCTTTAAAAAATCTTCTGGAGTCTCTTATACATATATGTCTTAAACTCAATTTGAATGTGTTTCCCCATTTTGTATTGGCAAAACTCTAACAAGAAAAGATAAAGCGGAATATAACAATGCAGCATTGATTGATGAAAAACAAATGAGTTCAAGACGATCCTGACTATAATCTCAACAGCACTCACAACAGAGCACAAATTGAGCATCGACGGACCCCAAGCAAGATAGAGGTGGGACTAGGTGCCCGGGAGGAGTAAGCATCCCCTGTTGGCTAGCCGCACCCGCCGTCGATGTTCATGCACGAAAATGAAAACAATATATAAAATACATGCACTGTCTGATGTATGTCTATATTGAAAGTGCCATGGCAACCATGTCAGGGAAAATATTCAAAACACTTACTGTCAAACCCCTCGCGGGGAACTTTTTTTAGAGCAAAGGGTATAAGTGTGACACAAATGAGTTAAAGACTATCCTGACTATAATCTCAACAGCAACAACAGAAAAAAACTTATTTGTGTATTTCGTCTTCTTGTAGGGGATCATTATCATGAGTTAAAGAAGATCCTGACGATAATCTCAACAACACTCGCAATAGAGTACCAAACTGAGCATCGACGGACCCCTAGCAAGCTAGAGGTGGGATCAGGTGACCGGGAGGAGTAAGCATTCCCTGTTGGCTAGCCGCACCCGCCGTCGATGTCCATGCACGAAAATGAAAACAAAATATAAAATACATGCACTGACTGATGTATGTCTATATGAAAAGTGCCATGGCGACAATGTCAGGGAAAATATTCAAAACACTTACTGTCAAACCCCTCGCGGGAACTTTTTTAAGAGCTCCACACGGCAAATGGCATAAGTGTGACACAAATGAGATAAAGACGATCCTGACTATACTCTCAACAGCAACAAAAAAAAACCCCACTTATTTGTGTATTTCGTCTTGTTATAGGGAATCATTATCATCTTGCCTGTTCATAGGATACTCGTTGGGACGCCCATGATATTATTCGGACTGGTCATACCAAAGCCACCATCCTATCAGCTCTGCATCGTGGTGTAATTTGTATTACTGTCATTGTCGCTGTCGTGTCCTGAAAACTGTAGTTCTGATCATTCCCTCCTCCCAGGATATCTGAAACACAATTGGAAGACACGAATTTACGTCTATCAATATAGTTACCAAATAATATAAACAAGATGAGGATTCCAAAAATAATAAGAAATGAAAATGAAAGAAAATGATATTCAAAATTTAAAAGAAAAATATAAGAAATGTTTAGAAGATCGCGAAAACTTTGTTAATAAATGGAATTTTATGAATCGGTTTTTTTTTTCTTTTTTTTGGGGGGGGGGTGTTAACAACCGGATAAAGTTTATGCTGAGCGAATGCGACAATGATATTAAGTCTGAATAAATCATTATTTCTTCAGAATGCACCCTCTGCTTCATCCAAGATAAATTTCATTTGAGCTGTTGAGAGAGCATGAAGCAGTTTTTGTCTGTCGCTGTACCGTGAAAAGATCGTTAAGGTACGGTGTAATCTAGCTCTTTTTCCGAGTTCTTGGATACGTCTCTTTCCGTGAGTCCTATGTTTATGTTTAGTGTTTGGGCGAATTGAAAATAATTTGATATTAGTGGAGGCCGAGGAAATGTTCCATGGTCCATAAATGCCTCATGCAAAATTGAATTTATATTACATGCAATTCCTGTCAGAAACTTCGTATGAATTTCATGTGAAATTTTTCATGTAAATTTCATGTTCGTGCTCGATTCACATAAATTTCATGTGAACTTTTACGTAAAATTTATGTAAATTTCACATGAATTTCATATGAGGCACAATTGGCTGTCTAGTGAATCCTTATCTGAAAAAAAAATCTTGCGATTGAATTTGTTTTCTTTTTTGGATTTCTTCGGGATCTTCTTTAACTCTTTTGGATGGGCATTAAGGATTTTTCTTGTGTATCAAAGTATTCATTCATGCAGAGATTACGATTTGAGAGTGTGCAAAACTCGGACGCTCTCAAATTATTAAAATACTGTGGGCGTTTGAAAGAAACTTGTGGTCTGTCATATGGATGCCAGTGTGTTTATTTGTTTATCATGCCCTTTGAATAAGAGTTTTAGAATTGCTTTAATTAATGTAAAATATATAGGAAGTTCTCGTATAGATAGTGTATCCAACAGTGTGATCAAAGTAAATACTTAGCCCAACCAAATGTTGCATGCACTTGTACAGATTCATTTAACACGCTACTGAGAAAAGTTGAATATTTAAGGGGACCCAATTTATAAAAAGAACATTGCAATAACTGTCTTCGACACAGGCGCCAGATTCCTAGAAAAAATTAGAACCACATCTTAAACTCCCGTTTCTCTTCTCTTTACTCTTTCCTTAAGGCATGGCAGCTTCCATATTTAAACACCATCCCCCCTCTTTACCCCCTCAATATCTTAAGTTTCAAGAGGATTTCAGCATTAAGCTATATATCATTATTTTCTACAGATATTTTTCTTCATGATCGTAACCTACTTGTCATTGATTATACTTGCAATTAGCCGCAATTAATCCAAAAACATGAAATGGAGTCGAAACCTACACTTTACGTTATTCTTAGCATGCGCAGTATGTCAGTTGGAGTTGTCATCCTTGCTGCTAACGGTAAAGTGTAGGTTTCGACTCGATTTAAAGCGTGGAGCTGTCATGCCTTGTAAAAGGATAAAGAGAAGAGAAAGGGCGTTTTAGAAGGGTTATAGTTTTCTCTCTAGGAATCTGGTGCCTGTGGTCTTCGATATGGTCGAGCACGTTATCGTATATATGCAATTTCTCATTTTCAACGGCCCCAAAATACAATGTAAATACATTTTTTACAAAACACGGATCATAGTTTAATCATACAAAACTTTAAGTAAACAAGTATTGAGTTGTAATATCACCGCGACCTGTGTATAGACCTATGTTCGGTATAGTTTCGTATATATTTTTCTTCGTTTAAAAATAACTCGACTTGGCTTCAATGCTTTTCAATAAATCGATGACTTTAAGTATACCAATACACGTATGAACTTGCATGTGGCATTTAAAATTTGTTGACTAAAGCATTTACACTTGTGTATATCAGCGTTAGTGACATTCTTATTTAGTAAATAAATATCTAAAGACATAAGGATAAAGGAAGATCGACATGGTGGTTATAGAGAATACATGGAAGATACCAATCACGTAAGTAAACTTAATAACACCATTGATTAACTGTCTGTCAATAACTGAATAAGCGTCTCAATGTATTCAAAATAAAATCAATAAAGGATGTGCTGAAGTCGTTGAATATCGAATATATTTTTGATGGTATCTATAACGAAGCACACATGAATGGCATGAAAATAATCCAGAATAAAAGTGTCGACTATTCGTTTCGATTTTGTATATTTTTAATCTGAAATTTATCTTTTTAATGCCTTTCGCAAGCAGGTAGTTTTTCTTTATAATGATTTTGATGAAATTAACTTGTATCCTGCATCTCGATCCCTAAACATAGAGCTCTATCCTCTGCAGATTCTTTTGGGAACGTTTTTCTCCCTTCATGGATACATTCGTTTATTTTTGATTTCGAACTTTCAGGGCTGAGACATTACTTATGGAAATTCGCATATGATGTACTGATATTTATACAATTATAGAACATTTATTTCGATAATGATTATATTGAGTTTTTGCAGAATATAGAGTTATTTCCCCTCACAGATGGTATCTGACGTAAAACCATTGTGACGTCATGAAAATGTTTCAGTAACGTTGATTTTATACCGTCATTTCCAAGACTATTGGGACTGTTTCCATAGAATTTGATGACGTCATAATCAGTCTACGTCAGATACCGTCTCAAATGGGAAGGAACTCGGGTTTTCGAAAATAGCGAATAATCACGTTTAGAAATGGCGTTCGATATTCTTAAACAGATTCCATGAATCTAAAAGAAAAGTACCAACTAAGGATTCAGATGACACGTTGTCTGAAGCAGAGGATGGTATTGATACGGAGGTCACTGTACAACCATTGCTGGATCTTACAGCTAGTGTAGTAGGACGGATATTCACATGCCACGAGCTGGAGAATTCAGGATTCACACTGGATACACTACTTCTTAAAAAAGTAAAGTCTTACTTACTTGTCAATAAGAAGTTTACGATTTTTTTTTCTTTAATAAGTATTGAGCACATCCAACAGAAGAACATTGATCGTCGATTGATATGATAAATTAATGCTAATTTCAAATTTGTAATGTTGTCTAACGATAATTTTCAATTTTGAAATAGTAAATAAGATGATAGCTAAAAGAAGCAGATCTCAATAGTATTGTATTTTGTCACAAAAAAGAAAACCAAGATCTCAACAGATGTCGTTGTAGAGGAAGTATCTCCTGCTTTCTTGAAATGCCCGTCACATGAATTATAAAAAGTATAAAAAAAAGTAGTTATATCTAAAGCAACGATTCTGGCAGGTTCTGCACGTATACTAGTTTGCTTTGACTAGTCAGATAGATATTTTTATGATTTTCAGATAGGATATTATGCATTTCCTCAGGATTTCGCACACCCTCTTACACTTGCATACTTCAGTTTCAAGGACAAATCGGAATGGTTCCGGGCTAAAAGAATGATAGATGAAAATCAGGTCAAAGAAGTGTGACAAATAGGTAAGATATTGTCATCTATTCACATAATTTCTATGTAATCATTACTCAATTGAGCAACATTTAAAAATAATTTTCCTGTTACCTGTTACATAAGAAAAGAGGGGATCTCCAACAAGACTGGGCTGCAGCACCAACAGCGCCACACCAAACACCCCATAGTTATTATGAAAACGTTTCTCATTGAAACAGCATTTATTGAACGAAACATGAAACCAGAACCAACTCAATCTTACACGTATACTAATAGAGGATTTTCACATTATCAAAGCAGACTTGAATTTTATATAGTCCAATACCCGACGTCACAATATTTGACGTAGTTTCTTACTTTGACGTCGAAACAGATATATGACGTCATCATGATAGATTATGTCAAAAGATGTCGGGTCTTGTAGTATCTGAAATGCAAGTCGAGCATTTGATATGAAAATGGTCAAATCAGCTTGTACCTGTTGAAGAAATCTGAATTTCTCTCTTAAGACGATTTAAAAAAAATCTTAAACAAACATGTCATGAATACTGAATATATTTTAATACAGGTTTCATGCTAGTAGGGCTTGTTACAGAAATAACATACCGAGAAGTGAATGTAGGAAATGTAACAGTCACTTCGAACAACAACAAATAACGTCATGTGACTGTACGGTGTGTACGGAATGTTCCGTTGCAGTATGTAGGCATGCATTGGCACTTATTATATACAGAATACGATTTCCTGACAAGGTAAGCGAGGGCGATTTTATGATCTGAGGCCTAGCTTAATCTTATTCTGCTCGTGTTGTTATTACTTTTATGAAATCTTTCGATGCATAATAGTATGGAAAATGTATTCAGAGTGTCCGCGTCTTCTTCAATATGACTATTTGTGTTTTCTTATGTTGATGCGAGGAAACAGATCAGAATAAGCATACTTTAGAAATAAAACATCCTCAGCTATGACAATTAAAGGGACAAGACCCCCAAAGTATATCTTCTTATCAAAAACTTTCAAAACAATGAAATCTGACTAGGTATTGGAATTTCCATGCGCATATCCCGTTAATCATTTCCGGATTAGGTCAAGCCTATCGGGGTTAGGAGGAAGTTCACAGACCATGTTTACAATCAACGATTAAAGTAATTGTCCCTACCTAAGCTCTAGGATTTGTTTTGTTTTATTTTTTTTCCAAATCATTACACGTCTAATAAGCTTCCAATTTGTATGAACAGGTACCTATCCACGCACCACTAACGGAGTCGCTAAATGCAATGAACAAAGACCAACTTCTACAGTTAATACAAAGGTTAATTAACGATCAGTCAAGCGGAACCCTCACCCGGATGATAAAGTATAAAGGTGATTTTGGTGTTTTGTGATTGAAAATACCAAAAACAAAATGTAGGGTCGATTCATTAGCGTAGTTAGATGAGATCTATATAACATTTGACGGATGATAATAACCACCTCTAATTTCAATGATATTTTTTTGATAAAGTGACAAGTTTCCGAAATACCAATATGATATATGGTGTCAAATTAATAAAGAGCCAAAACAAAGCTACTTTCGGGCGACAGAGCTGGAAATAAGTAATTGTTACACTCTAAACTTCCAGTCACGGGGAATGATATGGACGTGCTACAACTCTTTACCTTCTTGAAGAATATTTAAAAACAATTTTAATGCACCAGATACGTGTTTCGGATAGTCAGTTCTCATCAGTGGTACTACTATAATGTAAATGCCGAAGTTATTTTAAGACATAGCCAAATGTATTTTAGTGGCGACCTCAAGCCTTATTTTTTTTTTAAATCAATTTATGCATTTTGCATAGAGAGCGCGGACCAAAAGTTGCTGTAGGGTAAATGAATGCAAATGATATATAAAACACATTTCTATTGAAATAATTATGCAATATTCCGCACATGTCGACAAAATTACAATGAATATTATGTATCATGAAAGTCTCCCATCCTAGTTGAAAGACAATTCCTCTATAATATATAGTGTTGTCCATTTTATTTTTCCTTCGATTCGTCTTACTACTTCAATGTAACTAATCGCCATTTGTTTTATTTAGCCATATTTTATTCAATTACAGAAAAATCTGACACAGGGTCGTCCGAGTTAAATGGGTCAATCGGACTTCCTGACAGTACATTTGGGATTTCGTCGCAAAAACGAACCACGTGGAAACTATCACTTGAAAGACTGTTTGAGAACATAAAACATGATTTGATCAATCAGTTAGTATCTTATATTGAATAACAATTTTACATAAATACTCGGTATCACTCACTGCAATGATAAATAAACAGTGTAAAGAAAAATATAACACGTATAAAATTATCTTCAGAAGTATCAGCATACGTCAGCTTTGAATTGAGAATTTTACAGATCCAAATGCATTTCATTTTCATAAATGATGCTTATGAATTAACATTTAGAGTCACAGACATTATCTATCTGAAACAGGAATCCTAATCGATATTCTGAATTCGTCAATGTGCATATTCCACAATCGAAAAGCCAGTTCTGGGATAGGTACATGACTAAAGTTCTCGACGTGTTGTCGATGGGTAACGTTGAATGTGCTGTCCAAATACTTGTGACCATTGTGGAAAGCGTTACTTCTGGTGAGCTTTCTTATTTCTTCTCGTTTAAAAACCTTATACTTAATGGAAGATCACTTATGCACCAAAAGGACAAAGAAACAAAAAGGAAAATGTATCTTTAAGCTTGTTTAAATGATATACATGTAGATCCTTTTGATATCCACATTCATTCAAATTACACGTTTTCAATGTATCCATAACTTACTTACTGAATTTGAAGACGTTAAACATTACTACTCGTTGGTTTTTTGTGCGATTTATTTTTTTCTGTCTAGCATTCTGATGTCATATTTGTTGTCCCTTTCATCCTTGCATATCTGTGTCCGCAATCGAATCTTGTTTTAGATCCCTTCCTTTTTTACGTAAGCATTCCATTCATTTCTTTTCAAGTGTTCTTGGACAAGGAATCAGTCAACAAATATCTACCATATGCTACTCGGTTTCTGTACGATATTGAGAGACAGTTATGCTTTTGTGTCGTCTGCCACGAAGGAAAATGGAGGAATGAAATTTTGACAGCAGCTGCAAGAGTTAACAGGTAAAACAAAACTATACTTTATAAATGTATCGAATTTGTATACAATGTGGTTATATGGATTGATACATTGGACTAAACAAGAATGCTTTAAGCCCCTGTCACACTGTCGCGAGTTCGAGCCATGAGTTGTGGCGAGTTACAACTCGCCACAACTCGTCTTTTGTCGCATGGAACTCATACAGATGTCTTCTCATGTCGAAGAAATGTCGCCTCATGTCGCCAGAACTCGGCGTGAGGCGGCAAGAATTTAAACGGTTTAAAATTGTCGTGCGAGTGTTCATGTCGTGCGCATGTCAAGATGTCGAACAGATGTCGCATAAACTCGTACAGGTATCGTGTGCATGTCTCCACTTCTCGTCGCTTCTTGCTATGAATCAAACTCGTGCGAGAAGGACCGAGTTTATATACGAGTTAAAACGACTTGAGTACGATGTCTGCATAATGCGAGTTGTACCGACCTCTTCTCCTTCTCGGCATCTGCACGACATTGTACGAGTTCTGCTCGATACTGTCTGGACATTTTCTCGAGTTCTGCCGAGTTGAGTACTTAAATTCAGTCTTCCCCCACAGCATGCATAAATGTTTTCACTTTCATAGTATAGCAATGATAGAGAACAAAAGTAAAAAGAGGCCCAGGTGGGCTGACATGTTTAAGGCGTACACTAGCTTAATACAATGTACATACATACTAACTCCAGAAAAATGCAATTACTGTAAAACGAGAATATTTAGCGCTCGATTTATTTTAGCGCCATTAGCGCAAAGGCATGGTTGCGCTAAATTAAGTAGTGCGCTAAAATTTTCAGATGCAAAATCAAATTTCAATAAGAAAGTATTCGACATTCTTTTCAAAGTGCATTACACCGTGTCCACGGCATGGTCTATCCGGCAACGCTTGTTGTTTTTATAGCTAATTAGATAATTGGATTAAGGC
The DNA here is from genome assembly GCA_028142955.1 of Pinctada fucata. NCBI lineage: Eukaryota > Metazoa > Mollusca > Bivalvia > Pterioida > Pteriidae > Pinctada > Pinctada fucata. The sequence goes on along the minus strand of AP027114.1, from coordinate 45,602,279 downwards.
TAGCGCTTGGGTAGATAATGATAGTACACGGGCCATGATTAACATGTGCATTTGTACTTAGTAGATCATGATTGTCTACGTGTCGTAATAACCAATCATGAAATATAAATAAGAGTCGGACGAGATTATTCTTTTACGAAAAAAATCTGTAGTTGTATTTAATCGGAACAAATTTTCATTCCAACCAATCAGATAAAAATTGTAGTCGTACCTAAATGCAGGAATAGACGTTCATATGTATTATTTCTAACGAGATGACTTCTCTCTCGCTTATATTTAGATGGCGTAACATTTGTGTGAAAACAAAGTACTTTATAACACAAGGTACATATACGTACGGTAAAAAAGGAGATCTATAAAGAAAAGTTTACAAACATTAATACAAGCATATGAATAAGCAATTCAATTGTCCAAGACACGTGCCGGATTGTAGTCAATGCCTCTATGTATGTCGCTGTGAACATGTACATTAGATGCGCAGTCTTTAAAAGGATTTGTTTACACAACGTGAATAAAATCGGGATGTTAGCGCCGTTGCCGTAAAATGATTTGTTACGCCAAGTTGAAAAATTGGGACGATATATATTCATCCATGCTACAGAACAGCGTTATTTTCTTTCATCACTTTTAATAGAATTGATAATTATTTCGTATTACCAACGATCGTCCGAACATGAGACACTACGGATATTTTTTGTCTGACGTTACAAAAAATTACGATTCATCGACGGCAATTTGCTACAGGCGATGTCTGAGAAACAAAGTCCTAAAGTCACTGTGCGCTAATTTTATTGACCAGATGGTGACAATGCGCTAAATTAAGTTTGCGCCAAAAGGTTTGCATCCCTCATTGCGCTAAAATATGTTTGCGCTAAATATTCTCGTTTTACAGTAATCATGATAAGTTTGTCCATGTAACCTCTTACATCATTTTGTCCTAATAAATAAAAATAAACAAGGAAACAGTCCCATGTTTCATATATGGCAGATTTATCTTCAAGTTGGTATAGGACATTGAGCACCTACTACCCGTATACGATCTTGTAAGTCAATTTTATTGCATTGAAAAAAGAAAGATTGAAACGATAAATTTATCAATTATAACTTTTTAAGCTGACAGGATTGAAAAATAGATAACTGTAGACACAAAAAGATTTTCTATTCATGTTTTGGTTGTATTGAAAAAGATTATGGAAAGGAACAATTTTGACGACTGCCCTCTCCCCTTTCCTTTGCAGAATAGTTAGTACTTTATGGTACATTGTACGTATTATAATCATCTGAAATAATATTGAAAGTTATCAAAAAAAGGAAAGAATAAGACCTCAATTTTAGCATGTACATGATGTTAAATGTCTTTAAATTCAATAGCATCATTTAAAAACTGATAAATTTACAGCATGGACCAGACATGCACGTTTCGGGTACTAAACCCTCGTCAGTGATCCTCAGTCTAAACAATGTAATATGGCCAAAAAGTATGAAAATTATTATGTCCAAAAATGTACCAAAAAGACGTAGCAGAATGGGAGGGATATGATGCTACAGGACCCACGTTTTCGAAATTTCAAGTAATTTTGTAACAGAAAATTTCAAATCCGTTGAAGAGACAGACGATCAACCAAAGTTGATGGAACTTGGCTACATGTACCCTCGGGGACTCTTGGTCCACCAGCAGTGACACGCACCAAGTAGTTCAAATGATAAACGTCTTTAAATTTAATAGCATCATTTAAAACCTGATAAATTTACAGCATGGACCAGACATGCACGTTTCGGGTACTAAACCCTCGTCAGTGATCCTCAGTCTAAACAATGTAATATGGCCAAAAAGTATGAAAATTATTGTGTCCAAAAATGAACCAAAAGACGTAGCAGAATGAGTGGGATATGATGCCACAGGACCCACGTTTTCGAAATTTCAAGTAATTTTGTAACAGAAAATTTCAAATCCGTTGAAGAGACAGACGACCAACCAAAGTTGATGGAACTTGGCTACATGTGCCCTCGGGGACTCTTAGTCCACCAGCAGTGACACACACCAAGAAGTTCAAATGTTAAATGTCTTTAAATTCAATAGCATCATTTAAAACCTGATAAATTTACAGCATGGACCAGACATGCACGTTTCGGGTACTAAACCCTCGTCAGTGATCCTCAGTCTAAACAATGTAATATGACCAAAAAGTATCAAAATTATTATGTCCAAAAATGTACCAAAAGATGTACCAGAATGGATGGGATATGATGCTACAGGACCCACGTTTTCGAAATTTCAAGAAATTTTGGATCAGAAAATTTCAAATGCGTTGAATATACAGACAATCAACTAAAGTTGATCGAACTTGGCTACATGTGCCCTCGGGGACTCTTGGTCCACCAGCAGTGACACTCACCAAGTAGTTCAAATGATAAACGTCTTTAAATTCAATAGCATCATTTAAAACCTGATAAATTTACAGCTTGGACCAGACATGCACGTTTCGGGTACTAAACCCTCGTCAGTGATCCTCAATCTAAACAATGTAATATGGCCAAAAAGTATGAAAATTATTATCTCCAAAAATGTACCAACTATAGCAGGTTGTTGGAATTCCTTTGGGTATTTATTGTGCGCCTCTTGTTGCAGATTTATTTTATACACGTATGAAAAAGAATCTATCCAAAATCTTCAAAAGCAAAGAAACTTAATGATGTGAAATATTTCATTGGTACTTCCAGGTACCTGGATGTTAATCTTACTATCGATAATCCTGTTTTTGAAAAGTAAATAAAAAATGTTATTTATCCAATAGAACTGACTCTAAACAAGGCAATCGTTACAAACACAGAAAAACCATTTTTGGGCCTAAATATCAAAATTGTTTATGGTGTAAAATAACACCATCTAATGAGTTTGTATAATTGATCATCAATTGTGTCATGAGGAAGGGTGGTGTACATAATTGAAAAGTCGTATGAAGAAATCGTTTTGGCTTAAACATTCCTTGATTTCATTTTGTCAATCACATCCCTTGAATTTTTGATAGGCCAAAATAAGTTGTTTGAAATGATGCTATTGAATTTAAAGACGTTTAACATTACATCATTCCTGTTTAGAACAGTTTCACAATATTCTGCTACGTGTTCCTTTAACACCGTGAGTGCTGACGTCATATTTGTAGACAAAATTGTAGCTGAGCAGTTGCTAGAATTAGCAATAAATCGAAACTTGTATGGAGACTTGGTATGCAGTATAGTGTAGGAAGATCCAATTTAGAAAAAAAGGATGTTGAATGAAGATATTTCACAGCTCAAAATAATAGGAACACTTCCATTGCTTTTGATATAAGTATTTGTAGACAAAAGATCCGAAACCAAAGTTGATTTTAGTAACGTTTTCAAATGATTATGGTGTTGTTTACTGCTTCGTCTGCAGAAGCGAAGACATATTTTTCATGTAAATTGCGTAATTTGGATTTGAAATATCTTTCAGATTTAGAACTTGGATTTTCAAAAAGATGAGATTTTTGTGGAAGTTATCTATTGTCATTCACGCATTTATTTTTATTTCAGCTTGTTAAGCCAATGTTCATGGTACAAGAATATAGAACCTAGCGAGTATTATGACATGCGTACTATAACGTTTAATACGGAAACAATGAAACGTATGGGAATAAAGAAAGATGATTATGAAAGTTTGCTAAATATTTTCACCCCGGACGGTCCAATGTATCAGGTCCCTTTATGCTACCTCCTTCCCGAGGGGTTGATAAAGGATTCACCAGACAATATTTGGTAAGGAACTATTTTCAGTAGCCTAGATAATGGATTAACGAGTTATTGATGTTTATAATTATCTCGCTTGTCTGTATGTCAAACTTTTATAATGAAATCATACCAATCGTGTTCACTCGAAATATCTAAGTGCTATGTTTTCATATAGCAACAATACATATTCCAAGGTTGCACTTTAGAGTTGATGTGAAATGATTTTTATCAGGCGTAGGTGCAAGTACCTCTAACTAATAACCACTATTTGCATTGAAGAGGATTCACAAACAAAGCGTATAGAAAGCAAAAATGGAGGACATGCTCTCATGATTATTTCAAAAATGTAAAATGATTTGATTTTCAATATTGCCATCACCAAAAGAGAAATATTTACCTAATATTAACAGCAATATGTACATCGAGACAATCACAGAATCCGAGAAATTTTCATGGAGCTGTCGCGACGGAAGTTGCATGCAATCATGCAATCGACGGCGGGTGCGGCTAGCCAAGAGGGGATGCTTCCTCCTCCCGGGCACCTGGTCCCACCTCTAGCTTGCTAGGGGTCCGTCGATGCTTAAATTTGTCCTCTATAGTGAGTGCTGTTGAGATTAGCGTCAGGATCTTCTTTAACTCATTTGCATGCAATCAAGATACGCTGACTTTCCCCGGGCACCTGCTCTCACTTCGGAATGTTATTCATTCTGAGGTTCGCAACCATTCCAGTGGAAATTCTAATGATTTTGCCTTAACTTCTTGATTTTGAGACGAAATAACAGATAGATACTTGAAATATTTCTTATTCTAACGCCACATGCACATTTCAGCAAGTATAGTCTCAACAGTGATTCTCGGGGCGAAAAAAGGGGAAATTAAAATAATCAATATACTAATAGCGAAACTCTAAACCAGACCTGACATACATACCGAGGACCTAGCTAATACTTCTGTTTTTCAGTTCCAATAATTGGCCGATTGAGGTTCTGCTGTTTGTTTTTGATTTACTTGTTCAATGTAAGTGGATATATAAAGAACACGGATATAGAGATTATCAAGTCGCTATTCTGTCTTTGGGGACTCGGATACTAGAGCTGACACTGCAGTTCTCTAATCAGGTACTTTTTTACTTGCTAGAATAGAAGAATGAGGAACATGGATATGATCTCCACAAAGGAAGGGGGGGGGGTCTCCGACAAGAACAAATCTTGGTTGCAAAATACCGAAACACCCCAAGCGTAAACACAGAGTATACATACATAACAAGAGACGGGTAAAGGACAATGGACACACAACATGACATTAAAACACCAAGTACAAATTACTTCAAAGAAACAAACGAGAGCAAAGGCCGTCTGTCACATTTTTAGAAATGGCTGGTTATCCTGATTACGTGCGGACAAACTGATCATAACAAAGGAGGGGATCTCCAACAACACCAGGTTGTAGCACCCAAAGCAAAACCCCAAAACACTCAATGCAAAAACACAAAGCAGACAAGCACAGAAAGAGACCCATCAGGGACAAGGAACGTCAACGCACAACACAGAAACATCAAACATAAAGGACTACACATAAACCAACGAGACAATTGGACAACCGGTGCCGACTTAGGACGGCCATCTGCCACGGAAATAGCAGAAGGTGTGGTTATCCTGGATTACATGCGCACAACCCTCCCACTTTTCCGATTACCCAGAGGTCTCGAAGAACGTACAATTGTGGTGTAAAACAACCTCCTCACTGTCAGATGACCACATACAAACAAGACCGCAAAACGCAGGGGCCCAAGCAACACAGATGAATATGTAAATGGATATAAAAAGAGGGCGTACGTAATACAACCCGTGCTCTGCCGCCGCTAGCTCATGTTTGTTATCACCCGAGGAGTCCGACTGACATTCAGAGAGGACATCTGGTCGGGGCCCTGTCTTCTCTAAAGAGGTTTGGACAGGGCCCGTCATGAAGTCCCGTCGTCACAGTCAGTCAGAGTGCAAGATTTAAGAATGCGCTTGTACAAGACTGTAGATTGGTCAAGTACCAAGCCTAGTGTCCGTCTGGTGACATCGGGATCATATCCACGGTATAAAAGGCGTTTGATGATTCTGGCGCATTTTCGATAGTGATGTTGTCTATCTTTGATCCTTCTTATCTTGTTAATAATGTCACCATTAAATACAGGTTGTGAAATACCCAAAGTAATATACTCTGTTGCCTGTATTGGTCCGAATTTCAGAAGAAGATGACAATAATTTTTGTAAAATTTCCAGAAAGTCTTTACTAGTTTGTGAAAGCGAAACCCTTGTCCTAGAAGTTTCTTGGTAATTTGTAAATTTCTACTTTGAAAATCCAAAACATCAGTACATGCTCTAGCATACCGGATGAGCTGTGAAATATAGATACCATAGGACGGTAATCTAGGAACATCACCGTCAAGCCAGGGGAAATTTACTATGTTAAATCCAAAATCATCTCTTTTGTCATACACACTTGTATGGATCTCTCCATTAACAATTTTGATATTTAGGTCCAAAAATGGTGTTTCTGTGTTTGAAACGTTTGCCTTGTTTAGATTCAATTCTTGTGGATAAATAACATTTCTATACTTTTCAAAAACAGGATTGTCGATAGTAAGAATATCATCCAGGTACCTAGAAGTACCAATGAAGCATTTTACATCATCATTTTTTCTTTGCTTTTGAAGATTTTGGATAAATTCTTTTTCATATGTGTATAAAAATAAATTTGCAACAAGAGGCGCACAATTAGTTCCCATTGGAATCCCTACAACCTGCTTGAAGAGTTTCTCACCAAATCTTACATAAAGCAATACATAGGTCACCACATGTCCATGATTTGTATGATTTGTAATATGTGGCGGAAAAGAAACCCTTCGATTCAGAATTGCAAATATAAGTTTTCCCCTCTCGATCAAAACACCATTTAACAACAATCATCTGAGAACAAAATAAAGTTGTCGCAACGGAAGTTGCATGCAATCAAGATACGCTGACTTTCCCCAGGCACCTGTTCTCACTTCGGAATGTTATTAATTCTGAGGTTCGCAACCATTCCACATTTTAGCACAATCCTTTCAATGCTGTTTCGAACATAGAATTAATTTGTATATGCTACTGAATCAACCTTACAGGAATTTTTGCAAATTGCACAAATTAATTTTTTTTTTTAAATATAACCAGAGGCGCTACTAAAATGAATTTTGTCTCTGCTTAAAATCACTTTGGATGAAGTATCACTGATGAGGATTTAATATCAGAAACATGTGTCTGGTGCCTAATAAGTTGGTTTGAAATTTTCCTCGGGAAGGTATAGAGTGGGAACACTTCCGATAATCTCTGTTTGCCAGATTTTTCATTTCTTGTGAGAAAATGATGTCTATTTTCTATAAGAATGTTTAAGCCTTTGAATTATGATTTTTTTTATTTCAGGTTTATTTTGTGTTTGACTTTCAATCACTGATAGACCGATTACATCTTAAGAGCAAATATTAAACGAGTATAAAACAGTGATATCCTGGATTTAAAGACGTCACATTTGTACCACTCTGTGAGTATCACTGCTTGTGGACTAGGAGTCCCCGAGGACACATGTAGCCAAGTCCGATCGGCTTCGGTTGATTCTTTTTAAGACTCATTCGAAAATTTCTGTTCACAAAATTTAATCAAAATTTCTGAAAAAGTAGGTCCTGTAGCATCATATCTTGCCCATCCTGCTACGTTTTCGGTATTATTTTTTGGAACATAACACGCACAGTCTTTGGCGATATGTTATTGTTTGAATTGAGAATCACTGACGAGATCCTCAATCCAAACAACGAAATATTGACCAACGACTGTCAAATTCAATAGCATCATTTAAGAACAGATCAATTTGCAGCATGGACCAGACATGCACGTTTCGGGTACTTAACCCTCCTCAGTGATCCTCAGTCTAAACAATGTACATGTAATATGACCAAAGATTGTGAGAATTATTATGTCCAAAAATGTACCGGAAAATGTGGGAGGATGGGTGGGATATGATATACAGGACCCACGTTTTAAAAATTTCAAAATTGTTTGATAACAGAAATTTTCGTATGCGTTGACAAGAGAAGACAATCAACCGAAGTTAATCGAACTTGGCTACATGTGCCTTCGGGGACTCCTGGTCCACCAGCAGTGACACTCACCAAATGGTTCAAATGATAAACGTCCTCAAATTCAATAGCATCATTTAAGAACAGATGAATGTATTGTCAAACAAATCCGAAAGACGTAGCAGGATTGGTTTGGCCTATCTTTTAGAAATTTCGAGAATGCGTTTGAATGAAGAAACGTGCTGCAAAGGATAAGGTCTACAATGTCCCTATTAAGAAGCATAAAATCGTTAATCGAAAAATCATCAGACTAAGGGCAAACAAAACCTGGATAAAAACAGACCTAAGACAAAGGAACCGAAATGATAATAAAAAAATTTAAATACTACCATACTACTGTTACAAAATTTCTTGAAATTTCTAAAACGTGGGTCCTGTAGCATCATATCCCACACATTCTGCTACATCTTTTGGTACATTTTCGGACAATCATAATAATGTTCATACTTTTTGGCCAAATTACAATTTTTAGACTGAGGATCACTGACGAGGGTTTAGTACCCGAAACGTGCATGTCTGGTCCATGCTGTAAATTTATCAGATTTTAAATGATGCTATTGAATTTAAAGACGTTTAACATTTGAACTACTTGGTGAGTGTCACTGCTGGTGGACCAAGAGTCCCCGAGGGCACATGTAGCCAAGTTCGATCAACTTCGGTTGATCGTCTGTCTCTTTCACGCATTTGAAATTTTCTGTTACAAAATTTCTTGAAATTTCTAAAACGTGGGTCCTGTAGCATCATATCCCACCCATTCTGCTACATCTTTTGGTACATTTTCGGACAATCATAATAATGTTCATACTTTGTGGCCAAATTACAATTTTTAGACTGAGGATCACTGACGAGGGTTTAGTACCCGAAACGTGCATGTCTGGTCCATGCTGTAAATTTATCAGATTTTAAATGATGCTATTGAATTTAAAGACGTTTAACATTTGAACTACTTGGTGAGTGTCACTGCTGGTGGACCAAGAGTCCCCGATGGCACATGTAGCCAAGTTCGATCAACTTCGGTTGATCGTCTGTCTCTTTCACGCATTTGAAATTTTCTGTTACAAAATTCTTGAAATTTCTAAAACGTGGGTCCTGTAGCATCATATCCCACCCATTCTGCTACATCTTTTGGTACATTTTCGGACAATCATAATAATGTTCATGCTTTTTGGCCAAATTACAATTTTTAGACTGAGGATCACTGACGAGGGTTTAGTACCCGAAACGTGCATGTCTGGTCCATGCTGTAAATTTATAAGATTTTAAATGATGCTATTGAATTTAAAGACGTTTAACATATGACGAGAAGTGAACTCCCTGCGTAGGACTGAGATCAGGTGCCCAGGAAGAGTGAGCTTCTCCTGCTTGCATAAAACACCCGCCACTTCAATTCGGTAGAAAAGTCACAATTGGTAAATCTCATAATTTGTTAGAAAGATCACAATCGGTAACTCCCACAAAGGAAGACAAACGTATAGATTTGCATGTCATGGCACGAAAGGTCTACGTCAGAATATCATTTATGACTCTGGACAAGGGGACGTCATATTATGCCACCATGTCCCCATATCGACCGTAGAACTTCCTCGGTGACGATGTTAATCGGTAACAAATGTATGATTGACTAAGAAGCTTAACTGATAGCCGTCTATGTCTTCTTCGTCTATCTATAATCTTTCTTTAGAATGTGCGCGAATATATTAGGTTCATATTTCAAGTAGTTATTAAGTCAAATGAGTCAGATGTGACGTCATGTTATAACGTAATTTCCTCTGAATAATGGAAAATGAAGAAAAACCACAGTTTGCTGGGCAAAATTCTTTTAAATAAACATGAGTGCAAATCGCCAACCAAAATAAATATTATATGAATAGAAAGATAGATTGCATAGTCATCTTTAAGTGTAGGAATTATTTTGGTTGGCGTTACGCGCCATATTTCTTTTAATTGAGTTGTACTGAAAATTTGACTTATATCTTGACACTTTTCATCATTTTACGAATTCGGGGTGTTTGTTTAGTGCAATGTTTTAAACTATGAAAAGCAGCTACATAGAGAAAGAATAATCTAAAATGAAAAAAAAGATATAATTATTCTTTGACTTTCATCATTAATTTCTGAAATATTTTTCTAAAAGATATGGAAGGAATATATTTCTATTATATATTTAATTGTATATCATTCGCAAGCAACTTTTCTTAATTACTATATCGAAAGTCTGAATAACTATTTCAAAATTCTTTGATAATTTTTTACAGTTCTCCATTATGAGTTGTAGAAGAGATTTAGATGACGCAGAAGGGTCGCCAGACGAGGCAGATGAAGGTAAGGATATGATTATAACGAAATCATCCTGGTCTACGATTTATGTATCTCCGTGCACTAGGTATTTCAAAGTACATAAAAAAGAATGGAAAACGGTGTTGTAATACGGACGTGATGTGCAAAACCCTCTCTTTATATAATACCAGAAGGTCCTTTATATCTATGATAACAGGATTTCATGAAGACACACGGCAAATACATTCGATAAATGCAAACATGAAAGCAACTAAAATCTTTCTAGAACCTTACAATGTAGTACTATTCTTCTATATTGTGAAGAAGAGAAGATACTAAGAAATATTATACACTGCAAATCTCAGGTTGAGAATAAAAAAGTGTGAGACTAGAATCTAATTTCATAAGGTATCATAATAACATTTTCTTCTTCTTCTTCTTCTTTTCTATAAAACACTACAGACATGTAAAGGATACACAGACAATGTTTTTTATGTTAATAACACAGACCATAGATGAGCATATGTCGGCCGACCCCTGGTCATAATAAGGCTCGAACCAACGATCTTGAGATAATTGGTCCGACGCCTTATCCGCTGGACCACGGCGCCGATAATCAAATTTCAATTATTGTGTACATCTAATAAAACAAACAAAGAAAATTCGACTTTATTTCAAACAAAGCTCATTCGTTTTATAAATTCAGAGGATGACGCAGCTGCATCACAATCGATAAGCGTCAAGCGAAGATCAGACGATTGTGAAGGGTCAAGGCCAATAAAAAAGATGAAGTCTAACCACAAAGAGTTAGATTTGAGTGTGGTGAGTATTTGAAGAAGAATGGATGATAATTCTAGAAGTCTTTTCGTCTATGTTTTATTGTCATTTGTGTCTATATGGAGCTGTAACATAGAGTCCGTCTGTTTGTCCGATTTTCTTCTCGCGTAGGTCTAGTTTTACATAATTTCAGGAATTTCGATTTTGATTTTTGAAGTCTGATTTCGGCTCTTATGTTTGACTTTCATTCACCGATTAAAAGCTTTAACACATACATGATTTGATAAATGTTTGATCAGTAGCTGAAAATCAAGTACAAAACATAAATTCAGGATCTAAATTTTAGTACTAATGGGAATACTAAACCATGAACATATAAAGTAAACAAAAGAACAAAAGATTCCTGACAAGCAACAAAAGTCATCAAAATATTATTTTGATATATTTCACGTGAAAGATAGGATCAGTCTTCGATTACATCATCAATAAACTTACGATGTTGAAAATATTTTATAGGGTCAGGTCTATTGTACACTTCTGTTTGTCAGCCATATAATGATGACATCATCTGAAGAATCAGGTACGGACTTTCCCATGGCCCCGGATGTAGTAAAAGCATTCTTACGTTCAACGGAGCTAGAGAGGTTCGTTGTGAGGTCACACAAAGATCTAGTCAATTATAAATGCAGAACGTTATACATGTTAACAACAAGTATCCTTGAAAGCCTGCAGACGACATTCAAAAGAGAGGGACCAACGTCACTTCCGTCAGTTGCCGCTGAGTACGGAAAGGTTATACTGTCTCACGGATTAGAATTTTATGATGGAAATGTCCCACTACATCTTATAGATATTATCGTTAGAGAAGAGAGTCTTGAGCTCAAAGAGAGACAGGAACTTGGTTATCTTGTCCTCACCAACTCCTCTAACCCATTGCGAAATACAGTCAGCTTAGATATCAATTATAAAGGTAATTCATGATTGAATGATAAAGAAAATGATTGTCTGCAAAATATCATTTATCTAATACGAATGTAATGATTGAATTTCTCATTTCATTTAAGTGAAGTGCACTTTCACTGTAACATTTGCAATCTCAATACTTTGAAAAAGTTGTGTTTGTATATTTTACAGTGTACCTCCACTATGACATTTTAAATCTACCTACTTTGTTTTAATTGAGTATGAATATCTTAATTTAGTTTTGTCCTATAAAATAAACAAGCCGAAAGTTGTCCAGATTAAGCAAAAAATTCTTGAAAGATACTAATTCTAAGTATATATTGTCGATAAAGCTGAATATATTTTCTCCATTGCTAGGTGACGATCGTTTCGGTTTTCGTTCGAAGCCCATTGCACTGAGAACCTTTAAACTATTGCTGGAAATGTTGTTAAACATTGGTCCTTGTACGGAATTTATGCCAAAAGTTTTAATGGTAGGTATGCTCCGGAAGTTGAGGAGAAACTAGAGTTGGGTATCGCTGTTGAAAATCATATTTTTCATTTGAAATATTGCTGTATATCATATGTGCGTGAAGTCATCAGAAATTGACGGAGATGTTTAGAAAAGAAAAGAAATCTACACTGAAATTTCATTGAAAAGTATAAGCTAGTGTAAATTATGTTAGTTTCTACTTTTTGATAAAAGCAAAATCCATAGACTCAACCTCAATGAATAGCAAGTGTAAACTATAAAAGTTTTCAGTCCTCATTACGTTTTTTCAAATCCAAAGTGATTCCAAACAACAGCTTTTGCCTTTGCATTTTTGAATATGTCGTACGCCCCCCCCCCCCATATCCACCATACTTCAAACCAAAAGTTAACACTGACGCAATTTTCTGGATAAAACGTTCACTATTTATCACAGTAATATCATGAGTAAAATGTGAAGATAGAAAGATAAATAGCTATTAATATTTTTCAATCAAATTAAGTTATTTGTGGACTCGACACCAATAGTAAAATAAGGTAAATGGACTTCGGCTATAATGCACGATAAAGTGAGTACAGGTTGTGTGATTTGTATCATGTGCTTTTCAGTGGTATCATTTATATTTCAAGCAGTTTTCTTTATGTATGTTAAACGTCTTCAAATTCAATAGCATCATTTATAAACGGATGAATTTGCAGCATTGACAAGACATGCACGTTTCGGGTACTCAACTCTCGTCAGTGATCCTCAATCTAAACTATGTAATATGGCCAAAGAGGATGAAAATTATTATGCCAAAAAATGTACCGAAAGATGTAGCAGGATGGGATATGATGCTACAGGATCCACGTTTTAGAAATTTCAAGAATTTACTACCAGACAATTTTGAATGCGTTAAAGAGACAGACGATCAGCCGAAGTTGATCGCACTTGGCTACATGTGCCCTCGGGGACTCTTGGTCCACCAGCAGTGACACTCACCAAGTAGATTAAATGTTAAACTCTTCAAATTCAACAGCATGCATCATTTATAGCATCATTTATAAACGGATAAATTTGCAGCATGGACCAGACATGCACGTATCGGTTACTCAACCCTCGTCAGTGATCCTCAATCTAAACTATGTAATGTAGCGTTGACGGACGAACGGTCGGGCACCATTGTTACGCACAGTAACATACTCAGTTTATATATCCGGATAATCACACAGTCGCTGCCACCATTTGTATTAAAATGTTCATGACACTGACAAACGGACACATCTCTGACTAACGACGGACGAACACACTAAAAACCACTGTAGCACAGGATAAATTCCAAGTTGAAATCACAAGTAACAAGTTCATAATTTATTAACGGAAAAACATGATGATGATGAATATTTACAATGAATATCAAATATGCCGGCACAAAGTCACAAAACTAATCACAATAAAAGTCCGAAATGGTAAAGTTAAAAATCACATTTTGTACGTCCTGAAAGCTTGGAAAAATAATTTAGACTGAAGAAAATTAAGGTCACGGTATTTATATAAGACAAAATTTCCTCCTCCAGTAGCCTGGCAACAATACAAATATTTACATTTTAGCAGGAAAAATTCGGAGGAGGAGAAAAGTTACACAAATAAGTAGGTCATTTCGGAGGAGTAAAAATACGTGTTATACAAGTGCTGAATAATACTAATGAAAATGATTAAGAAAACATGAAATATCCGAAATTAAACGATGTATTTAAGGTAAAAAAATGTTAAAATAATAAAAATTCGCTACAGTAATATGGCCAAAGAGGATGGAAATTATCATGCCAAAACATGTACCGAAAGATGTAGCAGGATGGGTGGGATATGATGTTATAGGACCAACGTTTTAGAAATTTTAAGAATTTTAGTACCAGAAAAATTTGAATGCGTTAAAGAGATGGACGATCAACCGAAGATAATCGAACTTGGCTACATGTGCCCTCGGGAACTCTTGGTCCACCAGCAGTGACAATCACCAAGAAGTTCAAATGTTAAAAGCCTTCAAATTCAATAGCATCATTTATAAACGGATAAATTTGCAGCATGGACAAGACATGCACGTTTCGGTTACTCAACACTCTTCAGTAATCCTCAATCTAAACTATGTAAAATGGCAAAAGAGGGTGAAAATTATTATGCCAAACGTGTACCGAAAGAAGTAGCAGGATGGGTGGAATATGATGCTACAGGACCCACGTTTAAGAAATTTCAAGACTTTTAGTACCGGAAAATTTTGAAAGCGTTAAAGAGACAGACGATCAACCGAAGTTGATCGAACTTGGCTACATGTGCCCTCGGAAACTCTTGGTCCACCAGCAGTGACACTCACCAAGTAGTCCAAATGTTAAACGTCTTCAAATTCAATAGCATCATTTATAAACGGATGAATTTGCAACATGGACAAGACATGCACGTTTCGGATACTCAACCCTCGTCAGTGATCCTCAATCTAAACTATGTAATATGGCCAAAGAGGGTGAAAATTATTATGCCAAACAATGTGCCGAAAGATGTAGCAGGATGGGTGGAATATGATGCTACAGGACCCACGTTTTAGAAATTTCAAGAATTTTAGTACAAGAAAAATTTTAATGCGTTAAAGAGACAGACGATCAACCGAAGTTGATCGAACTTGGCTACATGTGCCCTCGGGGACTCTTGGTCCACCAGCAGTGACACTCACCAAGTAGTTCAAATGTTAAACGCCTTCAAATTCAATAGCATCATTTATAAATGGATAAATTTGCAGCATGGACAAGACATGCACGTTTCGGGTACTCAACCCTCGTCAGTGATCCTCAATCTAAACTTTGTAATATAGCCAAAGAGGATGATACATCGTAAAATATGGTTAGAGTTAGGGTTAATATCGCGATATATTATCGCCGAGGAACATATCGCAATAAACCGGTATACCTGTGATATCGCACACTTCTAAAATGAGCATTAAGGCAAAAACCCTAAACAAAGCTTCCAAAAAGAATGTCATTATTTTTCTAGACGACTTTAACAATACAACATATTGTTATACAATAGGTCTCAACAAAAGTATATTTATATACCAAGGAATCTCTAATAGGTTTTTTGTTATTGTAAAGTTTTGTTATATTGCGTGGTTACTTCTCTCTCAACACATAAGCACATACAAAAACACGAACACATCTTGATCAACCGCGATAAAAAGATAATCTCTAGCAGAACCCGGTTGAAGCATCCTCAGCAAAACATCCAAACATCCCGACGTTTAAACACAGAAAGTACAACATGAAACACAAAAAGGACAATGAACACGAAACGCCAAAGATAAAATTATCATTGAGGAAGTTCTTTGGTCGCTACGGGGATATAATAAAATCATATCAAGAATGAGCAGTAGCATTCTCGATTGTGATTGAATGACTGTTGACTTCACAAGACAAGACATTTTTACCTTGTGTGTACATCGATATGTACATCTAGAGAATCACTGAATTTGACAAGCTTTCATGGAGCTTTTGCGACGAGTGTTGTATGCAATCAGAAGACGCTTACTCTTCCTGGGCACCTGGTCTCACTTCGGAATTCGAATGTTATTTATTCCGAGGTTTGCAACCGTTCCAATTGAAATTATAATGATTTTTGCCTTGCCCTCTCGACTTAGAGACTCTTTTATGATCATTGTATGTTTCTATATTGTATTTTATAGGCAATGGACCATGTGAATAAGATAGCAGATCTACATTTTCTAGCTATGGCCTTTGAAGTCTACCAGAATACGATGACCAAACTCAGCATACCACAGAAAGAGAGGGTTGTGGATTTGATCATGATGTTCCTTCGTGAGAGTTACCAGGTTTCACAAGGATGGCTTTATCAGATATATGACAAAATGTTCATCGTTCTTTGTCGTATATTTGAAGACGTCGAGGCAGTAGAACATACAATTCGAAGCATTTTCCGTAATTTGGAGCAAGTTTGTCAGATCATTAAAATAAATCAGCTGAAAGATCTGACGCAATTGATAGAAAAGGGTACGTCCAGCTCACCTGAACTCTTGGCGGAGTTGACGAAAGAGCTGATTATTTATCTCCAAAGTGATGCCAAGCATGACGTCACTTCCATCGAGTTCTCATATTAAAGAAGAACCATACAGGTCGTCATGCCTGCATCAAGGAAGTTCTTCAACACTACGAAGAGTACGACGCGGAGTGTCTCCTATATCTTGCGAAGAAAGAACACGAAATGCAATGTCTGCGTGTAACAAGGCAGCAGAAGTTGATATGTGACCAAGTGTTCACTTTGATTCGTATTGGTCTTTCAAAACTTACAAAGAGGGAGAGAAACTCTAAAATACTACAAGATGTTAATTCCGAAACTGAATTCTTGCATTTCTTTGTGGATGTTTTCGCAAGGAAAATAGAAGTTGCAATCGCTCAGAAAGAACAGTTCTACCAATTTTTGAATTTAGTCGTTAGAAATTGCGAATTGGAAACTATTACTAATATAATTGGAGCTCAAACGCATTCGCTTAAGATAACGAATTTTATAAGAGGTGTAGTTGGAGAAACACTTTTTCATAGAATGAACACTATCTTCCATCAATGTTTGTCAGCATGTAGTCATATTTATTACAGTGAGATTTTAATCAAATTGTTAACTGCAAAGGAATTATTTGGAAAGTTTATACCAAACGGTAATGTCAAATTTACTGATTTGGTAACTAGTTTGTGTGAAAAACATAAAAGCAAGAAGAAACTCCATAGGATGTTGAAGTCAACCGTTCAATGACATGAATTCCTAAAATGTTGATAACCATACAGACATGTACATCGGAGAACAAATAATAAAGAATAGAATGACTCTTACATTTTTCCTTGTGTTTCTCATTAATTACATGTACATACACTGTACAGTCTGAAGGTATATACCCATGTACATATACGAGAAAGGAGGAACTCTCCTCCAAGACTGAGTTGCAGCACCCACATCAAAAATTTAAAACACACTCAGTGAAAACAAAGTGATTGCATACACAGCAAGAGACGGAAAAGGACAAAGAACATCAAATTGACACCAAAACACAAACTCAAACGACTACACAGAAACCAACGAGACCAGTGGCAATCCGTGCCGACTTGTGAGGTCATCTGCCACGCTAGTAGCAAATGATGTAGTTATCTGGATAACGACTGCACAATCCTCCGACTGTTCCGGATACCTAGATGTCTCGAAGAACGCACAATTGTTTGTAAGATGATATGTATCTGATCCTCTTGTAGTAATACAATACATGGTCTGATAATAACACATTCAGCAATATAAATCGTGTCAACGTGGGTTACAGAAAAGTGTACTTGTTGTACATAAACTTATGCAGGGGGATAAGTTGAAGAATTGAGCTCTCGTAATCGGTGCAATTGTTCCAGCTTTTATTATTTTATTTAGATTTTTTTTTCTTCGTGCGCCCTAAGGCAGTTGTGAGTTTTTCGCAATCGTTCCTATGTAAAATCGAATTATTTTGCCTTGCCTTCTCGACTTTGAGACTGAATAAATGATGGGAACATTTTTAATGTTTAATCCAACCCTTTGCAAAACATGAATTCATTAATAGACGAATCCATGGAAGATATAAAATTTATGCAGAGAAATAAAAACAAGTACAACTAGATAGTGAACCTCTGAATATCTATATAAACCAGCTGGTCATATTATTTTAGGTGACTTTTCAATTATCCAAGACAGGCAGCTCCGTGGTCTTCTCAAAAAAGGACCTAAGTATAGAATCCCATCCAAGATGTCATCGCGAAGTACTAAAGGAACCCTTAGATAAGTGATAAACAATGGTGTAAATCGGAAGGAGTCGAATCGCATTCTCTGAATGACTGGAAAAACCTCATTTTAGACATTACTGACATTCGAATAGACAACTTCCACAAAAATCCTCATCTTTTTGAAAATCCAAGTTCTAGATCTGAAAGATAATTTAAATCCAAATTACGTAATCTACATGAAAAATTTGTCTTCGCTCCTGCAGATAAAGCAGCCAACAACACCATAATCATATGAAAACTTTACTATATATCAACTTTAGTTTCGGAACTTTCGTCTACAAATATTAATATTAAAAGCAATGAAAGTGTTACCAACATTTTGAGCAAACATAACAGTGAAATTTCTTCATTCAACATCCCTATTTCTAAATTGAATCTTCCTACAATATACTGCAGACCAAAACTGCACAAATCTCCTTACAAATTTAGATACATTGCTAATTCTAGCAACTGCTTAACTACAAGTTTGTCTAGACATCTGACGTCAGCCCTCACGGCGGTAAAGGAACACGTTGCAAAATATTGTGAAACTGTTCTTAACAGGAATGATGTAAATTTATTTTGGTCTATAAAAAATTCCGGGGATGTGATTGACAAGATAAAAAGCCAATACGATTGCTTCATACAATTTTTCAAATATGTACACCACGCTTCCTCACGACAAGATCAATGATCAATTGTCCAAACTCATTATATGGTGCTATAATCGAGAGGGGAAAACTTATATTCGTACATCTGAATCAAAGGGTTTCTTCTCCGCTACAGAATACAAATCATACAAATCATGGACATGTAGCGACCTGTGTAGTGCCTTGTCCTTCCTCTTGGACAACATTTATGTAAGATTTGGTGAGAATCTCTACAAGCAGGTTGTAGGGATTCCTATGGGTGCAAATTGTGCGCCTCTTGTTGCAGATTTGTTTTTATACACATATGAAAAAGAATTTATTCAATATCTTCAAAAGCAAAGAAAACATGATGATGTGAAATGCTTCATTGGTACTTCTAGGTACCTGGATGATATTCTTACTATCGATAATCCTGTTTTTGAAAAGTATAAAGATGTTATTTATCCACAAGAATTGACTCTTAACAAGGCAAACTTTACAGACACTGAAACACCATTTTTGGACCTAAATATCAAAATTGTCAATGGAGAAATTCATACAAGTGTATATGACAAACGAGATGATTTTGGATTCAACATAGTAAATTTCCCCTGGCTTGACGGTGATGTCCCAAGATTACCGCCATACGGTATCTACATTTCACAGCTCATACGGTATGCTAGAGCATGTACTGATGTTTTGGATTTTCATAATAGAAATCTACAAATTACAAAGAAACTTTTAGGTCAAGGTTTTCGCTTTCACATACTAGTGAAGACTTTCTGGAAATTTTACAAAAATTATGATCAACTTCTTTTGAAATTCGGACCCATACAAGCAACGGAGTATATTACTTTAGGTTTTTCACAACCTGCATTTTATGGTGACATAATTAACAAAATAAGAAGGATCAAAGGTAGACAGCATATGTATCGAAAATGCGTCAGAGTCATCAAACGCCTTTTATACCGTGGATATGATCCTAATGTCACCAGACGGACACTAAGCTTGGTACTTGACCAATATACAGCCTTGTACGAGCGCATTCTTAAGACTTGCACTCTGACTGACTGTGACGACGGGACTCCATGACGGGCTCTGTCCAAACCTCCTTAGAGAAGACAGGGCCCCGACCACCTGTCCTCTCTGAATGTCAGTCGGACTCCTCGGGTGATAACATATATGAGCTCGCTACAGCCGGCAGATCACGGGCTGTATTACGCACGTCCTCTTTTTATATCCATTTACATATTCATCTGTGTTGCTTGGACCCCTGTGTTTTACGGTCTTGTTTGTGTGTGGTCATCTAACAGTGAGGAGGTTGTTTGACTCATTGTACATCTGGATTCATGGTTATTGTCCAGGCACACCAGGTCTGTATCTCCCCTACATCGGGATTCACTGTCATGGTCCAGGCACACCAGGTCTGTATCACCTTTACATCGGGATTCACTGGTTATGGTCCAGACGACCAGGTTTGTTTCACCTATACATCGGGATTTATGGTCGAGGTCTGTATCACCTATACATCAAGATTCATGGTTATGGTCCAGGCGACCAGGTTTGTATCACCTATACATCGAGATTCATGGTTATGGTCCAGGCACACCAGGTCTGTATCACCTATACATCGAGATTCATAGTCATGGTCCAGGCACACCAGGTCTATATCACCTTTACATCGGGATTCATAGTCATGGTCCAGGCACACTAGGTCTATATCACCTTTACATCAGGATTCATAGTCATGGTCCAGGCACACTAGGTCTATATCACCTTTACATCGGGATTCATAGTCATGGTCCAGGCACACCAGGTCTGTATCACCTTTACATCGGGATTCACTGTCATGGTCCAAGCACACCAGGTCTCTGTATCTACCCTACATTGGGATTCATAGTCATGGTCCAGGCACACCTTGTCTGTATAACCTATACATCGGGATTCATGGTCATGGTCCAAGCACACCAGGTCTGTATCTACCCTACATCGGGATTCATGGTCATGGTCCAAGCACACCAGGTCTGTATCTACCCTACATCGGGATTCATGGCCATGGTCCAGGCACACCTGGTCTGTATCTACCCTACATTGGAATTCATAGTCATGGTCCAGGCACACCTGGTCTGTATCACCTTTACATCGGGATTCATGGTCATGGTCCAGGCACACTAGGTCTATATCACCTTTACATCGGGATTCATGGTCATGGTCCAGGCACACCAGGTCTATATCACCTTTACATCGGGATTCATAGTCATGGTCCAGGCACACCAGGTCTATATCATCTTTACATCGGGATTCATAGTCATGGTCCAGGCACACCAGGTCTATATCATCTTTACATCGGGATTCATAGCCATGGTCCAGGCACACTAGGTCTGTATCACCTTTACATCGGGATTTATAGTCATGGTTCAGGCACACCAGGTCTATATAACTTTTACATCGGGATTCATGGTCATGGTCCAGGCACACCAGGTCTGTATCACCCCTATATCGGGATTCATGGTTAGGGTCCTGGCACACCAGGTCTGTATCACCCCTATATCGGGATTCATAGTCATGGTCCAGGCACACCTGGTCTGTATAACATATACATCGGGATTCACTGTCATGGTCCAGGCACACCAGGTCTGTATAACATATACATCGGGATTCACTGTCATGGTCCAGGCACACCAGGTCTGTATCACCCCTACATCGGGATTCACTGTCATGGTCCATGCACATCAGGTCTGTAAAACATATACATCGGGATTCACTGTCATGGTCCAGGCACACCAGGTCTGTATCACCCCTACATCGGGATTCACTGTCATGGTCCATGCACATCAGGTCTGTATAACATATACATCGGGATTCACTGTCATGGTCCAGGCACACCAGGTCTGTATCACCCCTACATCGGGATTCACTGGTTACCCTTTCTTTAAAGTTTAGGTTGTAAGTTAAGTTTTATTGTCACTAGTTATAAGATTTCATTTTTGCTCTGTATAGTCTGATAGGCCTCCATATCTTATTTGAGTTAAGCGTGCAGGAAGCAAACAGGTCTGTATCTCCACTTCATCGGGATTCACATGTATGGTCCAAGCGACCCTACATCGATGTTCATTGTTGCATCTTTGTTAAATGTTTCGGTTGTAAGTTTGATTTTATTGCCATTACTTAAAACTTTTAGATTCTGATTTTACTTGTGTTGACATTTACGCACTGATTATACAGATAAACACCATCTATTTAAAGTTGCATATGTTACAGTTCGTAAAAACTTCATAATTGTCTATCGATCACACTTCGATACCTGATTATGTTGCGACTTCTATACACTGAATATTATACGTGGACTGCGAATGTTTGGTACAACATCCAATTGTTTGTATAATTACAAATGATAACAAAAAGATACAGAGGTAGACGGATGTTCATGTATTCCTGCTAATTCTCACTATGTGGATTCAAATTTTAGTAAGTTCCCCGCGAGGGGGTTGACAGTAAGTATATTTTCCCCTGACATAGTCGCCATAACAATTTCTATATAGACATAACCTCAGACATTGCATGTATTTTATATATTATTTTTATTTTCGTGCATGATTATCGACGACGGGTGCGGCTAGCCAACAGGGGTGGAGGATACTTACTCCTTCCGGCTACCTGGTCTCACCTCTAGCTTGCTAGGGGTCCGTCGATGCTCAATTTTCTGCTCTATTTTGAGTGCTGTTGAGATTATCGTCAGGATCATCTTTAATTCTTTTGTTTGCGTTTTAACTCAGTCATGAGTACCATACGCGAAGAGTTATATGCTCGAAAGCTCTTGGCAAGTGATAAAATCTTATTTTTGACCTTTAGATATTCGAATTGACAATTTTCACAAACTTTCGCATCATTCTTTCAGAAACACCATATCAAGGTCATCATAATTTTGTAAATATTAACTACGAGATTTTCACAGAATGTTATATTTTCTCAGACTGTGAAAGAAGGAAAAAATATCAGGTAGTGTATAATGCCGTAAAAGAAAGCTGACCTTTGTCTATTTGCGTATCTATATATACTATACTTTTATTATACTTTTTTTCAAGTTGACGCACTTCTAACGGATTTCGCACCTGATGGATCATATCAAAGAGATAGGATGCGACTGGAAACGTAAAATCTGAAGACACAACAGACAAAATGATACTTTTCAGTTTTGAATATATATTTTCGCATGAAATTATATATATTCTTCACACAAAGTATTCTAAGTTCATTGGAATAGAATAAATACTTTTGTTTTTATGACACAGTCACCTCGAAGTGCGATATCCGAAGTGCGATTTCCGCGAGCATGAAAAATGACCATTAAATTTTATTAATAAATCATAGCCTTTATCCTTGTCTAAACTGATACTTTTACAAGCATGGACTCGTCAGTATAGGTAAAACGCCTTAAGTTTCTTTTTACCAACATTGTGACAAAATCTGTGTTTGATATATATCAATCATGACGTTCCTTTTGACATAATGAAATCAAGAAATTTTGAAATATTTTCAAGCAAATACGATTTCTTTATACGACTTTTCTAATTTGCACACCACGCTTCCTCAAGACAAAATTGATTGTCCAATCTCATTAAATGGTGCTTTAATCGAGAGGGGAAAACTAATATTTGTACATCTGAATCAGAGGGTTTCCTTTCCGCCAGAGAATACTAATCATACAAATCATGGACATGTGGTGACCTGTAGATTGCCTTATCCTTCCTCATGAACAACAGTTATGTAAGATTTGGTGAAAAACTCTACCAACAGGTTGTAGGAATTCCTATGGGTACTAATTGTGCGCCTCGTGTTGCAGATTTATTTTCATTCACGTATGAAAAAGAATGTATCCAAAATCTTCAAAAGCAAAGAAAACATGATGATGTGAAATGTTTCATGGTCCAGGCACACCAGGTCTGTATCTCTGCTACATCAGGATTCACTGGTGTCCCTTTCTTGATTGTTTCGGATATAAGCTTAATTTTATTGCCATTTTATTTAGTTAAAGGATTTCTTTTTTCCTCTGTGTATACTAATAGGCCTCCATTTTTAATTTGGGTTTAGCTTGTAGGAAGCAATCAGGTCTTATCTCCAATTCATCGAATTTCACTTTTCATGGTCCATGCGACCCTACATCGGGATTTATTGTTGCTCCTTTGTTAAATGTTTTGGTTTTTAGTTTGTTTTTATTGCCATTCCGAGGTTCGCAACCGTTCCTGTGGATATCTAATGATTTTGCCTTTCCTTCTCGACTATGGGACTGAAGAACTGATGGGTAATTCTGCATCGTTTATTAGAACTTTTAGATTCTGATTTTGGGTCCTGTTGCATCATATCCCACCCACCCTGCTACGTCTTTTGGTACAATTTTTGGACCTAATGTTTTTCACACTTTTTGGTCAAATTACATTGTTTAGATTGAGGATCACTGACGAGGGTTTAGTACCCGAAACGTGCATGTCTGTTCCATGCTGAAAGTTTATCGGTTCTTAAATGATGCTATTGAATTTGAAGACATTTAAAGCAATTTTAGCTGTCAGCAATTGCAATTTTTTTTTATTTGCTCATTTTCACGTATGTTATTACTCATAGAAAATGATGACGGTTTGATAAAAAAGGTTGATTTTAAAAAGTCGGATTATAGCCTTTCTGGACAAAAATAGTAGTTTTCTGAATTCTTAATGCCCCAACAAAAATTCAACGTAAATCCCGCCCATATTCATGCACCCTTACGTTGACCTTTTTCAGTTTGCTTTCTGTCCATGCGCAAGCTAAATATGGTCAGTGAACATTACCGATTACAACATACACATGAACATGTGTAAAGGAAAGAAAGTATTGTTTTTACTGATTAAGAAGTTTTAAAAGATGGCAAAATAAGGACGATCTATAGTCACATTACACAAGACTTAACATTGCAGATCATATAGAGCTCAATTTTCAAAGATAAAAGTCGATAATAAGCTTTTCACGTCTGCGCAGGATTTGTCTTGATTTATCTTAACATCGCCATAGGGTCACTTGGCGGAGATCGGGCTTTAGTTGCCGAAGTATGATTAAGCATGCGTCGTAGTGCAGACAGCTCTGTAGACGTATGATTTCATGCTGAGTTCCTTTATGTTTCATGTATATTTTACCTCGGATGACTTGTGTATCATCTTTTAATAACAATTCGAAGGTATCAAGAGACTTTTTGAAAGAAACTAATTTTTAGCCGCTGACAGGTAATATTGCTTTAACTTTTAGTTGTGCTGACATTTACGCACTGGTTATATGGACAAACACCGTCTATTCAAAGATACATATGTTACAGTTCGTAAAAACGTTGTAAGTATATTTTACAATTGTCTATCGATCACAATTCGATTCCTGATTATGTTGCGACTTCTATACACTGAATGTTATACATGGAATGCGAATGTCTGGAACAACATCCAATTGTTTGTATAATTACAAATGATAACAAAAAGATACAGAGGTAGACAGATGTACATGTATTCCTACTAATTCTCAATATGTGGATTCAAAATTTGGTAAGTTCCCCGCGAGGGGGTTGACAGTAACTATATTTTTCCCTGACATGGTCGCAATAATAATTTCTATATAGACATAACCTCAGACAGTGCATGTATTTTATATATTATTTTAATTTTCGTGCATGATCATCGATGGTGGGTGCGGCTAGCCAACAGGGGTGGAGGTTACTTACTCCTTCCGGCTACCTGGTCCCACCTCTAGCTTGCTAGGGGTCCGTCGATGCTCAATTTTCTGCTCTATTTTGAGTGCTGTTGAGATTATCGTCAGGATCATCTTTAATTCTTTTGTTTGCGTTTTAACTCAGTCAAGAGTACCATACGTGAAGAGTTATATGCTCGAAAGCTCTTGGTAAGTGATAAAATCTTATTTTGGACGTTTAGATATTCGAATTGACAATTTTCACAAAGATCCACATCATTCTTTCAGAAACACCATGTATAGGTCATCATAATTTTGTTAATATTAACTACGGGATTTTCACAGAATGTTATATTTTCTCAGACTGTGAAAGAAGGAAAAAATAGCAGGTAGTGTATAATGCCGTAAAAGAAAGCTGACCTTAGTCTATTTGCGTATCTATAAATACTAAACTTTAATTATACTTTTTTTCAAGTTGACGCACTTCTAACGGATTTCGCACTTGAGGGGTCATATAAAAGAAATAGGATGCGATTGGAAAAGTAAAATCTGAAGACACAACAGACAAAATGACACTTTTTCAGTTTTGAATATATATTTTCGCATGAAAACATATATATTCTTCACACAAAGTATTCTAAGTTCAATGGAATAGAATAAATACTTTTGTTTCATGACACAGTCCCTTCGAAGTGCGATGTCCGAAGTGCGAAGTCCGCGAACATGAAAATTGTCAATTAAATTTTATCTTTAAATCATAGCCTTTATCCTTGTCTAAACTGATACTTTTACAATCATGGACTCGTAAGTATAGGTAAAACGCCTTAAGTTTGTTTTTACCCTTTGGTGGAATTTTGCCATTTCACATTGTTTAGACTGAGGATCACTGACGAGGGTTTAGTACCCGAAACGTGCATGTCTGGTCCATGCTGTAAATTTATCAGTTCTTAAATGATGCTATTGAATTTGAAGACGTTTAACATTGAGGCGGCGGGTGTTGCATGCAAGCAGGAGATGCTTACTCTTCCTGGGCACCTGGTCTCACTCCCATGTCGGAGGTTCGCTTCTTTTCATGTGGTGGAGGTTTATGTTTGTTTGCTTTGGTTCGTGTTTTATCCTGATTTTGTATGCCTTCGGTTTCTGATTTTCTGGGTTGTCGATTTTGTGGTGTGTACAGGGATATGGTCATTGTCCATATTTGTCATTGTGACAAAATCTTTGTTTAACATATATCGATCGTGACGTTCCTTTTGACATAATGAAATCAAGAAATTTTTAAATATTTTCAAGCAAATACGATTTCTTCATACGACTTTTCTTATTTGTACACCACGCTTCCTCAAGACAAAATTGATTGTCCAAACTCATTAAATGGTGCTTTTATCGAGAGGGGAAAACTAATATTTGTACATCTGAATCAGAGGGTTTCTTTTCCGCCACCGAATACTAATCATACAAATCATGAACATGTGTTGACCTATATATTGCCTTAACCTTTCTCTTGGACAACATTTATGTAAGATTTGGTGGGAAACTCTACAAACAGGTTGTACGAATTCCAATGGGTACTAATTGTGCGCCTCGTGTTGCAGATTTATTTTTATACACGTATGAAAAAGAATTTATCCAAAATCTTCAAAAGCAAAGGAAACATAATAATATGAAATGTTTCATTGGTATTTCTATGTACCTGGATGATATTCTTTCTATCGACAATCCTATTTTTGAAAAGTATAAAAATGATGTTATTTATCCACTACAATTGATTCTAAACAAGGCAAACGTTACAAATACAGAAACACCTTTTTTGGACCTAAATATCAAAATTGTTAAAGGTGAGATTCATACAAAAGAGATAATTTTGGATTCAACATAGTATTTTTCGCCTACCTTGACGGTGATGTTCCTAGATTACCTTCCTATTGTATCTACATTTCACAGCTCATCCGGTATGCTAGAGTATGTACTGATGTTTTGGATTTTCATAGCAGAAATTTACAAATAACCAAGAAACTTTAAGGTCAAGGCTATCGCTTTTACAAGCTAGTAACGACTTTCAACTTCTTTTGAAATTCGGACCAATACAAGCAACAGAATATATTACTTTCGGTATTTTACAACCTGCATTTTATGGTGACATAATTAACAAAATAAGAAGGATCAAAGATAGACAACATAACCATCGAAAATGCGTCAGAATCAACCATCGAAAATGGGTCAGAATCATCAAACGCCTTGTATACCGTGGATATGATCCTAATGTCCCCAGACGGACACTAGGCTTGGTGACAAATATGGATAATCACCATATCCCTGTTTACAGCACAAAATCGATAATTCAGAAAATCAGAAACCGAAGGCTTACAAAATCAGGATAAAACAGGAACCAAAGCAAACAAACAAAAACCTCCACCACATGAAAAGAAGCGAACTCCCGATATGGGAGTGAGACCAGGTGCCCAGGAAGGGTAATCTCCTGCTTGCATGTAACACCCGCCGCTTCAATTCGGTAGAACTGTCACATCCGGTTACCTCCGTGGATGACACTTCTACCTGGATGACATTCTTACTACCGACAATCCTGTTTTTGAAAAGTATGAAAATGTTATTTATCCACAAGAATTGAAACAAGGTAAATGTTTCAAACTCAGAAACACCATTTTTGGACCTAAATATCAAAATTGTCAATGGAGAAATCCATACAAGTTTGTATGACAATAGAGATGATTTTTGATTTAGCCATAGTAAATTTCTCCTAGCTGACTTGACGGTGATGTTCCTAGATATCTATATAGTATCTATATTTCACAGCTCATCCGGTATGCTAGAGCATGTACTGATGTTTTGGATTTTCATTTAGAAATTTACAAATTAGCAAGAAACGTTTTGGACAAGGTTTTAACTTTCACAAACTAGTAAAGACTTTCTAGAAATTTTACAAATATTATTGTCAACTTCTTCTGAAATTCGGACCAATACAGGCAACAGAGTATATTACACAACCTGCATTTTATGGTGACATAATCAACAAGATAAAAAGGATCAAAGATAGACAAGATCACTATCGAAAATGCATCAGAATCATCAAACGCCTTTTATACCGTGGATATGATCCTAATGTCACTAGACGGACACTAGGCTTAGTACTTGACCAATCTACATTTTTGTTTCAGCGCATTCTTAAAACTTGCACTCTGACTGACTGTGACGACGGGACTCCATGACGGGCCCTGTCCAAACCTCTTTAGAAAAGACGGGGCCCCGACCACCTATCCTCTCTGAATGTCAGTCGGACACCCCGGGTGATAACATACATGAGCTCGCTACAGCCGGCAGAGCACGGACTGTATTACGTACGGCCTCTTTTGATATCCATTTACATATTCATCTGTGTTGCTTGGGTCCCTGCGTTTTGCGGTCTTGTTTGTGTGATGTCATCTGACAGTGAGGAGGTTGCTTTACACCACAATTGTACGTTCTTCGAGACCTCTGGGTATTCGGAAAAGTGGGAGGGTTGTGCGCACTTAATCGAGAATAACCACACCTTCTGCTATTTCCGTCCCAGATGGCGGTCCTAAGTCGCGGCACCATTGCCCATTGGTCTTTCTGTGTTGTGCGTTGACGTTCCTTGTCCCTTATGCGTCTCTTTCTGTGCTTGTCTGCTTTGTGTTTTTGCATTCGGTGTTTGGGGTTTTGCTGTGGGTGCTGCAACCTTGTGTTGTTGGAGATCCCCTCCTTTGTTCCATTTCGGAAGACATTGAGTACAATCTTTGGTTGGAGGGTTCAAATGGTCTATAACAGAATATCATCCACCATTCTGGAGAGTGGGACATCATAGTGTATGACGAGTTACCCATATCGACCGTAGAAATTCCTCAGTGACGATGTTTTTCGGCCACAAACATATCCCTGACTGAGAAGCTTATCTGAAATCCGTATATTTGGTTCTTGCTCTGGCATAGCGTATCAACTGAGATATGAACACTCCATATGCAGGCGATGAAGGGATGTTGCTACTCAGAAAAGGAAAGTTTGTAATGCTGAAATTGAAGTCGTCATGTTTGTCATATAGTGAGGTGTTCATGTGACCATCAGTGTCGTAGGAAAACATTATGTCCAAATAGGATGCTGAATTATTTGTCTCTGTAGTTTTTTTTTTACTTCAAGCTCCGAAGGATAGATACCGCTCAGGTAGTCCGCGACTTTTGGATTATTCATGGACAACACATCGTCGATATATTTGTAAGTGAAATTTAGGTCAGAAGCTAAGTCTCTTTTCCCTTCAGAGACTAAAGATTGAATGAATTCAGCATCGTACGAGTAAAGGAAAATGTCGGCAAGGAGTGGGGCACAATTGGTCCCCATTGCAATTCCGACAATTTGCTGGAGGACCTTTCCTCTTTGAAGACCATTGGTACTTGACCAATCTGCAGTCTTGTACCAGTGCATTCTTAAAACTTGCACTCTGACTGACTGTGACGACGGTACTCCATGACGGGCCCTGTCAGAAACTCTTTAGAGAAGACAGGGCCCCGACCACCTGTCCTCTCTGGGTGTCGGTTGGACTCCTCGGGTGATTGCATGCATGAGCTCGCTTTAGCCGGAAGAGCATAGCCTGTATTTCGTAGCCCCCTTTTATATCCATTCACATATTCATATGTGTTGATTGGGTCCTCGCGTTTTGCTGTCTTGTTTGTGAGGTCATCTTACTTTGAAGTTATTTTACACCACAATTGTATTATCTTCGAGAACTTTGGATATAAGCGGTTTATGTGCACGTGCGTGGCAGATGGCCGTTCTAAGTCGGCACAGATTGTCAATCAGTCTTGTTGATTTGTATGTAGTCTTTTGTGTGTTATTTTTCTGTGTCGTATGTCTCTTTTGCGTCTCTTGTTGTTGTTCTTTACTCTGTGTTTACACATCGGTTGTTTTGATGCTATGCTGTGTGTGCTGCTATCTGTAATCCGGTTGCTATCCTCTTCTATCTTCTTGATGGCATAGCTCTGTCCTTACACAAATTTGTCACAATGACAAATATGGATAATGACCATATCCCTGTCTACAGTACAAAATCGATAATTCAGAAAATCAGAAACCGAAGGCATACAAAATCAGGATAAAACAGGAACCAAAGCAAACAAAAACAAAAACCTCCGACATATAAAAAGAAGCGAACTCCCGATATGAGAGTGAGACCAGGTGCCCAGGAAGAGTAAGCATCTCCTGCTTGCATGCAACACCCGTCGCTTCAATTCGGTAGAACTGTCACATCCGGTTACTTCCATTTTGGAAGATATAGAGTACAATCTTTGGTTGGATGGTTCAAATGGTCTATGACAGAATATCATCCACCATTCTGGAGAGTGGGACATCATAGTGTATGACGAGTTCCCCATATCGACCGTAGAAATTCCTCAGTGACGATGTTAGTCGGTCACAAACATATCCCTGACTGAGAAGCTTATCTGAAAGACGCCTAGCTTTCAGAACAAAATCCGTATATTTGGTACTTGCTCTGGCATAGCGTATCAACTGAGATATGAACACGCCATAAGCAGGCGATGAAGGGATGTTGCTACTCAGAAAAGGAAAGTTCGTTATGCTGAAATTGAAGTCGTCACGTTTGTCATAGAGTGAGGTGTTCATGTGACCATCAGTGTCGTAGGACAACATTATGTCCAAATCAGACTTTTGCACTTTATTATTTCACATTATTTGGATTTCCTCTTTTTAGGCCTCGAGTATCACTGATTAAACATTACTTGTTAAAATGCGTATATGGTGCACTTAAATCTTATAATAGAACAATATATTTCAATATTAACAATCACTGCTGACTTCTAAAGAGTAACAGAATTTTGTATGTCAACTAATTACTAAGTTTGTTTGATTTAGTCTCCTACTTCTCCGTTGATTCATTTTAACGGCATTCTTTTGTCAGCAAAATCGCATTTGTATAACAAATCGAGGGGTTAATATGCCACAACCTTGTATCTCAATAAATTTTGTGAAAAAAAAGCTGACAAAGTACAGTGACAAATTAAAAACACTTAATAATACCATTATATCAATAGTTTAAATGATGAAAAGTGACTAATTACAGTGTAATTTACGTTACTTGTTTTTC
Organism: Pinctada fucata; assembly: GCA_028142955.1. Taxonomy (NCBI): domain Eukaryota; kingdom Metazoa; phylum Mollusca; class Bivalvia; order Pterioida; family Pteriidae; genus Pinctada; species Pinctada fucata. The sequence goes on along the minus strand of AP027114.1, from coordinate 45,570,615 downwards.
AAGACAACTTGTTATTTACTAGTGTAACGATAAAATTACAATTAAAATGATGAGGTTTTATGGAAGAATACAACTTTATTTTTACTTGAAGGTATGTATATGCTGAAAACATATACTCTGAATACGGCCTTTTAGCATTCTTAAATTTAATTTGTAAGGTCAGCATAGAAGGTGATGAAAGATTACATCTTGTAAGGTTATACGTAAATCTTAGGCGATAGAAGGTCGTGTCTGTAGATACGGGGCTTTGGTTGGGGTAAATGCCAAAACATGAAATATGTAATCGACAAAACAAAGTATAAAAACATAAACTGTTTTTGCATTCTTTATATCATGTAATTTTAATTATTATGCCAATGGCATAAAGGAGTAGCATACGAAGAAGAAGGGAGGAGATCTCCAACAAGAACCCGTTGCAGCATCAACAGTAAAACACCAAAACACCCGATGCAAAAACACAAAAGACGAGTACAGCACGATACGGAAAAGAGACACACGACATGTAAACATCAAACACAAAAGACTACACATAAACCGACGAGACCAATGGGTAACCGATGCCGACTTTGGACGGCCATCTGTCACGCAAGTAGCAAATGGTGTGGTTATCCTGGATTGCGTGCGCACAACTCTCTCACTTCTCCAATTACCCAGAGGTCTCGAAGAACGTACAATTGTGGTGTAAAACAACCTCCTCACTGTAAGATGACATCACACAAACAAGACCGCGAAACGCAGAGGCCCCAGAGACACAGATGAATATGTAAAGGGATATAAAAAGAGGGCATGCGTAATACAGTCCGTGCTCTGCCCGCTGTAGCAAGCTCATGTATGTAATCACCCGAGGAGTCCGACTGACATTCAGAGAGGACAGGTGGTCGGGGCCCTGTCTTCTCTAAAGAGGTTTGGACAGGGCCCTTCATGGAGTCCCGTCGTCACAGTCAGTCAGTCAGAGTGCAAGTCTCAAGGATGCGCTTGTACAAGACTGTAGAATGGCCAAGTGCCAAGCCTAATTTCCGTTTGGTGACATTAGGATCATATCCACGGTATAAAAGGCGTTTGATGATTCTGACGCATTTTCGATGATTATGCTGCCTACCTTTGATCCTTTTTATTGTGTTCATCATATCACCATAAAAGACAGGTTATGTAATACCCATAGTTATGTACTCTGTTGCATGTATAGATCCGAATTTTAAAAGAAGTTGACTGTAATTCTTGTAAAATTTCCAGAAAGTCTTAACTAGTTTATGAAAGCGGAAACCTTGTCCTAAAAGTTTTTTGGTAATTCGTAAATTTCTACTGTGAAAATCCAAAATATCAGTACATGCTCTAGCGTACCGGATGAGCTGTGATATGTAAATGCCATATGACGGTAATCTTGGAACATCACCGTCAAGCCAGGGGAAATTTACTATGTTGAATCCAAAATCATCCCTTTTGTCATATACACTTGTATGAATCTTTCCGTTCATAAATTTGATATTTAGGTCCAAAAAGGGTGTTTCTGTATTTGAAAGGTTTGCCTTGTTAAGGGTTAATTCTTGTGGATAAATTTCATTCTTATATAATTCAAAAGCAGGATTGCAATGGTTAGAATATCATCCAGATACCTAGAAGTATTATTGAAACATTTCAGCTCATCAAATTTTCTTTGCTTTTGAAGATTTTGGATAAATTCTTTTTCATAAGTGTATAAAAAAATTTGCAACAAGAGGCGCACAGTTAGTACCCATAGGAATTCCTACAACCTGCTTGTATAGATCCTCACCAAATCTAACATAAATATTGTCCAAGAGGAAGGACAAGGCATTACACAGGTCACTACATGTCCATGATTTATATGATTTGTAGTCTGTCGAGGAAAAGAAACCCTTCGATTCAGATGTACAAATGTAAGCTTTTCGCTCTCGATCAAAACACCATTTAATGAGATTAGATAATCGATCATTAATTTTGTCATGAGGAAGTGTGGTGTACATATTAGAGAAGTCGTATGAAGAAATCGTATGGGCTTGGAAATTTCCAGATTTCATTTTTTCAATCACATCCCCTGAATTCTTAATAGACCAAAATAAATTTACATCGTTCCTGTTTAGAACCGTTTCACAATATCTAGTTATGTGTTCTTTAATAGCAGTAAGTGCTGACGTCAGATTTCTAGACAAAATTGTAGTGGAGCAGTTACTAGAATTAGCAATAAATCGAAATTTGTAAGGAGACTTGTGCAGTTTCGGTATGCAATATAGTGTTGGGAGATCCAATTTAGAAATAGAGATATTGAATGAAGACAGTTCACTGTTATGCTTGCTTAAAACGTTAGATGCACTTTCATTGCTTTTGATATATGTATTAGTAGACGAAAGTTCCGAAATCAAAGCTGATATGTAGTAACGTTTTCATGCTTATGGGTTTACAGAAACAGAGCTGTATAAAGTTAAATGGCATCTACAAAGACACTACTTCAATGTAAGATCCTGTGGTAGTAGGCTAATCTATTTCCAAAATATGGATTAAGAGGCATTCTAATATGACTTGATTCTTTTTCCCTATTAAGACAACAGACGCGAGCCGGGCTCTATTCTCCAATATAGGCCCTATAGCGATAAGCCACGCCTAACCATTTTCTGAAAGCAGATAAACCGGCAGAAACTGGTTTTTACCAAGACTCGATTTTGTCGTCTGTGTTTCATTTATCTAAGTTTGGTCATCATTAGAATATAAATAAAAAATGACAAGCCGGGCTCTATTGTCTCATAATGCCCTCGTGTCCTCAGCCAATCACATTTATCACCTCGCCGCTGACGCGGCTCGGTAATAAATGAGATTGGCTGAGGACGCTCGGGCATTATGAGACAATAGAGCCCGGCTTGTCATTTTTTATTTCTTAAATAAAACCTTATTGATATGCAGAATGTGACCTTTTGTCTCTGACAAAATGTTGAAATAACATTAAAAAGGAAACATTGCCAGTGTTAATCATTTTCACTCTCCGTATCATCTTCCTTTATACCAGGCTCTAGTAGATTATCTGCAACGTTGTTGCTGGATGGTAAAATGGTAAATTCTTATAGAAATCGTGATATTCTGATGAGATGCTTTTTGTTTTGCTTAGATTTAAAAGATTTAAAAGTGTCTCTTGCTGTGTATGTCTACTTTGTAATTTTACATGGGTTGTTATGTTGTTGGTGCTACAACTCTTGCTGTTTGAGATACCCTCCTTTCTTCTATGGCCTGCTTATCAACCCCTCCTTCATGGTGTCATCTAACAGAACGATGCCCTGCAGTATAGGAAACCATTCGTGTATCCAAGTAAGTCTGGTCAACATTGCTCGTATTTTCTGGTGGATCCAAATTCCCTTGATGCACATTAGTCTTCATTAGTTACAATGGCATTGGTTGTCATGTTTCACATTTCGATGTGTATTCTTTGATACATCTATTTTGTTTAACCGTTCGATAACGGTGTAACTGGATGCAGGGTTAGGGTTAGGGTTTGACTGCCTGTCCCCATTGTTGTTGTTGTTGTTGTTGTTGTTGTTGTTGTTGTTGTTGTTGTTGTTGTTGTTGTTGTTGTTGTTGTTGTTGTTGTTGTTGTTGTTGTTGTTCTTGTTGTTGTTGTTGTTCTTGTTCTTGTTCTTGTTGTTTGTAGGTTTAGTGTTAGGGTTTGACTGTCTGTCCCTCATCATTATGTCTCCCCTCCCCCCAACGGGGAGGAGACATATTGGTTTTGCCTTTGTCGTCCGTCCGTCTGTCCGTCTGTCCGTCTGTCAAACATCGTGTCCGGGCTATATCTCCTGAACCGTTTGCCCGATCACTTTCATACTTTAGTATGTTGTTGCTTATGACCCGAAGGTTTTGCATCACCTTGACGCAAGGTCATGTGACCAAGGTCAAGGTCATGTAGTACAATTTTAATGAAATTGTACATGCATTCCTGTTCGGGCTATATCTCTTGAGCCGTTTGCACGATCGCTTAATATTTTAGTATGTTGTTGCTTATGACCCGAAGGTTTCACATCACGTTGACTCAAGATCATGTGACCAAGGTCAAGGTCAATTAGTATACATGTATTTTAAATAGAGAATAAGTGTCTTAATTTGTGTTTTGTTACGGGTATACAACACACAGCCAGTGCATTTATCGTACATGTAATGTGCGTTAGCGCATTTCATGCGATAAATGCACTTGCTGTGTGTTGTATACCCGTAACAAAACACAAATTATGACATTTATTCTATATATATGCACCATAGTTGTTTATTTCATTCTTGTTTTCTGAAATCGCGTTTTCTAGGTAAAAGGGTGACGTTAAAAATCAGGTCACCGCGTGTTCATTTTGCAGGTCGCGGCATGTTTCTTTAGATCTTATGCATTGTGACGTCACGAGTGTTAATACACTAATTGCAGCACGTTTCTTTCAATAGTAACATCTCAGGGAATTACATTGGTTGTGCATATATATGAAATTGTATTTGTTATGTGTATTATGTCCATACTTAATCTTTTGAACTGTAATCGGATCATTTGATATTTTAGTATGATGGTGCTGATGACCCAAAGCTTTCACACCACCTTGATCCAAGGTCATATTACTAAGGTCAAGGTCAAATATTTCCTTTTTTCAATGAAATTGTAAATACTATTGAGTCTGGACTATATCTGTGGAATCGTATACTGGATCGCTCTGATACTTTAGAATGCTGTTGCTCAGGATTTGAGGGTTTCTTATCATCTTGACCCAAGGTCATGTGCCCAAGGTCAAGATCATTTTGTTCTTTTTAATGAAATTGTACGTACTAATCTTGTCTGAGCTATATCTGCTGAACCCTTCTTACAATTGTTTTCATATTTTAATACGTTGTTTCTCAGGATTAAATGTTTCTTATCATGCTTATCACATTGTCCCAAGGTCACATGATGAAGGTCACTTCTTACCTTGGTAATGAAATTGTATATGCTAATCATGTCCAGGCTGAAATTTTTATGCTTATCATGTTTAGGCTTTATATTCTGAATCGTGTATCCAATCACTAATTCAGTTTTTTGTTGCGCATGATCCATACTATGTATTTTTCAGATCACCTATATCCAAGGTCATGTGCCCAAAGTCAATTTCACTAAATATGAAATTGTATATGCTAATCATGTTTGGGCTTTACCTCAAACAATACAATGAATCACTTTCATGTTTTAGTATGATGTTGCCCATGACTCAAAGGTTTCACATCATCTTGGCCCAAGGTCAAAGTAACTTAAGTAAAGAGGGAGGGGGGAGACATCTGTTTATTTTTCTGAAAAACATTTGATTTAATTGTTGTTGTTGGTGGTGTTGTTGTTGGTGGTGGTGTTGTTGTTGTTGTTGTTGTTGTTGTTGTTGTTGTTGTTGGTGGTGGTGGTGGTGGTGGTTGGTGGTGGTGGTGGTGGTGGTGGTGGTGGTGGTGTTGTTGTTCTTGTTCTTGTTGTTCTTGTTCTTGTTTTTTGAAGTAAAAATTCAAATTACGAATAACCATCATTTTTTAATGAAAGATGTCTATAATCTTGGAAAACATCGATGCAGCTTCACTTATAAATTATTTTCATTTAACTTTAGGTTATGGCTATTTTTATTGTTGGTGTATACAGCCAAAATGAGGCAGATGATGCTGTTGACTTGTGTGTACGTATGTTGTATTTCTATTATATATTTTTGTACATAATAATTTCACACTTTTGGCCATAATACATTGTTTAGATTAAGGATCACTGACGAGGGTTTAGTACCCGAAACGTGCATGTCTGGTCCATGCTGTAAATTTATCTGGTCTTAAATGATGCTATTGAATTTGAAGACGTTTAACATATAAAAGAGTGAATGTTGAACTAACTTAAGATAATTTAATAACTACAAAAACAATCAAATGCTTCTGTAGATAACCATTGTTTCATCGTAATTGGTGGATTCTTCTTGGACGTCGCCTATTTCCCTCACTCATGAAGCTTTCTTCTTCTGTGTTATTTTTTCACTTTCGGAAATGGACGCATTAGGTACGAGGGCTGATTGATATGTTGTGACGTCGTATTTAAGGATTTGAATTTTATCAGACATTTTGCTTTATTTTTCTACATAATCCCCTTCAGTATCTATACAATTTTGCCACCAGTGTTTAAGGGCCTCAATATAACTTTTAAAGAACTCCTTAACTCGTCAGAAAGCTCAAATGAGTTGAAGAAGATCCTGACGACAATCTCAACAGCACTCACACCCAGATGTCTTGACAATTCGGACTTGCTCAACTGAGACCGCTGCATTGAATTCTACGAAACTTTACTAAATGCAAGTATTCAAGGTCCTCTAAAAAGTCTGTGTTTTTCATGCTGATCGGTCAACGAATATGGCCGCTGAGGGCTCTGATTGGCTGACGCATTTTCGACTTCTCCTCTGCAACCACTGCTCAGAATTTCACACATCCTTACAGGTAGCAAGTACGCAAGGTCCTCTTCAAAGTTTGTTTTTCGTGCCGATCGGTCAACAAATATGGTTGCCGAGGATTCTGATAGGCCAACGCATTTTCGACTTCTCCTCTGCAACCGCTGCACAGAATTTCGCGAAACTTTACAGGAAGGAAGTTCTCATGATCCTCTACAACGTTTGTGTTTTTCGTGGCTTACAAATTTGGCATCCGAGGGCTTGGTTGGCTGTTGTATTTTCGACATCTCCAAACCTGATACACATAATTTCACAAAGCCTTAAAGACAGCAATTACCCAAGGGCCTCCACCAAATTGTCTACTATCATTCTTTTGTCTGTAACTCATGTGAACGGGTCCTTTGTGTCAATATTTGTTATCAATGAATATAGTTTAAACAGATATTTTTCCTTATTTTCTTTTTCAGCGTCCCCATTGTAAACCAACGGAAGAAGTATGTGTGAAATTAGCTAGGTGTGTTTACGAAGAAAGAAGATGTTATGTTTGTGCAGGTATTTAAAAGGAAAATTTTTCATTTTACTCTTATTACAGCGATGAAAGAAAGAGGCACACACATCTAGAAAGAAAGAATCGATGACTATTTTTTTTTTAATCAACAAGGTTTGTCAAAATAATCAAAGCATAATTGTACATCGACCTTTCAATACTTCGAGTAAGTTTTTGACGAGCGCCAAATTGCGTCCATCTCCAATATCGTATGCCAGAAAAAGGAAGATACCACGAGGTTTCAAGAATTCTTTGGCATATCATGTTAAATATCCTTGTGTATTTCTATGGAGCTACAATATCTCCGTCTGTTTGTCGGATTTTTCTCTCTCTTTTTTTTTTCTTTTTTCGTGTGAGAAAGTTTTGTTTTATATTTTCTCAACAATATGCATCTTAATTTGTTGTGAGTTTTAGTCCGATTTCGTGTTTTTTGTGTTTAACTTTCATTGAACTGATGTGGTAATTGTCATTCCCCGTGTGCTTAGGTTAAATATGGATGTAAGATTTTGTACACTCCAATAAATTCAAATATTACATATTATTTAGCTTAAGGCCGTTATTCTCGATGACATATAATTAGTCTTAGTTTCTTAAACCCATGTACGAATTATAAAAATTATTATACTCACAATCTTTCCTACATTGCTTATGAACCTAACATCGACGGCGGGTGCGGCTAGCCAACAGGGGATGCTTACTCCTCCCGGGCACCTGGTCCCACCTCTGGCTTACTAGGGGTCCGTCGATGCTCCATTTAGTGCTCTATTGTGAGTGCTGTTGAGATAATCGTCAGGATCTTCTTTAACTAATGAGTTAAAGAAGATCCTGACGATAATCTCAACAGCACTCACAATAGAGCACCAAATTGAGCATCGACGGACCCCTAGCAAGCTAGATGTGGGACCAGGTGCCCGGGAGGAGCAAGCATCCCTTGTTGGCTAGCCGCATCCGCCGTCGATGTTCATGCAAGTGACAGTTGTTTCTGGCTGACAGAAAACGGATTTCGGCTTTTGTGTTTGATTTTTAATCACTGATGTGGTAACTTAATCTGCGCCGTGTGCTTAATTGGTTGTGCTAAGGCTATATATGGATGTAATATTTTGTACGCTCCAATAAATTCAAATATTACATAATATTTAGCTTATGGCCGTTATTTTTGGTGACATTTTACTAGTAGCCTACCCTCGTACGGATATGTACTCACAACATTTCCAACATCTCACACCGACTACCATGTCCTGAGTGACAGTTGTTTATGTCAAGCAGTAGACGCTTACTCTTCCATGGGACATTATCTAGTCTTCATTAGGGATTCACGTTCACATTACTTAGTCTTCATTAGGGATTCACGTTCACATTACTAAGTCTTCATTAGGGATTCACGTTCACATTATCTAGTCTTCATTAGGGATTCACGTTCACATTACTTAGTCTTCATCAGGGATTAACGTTCACAATATTTAGTCTTCATCAGGAATATCACGTTCACATTACTTAGTCTTCATCAGGGATTCAAGTTCACATTTGTAAGTCTTCATTGGGGATTCACGTTAACATTATTTAGTCTTCATTGGGAATTCACATTCACATTATTTAGTCAACATTAGGGATTCACGTTCACATTATTAACTCTTCATTAGGGATTCACGTTTTTTTTCGTCTGTCTGTCTGTCCGTCCGTCCGTCTGTCTGTCTGTCTGTCTGTCTGTCTGTCTGTCTGTCACACTATAGTTTTCCAGACTTTTTTCGCTGTCGTTACATTTATTGAACTCATTTTTAGCATGTGAGTTTATCTCAATGTGATACAGATCAAGTTCAAGTTTCGATTCACCTATTTTTACAAGAGTTATGGCCCTTGGACTTAGCAAATTGCATGAAATTCTCAGTTTTCCAGACATTTCTTCCAAGGTATTGCAGATGTTGAAACAATCTTTTATATGTGAAATCAATACATTTTAGTGATATACAGCTCAAGTGTGAGTTTGGCTCCGATTGACCTATTTTTATAAGAGTTATGACCCCTGGACTTAGAAAATTTCATGAAATTCTCAGTTTTCCGGACTTTTCTCGGCTGTTGTTGTAGATATTGGAATATATATGTGGTTACATGTTAGTGTTATACAGATCAAGTTCGAGTTTGGTTTCGATTGACCTATTTTCATAAGAGTTATGTATGGCCCTTGAACTTAGCAAATTTCATGAATTTCTCAGTTTTACGGACTTTTCTTCCATGGTATTGAAGATATTGACATCATTTTTGGTATATAAATATATCTCAGTGTGATACAAATCAAGTTTATGTTTGAATTTGATTGACCCATTTCTACAGGAGTTATGGTCCCTGAACTTAGCAAATTTCACGAAATTCTCAGTTTCCAGTCTTTCATGTCTGTTGTAGATATTGAGCTGATTTTCGGTATGCAAATACGTTGAAGTTGGGTTTGTTTTATTTGTTCTTACAAAAGGTATGGCCTCATAGCAAATTTTATAAATTTTCATGTTTTCCAGACATTTTTCTAATACACATATTGAACTAATTTTGTTGTTGGATTCATCTTTTGGTGCAAGTAAAGGTCAAGGCTGCGTTGAAGGACATGGATTAATGCCGGTGAGGGACTTATATCGCTTGCGATTCATAAATTTTTCAGTCTTCATTATGGTTTCACGTTCACATTATTTAGTCTTGATTAGGGATTCTTTAGTCTTCATCAGGGATTCGCGTTCACATTATTTAGTCTTCATTAGGGATTATTTACTTTCACATTGTTAAGTCATCTTTAGGGATTCACATTCATATTATTTAGTCTTCATTAGGGATTCACATTCACATTATTTAGTCTTCATTAGGGATTCACGCTCACATTATTTAGTCTTCATTAGGAATTCACCTTCACATTATTTAGTCTTCATTTGGTATTCACGTTCACGTTATTTAGTGATCAATAGGGATTCACATAATTTAGTCTTCATAAGGGATTCACGTTTTCGTTTTTGCAAAATGTTTCAGTTGTTTTATATAATTTGTTATTTGTCAAGAAATTGAATACGAATTGATTACTAATAGATTTTTTCAGTGTGAATTTGTCTTTTCGTTTGAATTTCACTGACTGATTAGCAAATTAATTCTCAATTTCAGAGTCACAAAGTGTCGCTGCAAATTTCAAGTGTCCCAAGAAATAACTATTGGAAAACAGTCGTGCAATAGAAAGTTTTGCATAAATTCTATTTCGACCAATGAAGAGTGTCTTTTTAAATATATTTTTTTTTTCTAAAACAAATTGAAGGAGATCCCAATCAAGACCTCCAAGCACTGACCACGTTGGAACACACCCGATGAATGAAACGAACATCACTAAACTTTAACTTTAACTTTAGTCTTTTGTGTTTGATGTTTATATGTCGTAAGTATCTTTTCCGTCTCAAAGTATGCTGGTCTTTTGTGTTTTTGCATCGGGTGTTTTGCTGTTGGTGCTGCAACAGGGTCTTTTTTGGAGATCCCCTTCCATCTTTTAACAAACAACAGTGCACAACAAGCTACACAACAAATCACACAGAACGATCAAACAAAGCTGAAGCACCAAAACATAACACACGAATAACAATCCATAAAGCGATTAAGACCGATGTGTACCGAGTAAGACCGATGTGTACCGAGTAAGACCGATGTGTACCAAGTAAGACCGATGTGTACCGATTAAGACCGATGTGTACCCGGCGTCGACGTCCATTGTCAACATGTTCCAGGCGAAGATAAAAAACATGAAGTATATTGAAATCTTAATATCCTTTCTATTTCTTAATATTTCTTCCTTAAACGGAATAAACACATCCTTATTAACACGTTGTCGTTCACATTTCAATTTTGTGAACTTCGTATTTCCAAAATGACTAACACGTGTTCCTTCCTGGGTTTTTGTTTTACGTAGGATGTTCAATGTTTCACAAAATCAAAATTTGAACAGCTAAAGTGGATTAGTATACTAGTATTTACTTCACAGAACCATGTCAATTTCATAATAACTTTATTTTAATATTGGTCTTGAAGTACAATATGGGTGTCAAACTTCTTTAAATTCAATAGCGTCATTTGAGTACAGATAAATTTGTAGCATGGACCAGACATGCACGTTTCGGGTGATATGATAAACAAAATTAGAAGGATCATAAGTAGGCAGCATAACCATTTAAAATTTTAAACTGTGGATATAAATCTAATGTCACCAGACGGACACTAGACTTGGTACTTGACCAATCTACAGTCTTGTACAAGCGCATCCTTGAGACTTGCACTCTGACTGACTGTGACGACGAGACTTTATGACAGGCCCTGTCCAAACCTCTTTAGAGAAGACAAGGCCCCGACCACCTGTCCTCTCTGAATGTCAGTCCGACTCCACGGGTGATTATATACATAAGCTCGCTACAGCCGGCAGAGCACGGACTGTATTACGCACGCCCTCTTTTTATATCCCTTTACATATTCATCTGTGTTACTGGGGCCCCTCATTTTGCGGTCTTGTTTGTGTGAGACAAAGGAGGGGATCTCCAACAACACCAGGTTGTAGCACCCACAGCAAAACCCCAAAACACCCAATGCAAAAACACAAAGCAGACAAGCACAAAAAGAGACGCGCAAGGGACAAGGAACGTCAACGCACAACACAGAAACATCAAACACAAAGGACTACACATAAACCAACAAGACCAATGGGCAACCGGTGCCGACTTAGGACGGCCAACTGCCACGGAAATAGCAGAAGGTATGGTTATCCTGGATTACGTGCGCACAACCCTCCCATTTTTCCGATTACCCAGAGGTCTCGAAGAACGTACAATTGTGGGGTAAAACATTCTCCTCACTGTCAGATGACCACACACAAACAAGATCGCAAAACGCAGGGGCCCAAGCAACACAGATGAATATGTAAATGGATATAAAAAGAGGGCCTACGTAATACAATCCGTGCTCTGCCGCCGCGAGCTCATGTATGTTATCACCCGAGGAGTCCTACTGACATTCAGAGAGGACAGGTGGTCGGGGCCCTGTCTTCCCTAAAGAGGTTTGGACAGGGTCCGCCATGAGGTCATCTAACAGTGAGGAGGTTGTTTTACACCACAACCTCCGTATGTTCTTCGAGACCTCTGGGTAAATTGGAGAAGTGAGAGGGTTGTGCGCACTTAATTCAGGATAACCACACCATTTGCTACTTGCGTTACAAATGGCCGTCCAATGTCGGCACCGGTTTCGTCGGTTTATGTGTAGTCTTTTGTGTTTGATGTTTATATGTCGTATGTCTCTTTTCCATCTCATAATATGCTCGTCTTTTGTGTTTTTGCATCGGGTGTTTTCGTGTTTTGCTGTTGGTGCTGCAAAAGGGTCTTGTTGGAGATCCCCTCCCTTTCGTTTACCCTCGTCAGTGATCCTTAATCTAAAAAATGTAATATAGCCAAACAATGTGAAAGTCCAAATATGAACCGAAAGACGTAGCAGGATTGATGGGATATGATTCTAATGGACCCACAATTTAGAAATTTCAAGGATTTTTATTACAGGAATTTTCGAATGCGTTGAAGAAACGATCAACCGATGGCCTATTTGTCTCTTAAGTTTATATGTGAAGTCAGTGACAGTTGTCCCAAGTCGGCATCGATGGCCCATTTGTATCTTTGGTTTATGTGAAGTCAGTGACAGTTGTCCCAAGTCGACACCGATGGCCTATTTGTCTCCTTGGTTTAAGTGAAGTCAGTGACGGTTGATCCAAGTAGGTACCGATGGCCTTTTTGTCTCTGTGGTTTATATGTCAAGTCAGTGACAGTTGTCCCAAGTCGGCACCGATGGCCTATTTGTCTCTTTGGTTTATGTGAGGTCAGTGACAGTTGTCCCAAGTCGGCATCGATGGCTCATTTGTATCTTTGGTTTATGTGTAGTCAGTGACAGCTGTCCCAAGTCGGTACCGTTGGCCTATTTGTATCTTTGGTTTATGTGAAGTCAGTGACAGATGTCCCGAATCGGCACCGATGGCCTATCTGTCTCTTTGGTTTTTATGTCGTATGTCTTTTTTCCGTCTCATAGTATGCTCTTTTATGTGTTTTTGCATCGGGTGTTTTCGTGTTTGCTGTTGGTGCTGCAACAGGGTCTTGTTGGAGATCCCCTCCCTTTCGTTTAAACCTCGTCGGTGATCCTTAATCTAAACAATGTAATATAGCCAAACAATGTGAAAGTCCAAATATGTACCGAAAGACGTAGCAGGATTGATGTTATATTATTCTACAGGACCACAATTTAGAAATTTCAAGAAATTTTGATTACAGGAATTTTCGAATACGTTGACGAAACGATCAACCGAAGTTGATCGAGCTTGGCTACATGTGCCCTCGGGGACTCCTGATCCACCTATTTGTCTCTTTGGTTTATGTGTAGTCAGTGACAGTTGTCCCATTAGTCGGACTATTAATTTGTCTCTTTGGTTTATGTGTAGTCAGTGACAGTTGTCCCATTAGTCGGACTATTAATTTGTCTCTTTGGTTTATGTGTAGTCAGTGACAGTTGTCCCATTAGTCGGACTATTAATTTGTCTCTTTGATTTATGTGTAGTCAGTGACAGTTGTCCCATTAGTCGGCACCGGTGGACTATTTGTCTCTTTGGTTTATGTGAAGTCAGTGACGGTTGTCCCAAGTCGGTACCGATGGCCTTTTTGTCTCTTTGGTTTATGTGTAGTCAATGACAGTTGTCCCATTAGTCGGCAGGGATGGCCTTTTTGTCTCTTTGGTTTATGTGTAGTCAATGACAGTTGTCCCATTAGTCGGCAGGGATGGCCTTTTTGTCTCTTTGGTTTATGTGTAGTCAATGACAGTTGTCCCATTAGTCGGCAGGGATGGCCTTTTTGTCTCTTTGGTTTATGTGTAGTCAATGACAGTTGTCCCATTAGTCGGACTATTAATTTGTCTCTTTGGTTTATGTGTAGTCTGTGACAGTTGTCCCATTAGTCGGACTATTAATTTGTCTCTTTGGTTTATGTGTAGTATTTCATGTTTAGTGTTTTGTTGTTTGTTCTGCCTTTCCCTATTGTGCCTCTTGTGTGCGCCCGATCTATGTTTTGGCAATTTAGTTTTTCGTTGTTTTTGTTGTGAGTAAGAATTGTAGCCGATCCCTACTAAGAAATCTCCTCATGTCCTTCTGTTCATGAAAAACTTCAAAATATATATGCCTATATCTCGATTTTGTTAAAAACAGTTCTTTTAATACTGGATGCGGGTGACCATTCTGGTAACCGTATATTATATAAACTACTAGTATGTGGTTTCTACTATACCTAGACAACTAGATGACAGATTCTAATACCAATATGTATTCTTAATAATATGAATCACATATGCATTATCATGATATTTGTACGTGATTATCGTATCCGTATACCATGTATACCATAGAAATTATGTAGTTTCTACTTTACCTAGAAGACTAGATGACTGATTATAATACCAATATACCAATATGTATTCTTAGCAATTTGAATCGCAGAAAAACATTGAGATATTTGTACTTTTCTATCAGTAAATTAAAGTATAAAAAGTTCTCTACAGTCAGCAGAGCACGGACTGTATTTCGTATGCCTTCTGTTTTATATTCATTTACATATCCAAAGCCCCTGCTTCATGCTATATGTTTTGTATGGTCATCTTATAGTGAGGAGGTTATCTTACAGCACAATTGTGCATTCTTCGAGACCTCTGGGTAATCGGGAAAATGGCAGGGTTGTGTGCACGTAATCCGAATAACTACCCAGTCTGATACTTGCGTAACAGATGGCCGTCCCAAGTAGGTAACGATTCCACATTGGTCTCGTTGGTTTAAGTGTAGTAATTTTAGTCGATTTGACAGCCTTATATAACATGTGACCGACCTAGAAATGTCCTTTCCTATGAACTTTTTTTCATGATTCTTGCTTATGGGATAGTGCTGAACGATTCTACCTTGGTTGCCACTCTGGCAACCTTGGGCAACTCTTTTTATCGGCGGAATTCAAAATGGCCGCCAAATGCCTTCCGCCAATAGATGAAATTAAATTCTTTCTTTAAATATTCTTGGAAAAAAATATAAAACAGCTAGTCAGAACTTCCCCACTTGAGAAGAAAACAGGAAATACAGACGGAGACATCGACACAAGAATCCCCCCCCCCCCGAATTACGAAAGACAACTTATCGAATGAACCATCTCCGGTGCAAGTGAGGAAGACATCGAAGATGGCACTTTTAAAACGCGTCATGTTTTAAAATACTCAAACCGGACAAAAAGATGGGGACAATAACACCACACCGAAGAAACAAGAACGACGGACAATCTCCTCTGAGTTCAGTGTAAAAACCACATTTATCATAGGTGGTTCCAATCAATTTGGCATGCAACATATACATAATGACATTGAACTATTTCATAATAACAGGATGAAAATGAGTTTGATGAAATTAACATTTAACATGGAAATGGTCAGATAATTAACTGAATTAATGAATGAACAAAACAATGATAACAATGAAAATAAAATAGATAAATGAAAATAACGAGAACAAAAAAGTAAGGATGAATGATGGAATGATAAATGGAGTAAAGGAATGCGGTGCCCAATCGTAGTCATTGGTTATGAAATCGGAACTGCCAAAATATATTCTGACTGCGAGGAATCAATCAAGAGGATGAATTACTATGCGTATCTTTGTGATGAGAAAATTGACTTATAAATGGCTTGCCAAAATTGGCAAAGCGTACGAATTATAAGCTCTCTATGAAGTTTCAAGACATAATGTTCAATAATTATGTGAAATACATAAATAAGCATTAATCTCCATAGGTGGCGCCACTAAATCGAATTTATCCGCACAAACTTAAAAAGAACAGGGAAGGATCAGCACTATCACCCTGCATTGACCCAGCGGAACAAACCCACAAGAAAGCGACACATAAATGACATCAAACAAACTAAAACCCGCCACTTAATTTCATATTTGAAACACAATTAAAACTCGTCGATCCATCAGAGGTCTTAATCTTTTTTTTTTAGTTAATGAATATGTATATTGCATTTTTTTCAAATGCAAATCTAGTAATTTCAAAAATTGTCATGTAATTATTCCCAGCAGAACCTAATACCAAGGACTTATAA